>SRSE01001052.1:0-203055 GCA_005024645.1 Planiliza haematocheilus
AAAGGATCCAGTGGTTAGGAGCGTAGCGCCTACTATTAAGACAGGGAGGAAGTGGAAGGCAAAAGAGGCAGTGCAGCAAGCACAGGCAGCTCTTAAGCATAGAGATATCATAGGCCATGTACAGCAAGGGCGTGGAGGCCTAGGATTGTGTGCAGGGAAACCTCTGTGGAGCAAGGCATCAGCAGTAGAAAGGAGAAAGATGATAGTGGAAGAGGTACAGAGGCAAGAAGAAACGGTTAGATGCTCGAAGGCAGTGTCGCAGGCTAAGCAGGGTCAATGGGTGAACTGGGAGAGTGTGGAGAAAAAGAAGGTGAAGTGGAGAGAGCTTTGGAGCATGGAGGCTAGCAGGATTAGATTTATGTTAGGGGCTACTTATGATGTGCTGCCAACTCCCCAGAACCTGAACCAGTGGGTAGGTGAGGATGCTGCCTGTCCTCTGTGCACTTGTGTCTGCACACTTAGTCATATTCTGACAGGTTGTAAGGTTAGTCTCTCCCAAGGACGTTACACCTGGCGTCACAATCAGGTATTGAAATGTTTAGCAGCTGCAATAGAGGAAAAACGGGTGAATGTAAATTCCACGCCCATTAACAGAGAGAATAGATGTATTAAGTTTGTACGGGAGGGAGAAAAGGCTAGAGGAGCAGGTTTCAGGCATAACACGGGACGGCTAAGGGTAGGAGGAGCCTGGGAGATGAGGGCGTACTTAAATAGCCACCTGGTTGTCCCAGGTGAGATAGCTAGCACTCGACTACGGCCAGATCTGCTGTTGTGGTCTGAGCCAGAGAAAGTAGTTTATTTCATAGAGCTGACTGTCCCGTGGGAGACAAGACGAGAGAAAAAGAGCTAAGTATGCAGAGTTAGCAGCAGATGCAGAGCAAAATGGATGGAAGGATATGTCCGCCCGGTAGAAGTGGGCTGCCGTCAGGTAGAGTTACTGTGAAAAGTAATTAGTTAGGTTACTACGTTACCATCAATTAAAAGTAATCTGTTACGTTACAGCGTTACCTATGAATAAAAGTAACGCGTCAGAGTACTCATGCGTTACCAAACATTAAAAGCCGTTTGCAGAGCCTCTCACATGCTGCAACTCAGAGACACAGACACACAGCCTCCTTTAAATGCACAGAGAAGTCCTGACAATGAATAACGTCAGTCATCCAACCAAATGAACTCTGCAGGATAACAATACCAGGACAGACAGTCAGCAATATGCCACATAGCGTTTTATTCATCAATTATTTTTGGATCAGTTAGAACATATGATCAAAATTCAGGAGTTTCATTTTGTTTGGTACTCATATACACCTACCCAGCCCAGGTAGCCTATATATGAGCACCTAACTAGATTAGGAAACTCCTGAATTAGTTTGAACCTGAATGCAGTTATGAAAGTGCATTTAATTGAGCTTAAGTAAACACAATCTGAGGTAAACAGGTAGCAGATTCAGATCCATTTAGAAATGAACGACCAGTCAACGATCTAACAGAAATTAAATCACCAAGTGAATTTAATGTATTTGATGTAAAACTTTATTGTTCCTCAAAATGAAGACAAATACAAACTCATTTAAATAACTGTATAATGTTGAGCTTCATTCCTGGTCAACACACACATTGATGAGGACACATTTAAAACCTCAACACATCTGATTGATCATCAATCATTTCATCTTTTATTCTTTATTCAGATTGTGGGAATGCAGTTTGTCAGAGATCAGCTGTGATTCTCTGGTCTCAGCTCTGAAGTCCAACCCCTCCCATCTGAAACAGCTGTACCTCTTTAACAACAACCTGAAGGTTTCAGATGTGAAGCAGCTTCTTGATCTTGTGAAGAGTCCAGACTATAAACTGGAGACTCTGTGGTGAGTAGAGGGTTCCAGTCAGTCCATGCTGCTTTCATCAGTATTGTCCTAAACACAGTTAGTATCAAAGGTCCAGTGTTTCCTGTAAACCTGCAGCTGCTCAGTGAAGCTGTGAGAGGAGAATGGAGACAGGTTTCAGGATTGGACAGAAAGACAGAGAGAGAGAGACAACAGTCAGCCAATCAGATGAGCCAGAAGCTTGTTGTGATCATGTGTTTGAGTTGATGTGAAGATGACTGTTGTTGTTGTGTTGATGTGTCCAGGAAATAAAGCTGGATTCCAGCTGACAGCCTTCCAAGATGTATAGAGACAGTGGTGGTCATTCATCAAATGTGATGAACAACTGATCACAGCTCTGAGATCAGTCTGACTGAAGCCTGCACATCACAGAAGCAGCATTACATTTAGTAACCATGAGCAGAGTCATCACATGTGTCATTAGTTTGATCAGATCTCTTCAATGACAGCCTCCATGTTTATTAGTCAGCTGATCTTTGTTTAAATGGAGCAGCAGTAAATCCATCACTAAAGTGTTGGTGCAGTAATGAAGCGTTCAGGACTCTCAGCAGTTTATTAGTCAAATCTGCAGAGGAAACAGACTTGATGCTAAAAGTCTCTGCAGGTCTGTGTGTGTTCACTCCAACACGTTAACATGAAGCTGAAAGGAAGCTGGCTGAGCTCCACAGCTGCTCCACTGCTGCTCTGAACAGGACTGAAGTCCCTGCTGCTCTTTCTACTGGATGTGATGATGAAGGGAGACTCTGGAAACACTCCTTCACCTCCTCTCTTCTTTCTCCTCCTCTCTACAGGCCATGGTCATAACAGTAAACAGGACGGTGTGTGTTGTGAGAGGATGAGCTGTGTCCTGATGATCCAGAGGTTGAAGCAGACTCTGACTGGACCATGTTACTGGGAGGTGGAGAGGAGAGCTTCATCCACATGGTCTCCATTTAAGACCATCAACAGAGCTGCACTTCAACTCTTCACAGAGCTCCAACAAATCAAGTCCAGTCCCTCATGAATGATTCAGACACATGTCAACCTGCCAGCATCAACAGTCCTTCCTGTTGTTGTGGAGATGTTTGTTCAAACTAGATTCCATGGCAGAGGTGTTTAAGCTCTGTGCAGTTTCTGTAGCTTAAACACCAGTGTTAACAGTGTTAAAGTAAATGTGTACATAGGTTAGTGATGTTTTGTGTGTTTTTATATGAGATAAATCACGAGTGAGCACAATCAGCAGTTTAAAGTATAAAAGTACATAAAGTATATACTTAGATATATTAGTATAATATATATAGTACTGGCTCAAAGTGAAGCGGGAAGTATTCTAAGCATAGCAGCAAATGAAATGAAATAATCTAAGCGTAAAAAATCTTCGATATCTTTAAAATGTACAGTCAATAAATAGTGGACATGTGAAAATTATAGTGAATGTGTGAATGTGCTTATGTACTTGTTTTTGAGGCAGGGAGGCTTTTATTTTATTTTTATTTTACACATTTTTATCAACAAAACAAGCTTTTCCAGGGTTTTTGCATATAATCGATTTCTTTTTTTGATGCTAGTTCTCCAGCTTTAGAGAACACCCGCTCACATGGGACTGACGATGCTGGCGTCCATAAAAACTGTAGTGACAGCCAGTAGAGCTGTGGATAGTTCTACTTCTGGTCCAGTATCTTAAAGGATCTTGGGATCTGGGGAGGTTGCCCTCAGCAAGGTACCGCTGCACCTCAATAACTGAGTCTGCTGTGGCATTGCTGGTCTGCCTGCCAACGTCCTCATGGAGCTGCTGCCAGAGGTTATCTTAAAAACAACAAATTGGCATTTTAGTTTTAGTCATCAGTTACAAACCTGCACATGTTTTGGAAGCACATACATGCACAAATAAACTGATAACACTGAACATAACATGCCTGCAGTGGGTGCTGATAACTGCTGTGAAGACGGTCCAGGCTGTGGCTCGGTTGCTACGCGACCAATTACAGCTGCACATTCAGACTTCAAGCCAGGGTATGACCTTCAGCTGAGCTGGGAGCACTGGAGTTATTACAATATGGAAAACACAACTACAGACACATCAGTTCTGGGGCAGAGCGTCTCCAAACCACAGTTAGCAGTTCATTCCCCCAGTGAAGCTTCCCCACATGCTGAAGTGTCCTTGAGCAAGACACATTATGAACAAATGAGTAGATGTGATTGAACACAAATAGGAAAAACGCTGCTTGTCTATAACATTTATTTACAGAGATGTGTGTACTGAATGTCCAGTTCCTATTCTGATCCTGTGAGAAAGAGTTTGTCTCTGATGTTTGTGCCAGAATGCAGCTGAACTTAACATCTGACTCATTTACATTATTTAAATGCTAATGATCTGAACATGACCACGTTTGCTGAGTGAACAATAAGGAAACTGAGGTTAAATACAACTTTTATCAGAAGTAATCTCAGGGCACTCTACATCGTAATGTTGGGAGAACAGAACAGAACAGAACCAGTAAGCAGTTGGAGGAAAGAAGATTCATAATTTGTTCTTTATTATTAAACATAACTGCATTGAACATGTCGCTGGAATTTTTTACTGCAACACAATTAAATTTGATAAAAGCTGCTCATCGCTAGTGATGTGTTGTTTGTGAACGAGTCGACTCATTGGGAAGAGCTGAACCTTAGGCTTCTCCTGAGAATCCATGCAGGCAGACTTTATTTTGATAGGCACCCCATGCACCAATCATATGCAAGGACAGACTAGGATCATACCATTGTGTTAAAAATGAAGGGGGTGACAGGCACTCCAAAGACAGCAAGTATTGTGGTACAAGCATGGTACACACATAGCAACGGAGCTGAAAACAACAAAAGAAAATTGCTTACCAACACACAAACCGTTCATAATTGCTAAATTAGGCTAAAATATGAGGCTTCAAGTGAAACTAAATGATGAGGAATCAGGGAGCCGTAAGAGCCGGCTCTTCTAAGGGAGCCAAACAAAAAGAGTCAAATCTTTAAAAAGACCTGCACCTCCCATCACTCGGGTTAATTGCTTGTTTGAGGCACAAATGTTTTATGTTTGCAACTTCCTCACACTTTCTCTTTCCACTTGTCTTATTGCACATATTACAAGAGGACTGTTCTGCTTTCTTTTATTTTATATTAATTTATACAGTTTTAAGTATAAAGGGATTCAATTCAATTCAGGTTCGAGTCAAACAGTTCAGCTTTGTGTGATGTCTCGTTGGCGCCCTCTGGTGTATCTTTCCAGAAAATGCAATGAAGAATCCATCACAGTGAGCAGGGGCTCTCCCCAGGGCTGCAGTCCTCTTCTCTTCAGCCTGCTCACCCACGGCCGCACAGCCAGACTCTGCAGTATCCACGCTGTCAAGTTTACCAATGACACGGCCGTGGAAGACCTTAAGGACAACAATGAGTCTGCATCCACTAGGAGAGGCAGCTAACAACATATTGCAGACATCATAACCTCTCTCTCAATGTGGATAAGACCAAAGAACTTGTGATATACTTTAGGAGGGCTTACAAACAACACAATAAAATAAAAATAATTATTTTATTTATAAAAATTATGTGGTTGCATAAATGTGCACGCCATTAAACTCATACTATGTTGAATAATTTCCCTTTCAAATTGTGACAATGAAATCAGACAGGTCCTTTTAGAACTATGTGTTTATCATCTGGTAGAGTGTGCATTATTTGACCAACCCATCCGGCGCTCAGATCATTTTGACCCTCTATCAGTGACCTGTAGTTGGCATTTTGTTGATCATGGGATGCCAGGTGAAGAAGAAAATTCTCTTGAATACCTTTAAAACAACAGAAGAGGCAGTAGTAACATTACTGTTATGTCTGTTGTTAACGTTTGATTTGCTTGACTGTGACTCTCACTCTGAGAACCAACAACGCTAGCAGTTAGCTGTACCTTACCCTTTCCTTTTGAAATGTGAAAATGAGATAAAACAATGGTCACAAATGAAACACGTGAATTCGTTTATTTGATATCCATTTATTTATTTATTGTTGCCAAATGGACAGATCTTTTTATAGTTTCCTCGTTAGCTAGCCTAGCTAGCATAGTTATTGCTAACGTTAGCTAACTAGCAGCTACAGTAGTTAAGTAGATATAATATCATCCTAGCTCCAATTATGTCTTTATTTCCCCATTCTCTACTTTAAGCTATTTTCATAAATAATCTGTAAGATCGTTTGTACCTTCATCTGTGACTGGAGGCCACTGTCTAACATCATCAACCCAACAAGTCATACTGCCTGGCTGTAGCTGTCATCGAGGGGGCGTTATCACGGAGCTTTGTTTACATACCAGGAACAGCTCAGTAATGGCGTCGCCACAAGATGGCAGCCTACACAGGACGCTCGTCGGATTCGTGTATGACGTCTTTTCTGATTCTGATTCTGATTCGCGGCATTATTGCGTCATAGTCGTTGGAAGGCGGAGCCTTCGGTCGCCATGTTGGCAGCTTGGACGCTAAGACCCGCCCACTCAACTCTCCGCTACCGTGTTAGCTCAGGCTACGGAGCTAGGCTAATCGCTATTGATCGCTGTCTGAGGTGCTAGCAGCCGGCTAACAAGATGAAGAGCGCCAACTATGTTTTCTTCACAGCATCCCGCTTCTTCTTGCTTGAGGTAAGTTCACCCGTTTATATTACACTCTAAATAATGATATATGTCTTAATTGTAGTTATACTATACAAATAAATAAATAAATGTAGTAATTTTACACATTAGGCATGACAGTCCAGGGTTATTTTTGGCAGATGGAGTTTATTTCACACCTACAGGAAATGATATGTTTTTAAATACTTTATACTTTAAATACTTTGTGTTTGCTTAGCATGAAAATAGCCTTGGTTGCCATGACTAATGTTGAGTTAATAATTATAAGATTAATTAGATTGTTAAAAAAGATTGTTATAAATATCTGCAGCCATGACACTGTTACACTGTTAGTTTGTTCCTACTGTACAGTTAGCACTTGCAGCTGTGTTATTTGCAAGATCTTTACCATTATATTGTACAGTTTTACTTACTGTAGATCTTTCACAAATGTCACTGTTACTCTGAAAGTTAAAAAATAACAGGCAATGGTGTTTAACACACAAGACAGAATACAGAACTGTAGTTTATGTAAAAAGGTTAAAAAAAACTGTGATTAAATGACCACAATATTAACATTGAAAACCAATGAATGTCAGCAAATCCAACATTTGCTGTTGCCTAGCTCCACTAGGCCTATATGTTTGTCTCTTGAAACAGCTGGCCAGTGTTGTCCTTAACATAGCCTTCCCTAAACATACTTTCCCCATGGCAGCAACAGCCAGTGTGGTCAGAGATACTAACGGAATGCTAACGATATAGACACAGCCTTTTTAAAATAACTGCCACTAGTAACAAGCAGTCAAGCCAGTTTCCTCTATTGTTACTTACGAGTTCTTATTTTGTTATCACTCGTTTGGAAAAGTATCTGAACTAAAAGAAATGAAATGAACATGTGAGGTTAAATTCCCTTGAAGATGGTGATTTTAGCCTAAATAGCATGTGCCATGAGTGTATTTTTCAGTTCTGCCGCTTGCACTGGCCCGCCCTAATCACATGACTTAGCAGTAGAGAAAACAACCAATGTCTATGGCTGCATCCCTGTGGTTTTCCTTTGTCCTTTCCCCCTAAAATTACCTGTTTAACTAACACTGCAATTCATTACTTATCCTAAATGACCACCTAGTGGACAACAAATGAAACAGCATGAATAATATTTAAAACAATTTCTGAATAATATTAATAACCTATAGGCCTATAGATGCGCTGTATATACTATGTAAGTGTGATATAGTTTCTGTCATTCCATACAATCATATTACATTAATAGCGTACCTGAAATATTAAATTAGAAACAACATTCATTTCAAAGGTAAAGCCTAGCTTCTAGTAATTATTTTTTCCTGAAATGGGTCTAACTGATTTGCCGTTTGTGTTTGATGTTGATTTCTTTCTTCTGTTCATTTGTCTGTTTCTCTAGGTTGAAGAAACATTTAAGGTACGTTACACGTCCATTGTTAACACATGGATAGACGTACACTTAGAAAGAGAGCTGTGACAAAGCTAAGTTCTATACTTGCCTCCCTTCACAATGAGGAGGATGACTTTCATGTCCAGGGGTTAAAGTTTTCCGTCGCTATGACGGAAATCCGTCAACTCTGCTCTCGTAAGGTCCCGTGGTCCCACCAAAAAGGCAGAGTGAGAACCGCATATAAATAAATAAACATTTCGAGAGCCTTTAAAAAATCCTACAGTAGTACAGACCGTGAATGCAACACTCAGCGTATCCTAGCAACATTCAACCCGTAAGTCCGTGCGTTTTTGTTGACTGAAGTGGCAGCTCTAGTCTCCGCTAGTAGAAAACTACATGTCTTTCTCAAAGCAGAAACCTACAATTGAAAATGAAAATCGTCGGTTTAACCCCGCCTGGACGGATGAATAGTATTTATTCATGTTACCGCCAAGTTTAAATGCCAAACTGATGTGTTTAATTTGTAATGAGTGTGTCGCGGTTCTGAAAGATTAGCCCCACCGCCCCCCTTGTTTTCGATGTCCCCCCCCTCTGGTCATTTGTTATCCCTGGTGGGGATATGTTGCCCCCCCCCCCCACCCGGTCAGACAGTAGGCTACTTCAGATCAAACCTGCATAATTTGAACTGCCAGCCTCCTCATCCCCCCCTACAGTAGCGCACAGCGTCTCTCAGACAGTCATATCGTATACTGTAAATTCTCAAAGAGAGAGAGAGAGAGAGACAGAGAGAGAGACAGAGAGAGAGAGAGGCGGATCTGGAGATGCCGGTTGCACTGGGTCGGGTCTGTCTCCAGGTTTGAGTAAATAAAAGCCGGTCTCAATTAGAAACCGGGACTGTTTTCTACAAGTTCAAGTGAATGAACAACCTGTCATAGTGCTTCCTGCTACAGTTCTCAAAACCCCGACCCGGTCTGATCCGCGAATGCGGCCAGGCTCACATGCATTTTCGTCCAGCAAAAAAAGAGAAAGAAATGTTTTCTGGATCATTTTATGATTATAGCCTATTATTTCCCATCTTTGGTGACCTGATTTTTTGGAAATGAAATAAAAGCCTGTCCCATATGGACGCCTGTCTAACATATCGTGAGTTGATGTCGATGTGACTGTATTGGCTATAACTACAGGTGCACAACCAGGAGCCCCCCCTCTTTTTTTTCTTTCACAAATCGCACACTGGTTATGTGACCACATTTAAGAAGGAAATAATGAATAAATAATACTTGTTTTACAATACATTCATTTGTGTTGTTATGTGTCATTACCATGGCTGCCTGCCCTGTCCTGCCATAGGCTATAACACCGATATGATTTGCAACAACACTTCACCTATCAGCAGTGTTTGTATTAAGCATTTGTTTGTGAAGCATGCCTTGTGCCTTATTTCATATGCTGTGTTTGATCATGCTTTAACGGGATAAATTGACGCGGATCATTAAAAAAAAACATGCGTTGCCGTTGTCACAGTTTTGGAAAAAAAGAAAAGAAAAAAATGACTGTTTGGATATGCCAAATAAATAGGTTAATTATTTAAGGATTAATAACATAATTAACATTATCCTCGGCCTGGATTTTGTTAGAAAATAAATGTCAATGTTAATTTAAATTTAAGAGCACATCCGACGAACATTTTCCTATAGGAAAGACGGGCGCATATCGGAGCACACACTTTGCTTCCGGTTTTGGCAGCATGTACGCGCTTCTACTGAAGGAAGGCACCGATGTGTCGGAAATTGATAAAACGGTAAAAAATAAGTGGAGGTGGGCTTGGCTATGTGAAAAAGGTGATAATGGAAAGCCATTTAGTTCTTGGTGCAAAAAAATGAAAATGCCAGGCGTTTGCTTTTGTATTGTTTGCCATAAGAAAATTGTTTATGGGAGCAACGGCAAGAAAGTCCTCACTCGCCATCAATCTGAAGCTAGCCACAAGGCTAATGTTAGAGCTCTTCGGCACACATCCTCATTGCCTGGTGCCACAGTCACCACAACAGAGGTGGGTCCCTCCATGGCTGACCGTGTCTGCGCACAGAAAGTACGCATTTGCTCCTTCATAGCAGAGCATGACCTGTCCCTGACCATATCGCAGCCCCTAGTCAACCTGATTCGATCAGTTGCGGAAGACCAGAGCGCCCTCTCCAGGCTGTCAATATCAAATGCACATGCCTCCTACTTGTGCACACATGGCATTGCAGCCTATTGTAAATCAGAGTTGTCCAAGAAGCTGCAACCAAAGATGTTCTCCTTGAATGCAGATGAGGCTACTGATGTCAACATGGACAAGATTTTAAATGTGCTTGTTCGCTTCTATGATGAGGATATGGGGAAAGTTGTCACTCAGCATTTAGGCTCAAAGATAGTAAACTTTGCAGATGCCTCATCACTGACAAATGCAATAGCAGAAATCCTCCTCTCATACAAGTTGAACTGGGATCAGGTTGTGTCTATTTTGCTGGACAACTGCAGCGTCATGAGAGGGAAGAGATCTGGGGTGGAGACCCAGATCAGACAGCAAAATAAATCGCTGCTTGACATCAGTGGAGACACAGTGCACATGGTGTCAAATTCTGCTAAGGCCCCTTTGAGTCCATTCAAGAATTTTATTGAAGAATTCTCAATGGAAGTTTATTATGACATCGAAAAGTTTCCAAAGCAGAAGGAATTGTTTGGAGAGTTTCAATCTCTTCTACACATGAAGAAGAAGAGCCTGCTCCGCCCCATCAGCAGCAGGTTCCTGCAGATGCTGGAGGTGTGCAACAGGCTAAGGGAGCTACTGGATCCACTGGTTGTACACTATTTCTGCTTCCTGTCACCCCATGATCAGCGCAAATACAGGTGATATGGCAGTCTAGTCTTTCCTTTCAATATTTTCTCTATCATTTGTTAAATTAAATTTATAGTCAGATCAAATGCAATAATTATTGTTACTCTGTTTACTTTTCTTAATGGCCTGTGTCTTTCTTTCTTCTTTTTTAACAGATGGCTGCTCAACCAGGTACTGCAGAAGCATGGGGTTACAGCTGATGAAAAGGCAAGGATGGATGTACTACATCAACAACTTGCAAAATCACCAAAGGCTCAAACCGATGTAAATAATGACAGGAAGACAAGAATCTGTGTACTTTTCACAGAGTTCAGTAAGCTCACAGCCATGATCGACTTGTACAGAGGTGTACTCCCGTCCTTCCAGGTTTTCCTCAAAAGAATGCAGTGTGAAAAGCCTATGCTACATGTCTTGCATGTTGAAATGGTGCTGCTGGTGAGAGACATTCTCTCGAAGTTTATGAAGCCTGATGCCATCCCCTTGGATGTGAAGGGCTTGTTGAACCTGGATATACAGAAGAAAGACCTGCAGTATCCAGACAAATTGTTGTCGGTTGGTAAATTCAGCCATTTTGCAGTCAACAAGGCCAGAGTGGAGAAGAAACCTTGGGTGCAGGAGCTGTACACCTTACTCAGAGAGGGCTACATCAAGGCAGCTGCATTCCTGATAAAAAACCTCCCCTTGAGCAACGTCATCATTTCCTCCTTGTCTGCACTGTCACCTTCGTTGATCAAGGACCAAAACATACTCACTGCATTTAGCACTTTGGCCAAGGCTCTGCCAAATGTCATCACCACTGATGAACTGGGCCAGCTGGATGAAGATGTGAGGGCCTACCAGACTGACCTGGATTTGGAGGACAAGGCCAAAGGGTTTGATGAGAATGCTGCACGCATTGATACTGACTGGTGGAGGGAAATCTTTTTAATGAAGACACCAGAAGGCTCAATCAGATTTCCTGTCTTGGGCAAATTGGTGAGGGCACTGCTCTCTGTGTTTACTGGCCCTCTAGTTGAAGGTTCATTCAACATAATGGATGACATCATTGAGAGCGATAGGGCCAGCTTAAACATTGAGACCTATGAAGGCTTTGCTGTGATCAAAACACATCTGAAGGCAGCAGAACAAACAGCCTCTACAATGACAATTACTGCTGCAATGAGGAGTTTGTGTCTCTCATCATTTGACCGGTACAAATGCCATCTTGAGAAGAAGAAAAAGAAAATTAATGAAGAGAAGGATCGGAAAATCAGGGAAGCTTTAAAGGTCCTCTCACCAGTGAGGGCGAAGAAGGTGAAAAAAGCTTCCACCACTTCATCTTCTTCATCCACTTTTGCTGCCAGACACTCCTCCTCTACTAGAGCCTCCTACTCATACAGCTCAAGAAGAGCCATGTGTGCAACTAAACCTTCCCACCCTTCTTCCTCCATGACCAGAGGAGCTACCACTACAGGCCACCTCCCGTCCTCCTCATCTGGAAAAACTCATGCAGGAGCCTCCTCCTCCTCTACCCCTGCAGGAAAACCTTCCTCCTCAAAAGGAACCCCCTCCTCCTCCTCCCCCTCCTCCTCCTCCTCCTCCTCCACCACTGCAGGAAAACCCTCCTCCTCAAAAGGAACTCTTACTGGAACTCCCTCTTCCTCCTCCTCCTCCTCCTCTTCCACCCCCTCTGCCTCTGGCTCATCTAAAGCCACACCTGCAGGACAACCCTTTTCCTCTCCTCCTGGGCCAAAAACCAACCCCCGGAAACGGGCATCAGGCGTCCTGAAGTTGGATGACTTTGGATTCACCAAAAGGCCAAAAAAGTAGATGTTTACTGTTTTAACTTGTTCAGTGATGTTTGAAGTTAGTTTTTTGTGTGTGTGTTACACCGTTGTGTTAAAACATTGTGAAAATAAATGCTTGCACTGAAAACTTGTGCAGACGATTTGTTATTTATAGCCCATTAACAAGAATGGTGAAGTCTTGCAAAAAATGTTGGTTTCATGCCCTGGCTTTGAACTAGAAGGGGTAATCGACCACGTGGTGTTTAAATATCGAGGCAGTATGCGGCCATGACCCCCAGTGATACTCAAATAAATTTTCAGTCAGATGATTTTTTTTTGCTTTAACCCCTGCATGTCTGTGGTCCTGAGATTGCAGCAGTGAATCTTGGTGATTCAGTAGACTCAGTAGTTCAGGATCAGCAGGATCAGGGCCAAACATGGGAGAGTGATGATGACTCCCAGGATGATGTCAGTGGAGGATCCTTTGTCTGATTGGTCAGTTCATTTCAGGCTGCCTTTGGTAGCTTTGACTGCCCTTCTTTCTATCTTAATAGTTCATCATACTTTGCTACCAATAGATGCTAGAACTCTCCTGAAAACCCCTACCTCCTACACCATCCAAGATCTTGCTGGTGGCACTTACCACTACTTTGGCGTTTTGAAAGCCTTTGAGAAAAGCTTGCAGCAGTTATGGCCTCGTATTCCAAACGGGCATGTATTCAGATTGCAGCTGGATGCAGATGGATTGACTTTGTTTAAGAGTTCCTCAATACAGCTTTGGCCAATCCTTGGCTCGCTACATGGTGTTGTGAGAAAGCCTGTTGTCATTGCTCTGTTTTGTGGCAACTCAAAGCCAAATGGTCTCACTGACTAACTAAGAGATTTGGTCAATGAATTGCGCCACTTCGTCGCCACTGATCCACCCCACGATGGCTGTGTCATCTGCAAACTTCTGGATGTGACACGTGTCCAAGTTGTAGCAGAAGTCCGCGGTGTACAGGGTGAAGAGGAAAGGGGAAAGTACAGTCCCCTGTGGAGCTCCAGTGCTGCTGACCACAGTGTCAGACGTGATGTCCTTCAGCCTGAAATATGTTCACATGTGATCGCTGTCTTGCTTGCAGTCAGTATGAATCACTAATATGCTCTAAAGAATGTACAGGTGGACAGGTTACACCCTATTTAAACCTTCAGTAAGATCAAAGGCACAAATGAAGATCAAAGGAACACTGGTCAAGATCAAAGGAAAAACATGTGATGACATCATCATTGAGGGACAAGAATGTATGACATCATCATCGAAAGCCAGAAATTTATGACATCATCAAATGTAAACATTCTATGGCACGGGTGTCAAACACACGGCCCACGGGCCAAAACCGGCTGCTTCAAAGTGTAAAATGTAGAAATGACATTTAGATTAGATATTTCAGACTGTACATTAAGTATATGGAATGTCCTGTGTGTGTGGAACCAATTGATCAAGTTGATCATGTTGAGTCAGATAAATAAAATGGGGCTGCAGCCTGCATGGGACAACAGGGAGACATCTAAGGCTTAAACACATTTTAAAATCAACTGTTGGACCCATCTGAACGCCGTTACATGTGTAGTGAGCAGGAGTCATCCTAATCAGGTCAGGTTTTTTCATGAGGTAACACACATGTTGCACAAATATTGACATTGTATGATTAATGTCTTATGATTAATACATTACCACTACAGCAATGTATGTTGGTCATGGCCTTTAAAGACACAATAAAGCTTTGACTCTCAGGCACTTACCAGTAAAATTGAATAAATGATTAAGTCAGTAAATTGATAACACCTTTTTTTTCTCCTTATTTCCCAGGGGTTATGATGTACCAGGGAATGTCTCAAACAGATGTTACGTCCAAATGTCTTGTACTCTTCCAGAATTTAATAATTACATCTGCCAGAGCTTTCCCATGATTAGCCTTAATGTCATTGGGTTTTATCTAGCACGAGATAACAAGTCCAGGGTTCTGGCTAAAATTCAGGCTAACACAATGAATGAGCTAAGAGCAGCAGTTGGCAGAAGTCGGTTGTATATTATTCCCCAGACCAGCATCCCACTGCATTTGGAGGTGAGTTTTTGTTATTTTGGAACAACACTCCTTTTGAATATTACCACATGGATAACAGTTACAGTTCAGACAGTTTCTTTTTTCATCCAGATGTCAGAAGCTGAAAGGACTTGTGTCCTCCCAGAAACATCTACTTCAGATGGATGTGAGACAGTTCCAGAGTCTCCACCGGCTTCATCGTCCACATCACTGATGGGCACACCCATTGCTTCATCAACAGTTATCAGACTGTTGAACTATTAATACAGTCAAGAAACAGGGTGAGGAAGAGTCACAATAACACTGCTATGATCTAAATGCAGAAGGAGAGCTCCTGGTGGTGGTTTATGTCCAGTCTAATGTCCAGTAGTGTCCACTACTTGTAGAGAAATCTAGCCCTCCTGTCTTTCAGGCTTGCAAATGTGTCAGTCACTCTCTGGTTAAAATCTGCCATCTCAGTCACCAGCTTCTACTCCATGGACAGGATAGCTAAGGCATTCAGCCTGTCCTGAGTCATGGTGTTTCTCAGGAAAGTTTTGACCCTCTTCAACGTTGAAAAACACCTCTCAGCCTCTGCAGTGGACATGGGTGTGGTGATAATAATCTTCAGCAGTGTGACTGTCTCTGAAAATACGTTTGACAAGTTGTTGTCCACAAATAACTGAAAAAGGTCAACAGGACCAGAATTCATCCTTGCCATAGATGAGACTCAGCTCTGTCCTCAGCTTACTTCCAGGTTTCAACACTTTACCTGGAGCTTCAGCTCCCTAAAATGATTTTCTGTTGGGTTCAAGTCTAGAGACTGGCTAGGCCACTCCAGGACCTTGAAATGCTTCTTCCAGAGCCACTCCTCAGTTGCCCTGGCTGTGTGTTTCAGGTCATTGTCATGCTGGAAGACTCAGCCACGACCCATCTTCAATGCTCTGACTGAGGGAAGGAGGTTGTTGCCCAAAATCTCACAATACATGACCCCATCCATCCTCTCCTCAATACAGTGCAGTCGTCCTGTCCCCTTTGCAGAAAAGTATCTCCAAAGCATTATGCTTCTACCCTCATGCTTCACAGTTGGGATGGTGTTCATGGGATTGTACTCATCCTTCTTCTTCCTCCAAACACAGTGAGTGGAGTTTATACCAAAAAGTTCACTTTTGGTCTCATCTGATCACATGACTTTCTCCCATGTCTCCTCTGGATCATCCAGAGGGTTATTGACAAACTCCAGACGGGCCTGGACATGTGCTGACTTGAGCAGGGGGACCTTGCTTGTGCTACCATGGTAACCATTGAGACAGTGGTCCCAGCTCTTGTACGGAGCCCCAGTCTGATGGAGACTGACAGTCATCTTGAGTCTCTTCCATTGTCTAATAATTGCTCCAACAGTTGTTGCCTTCTCACCAAGCTGCTTGCCTATTGTCCTGTAGCCCATCCCAGCCTTGTGCAGGTCTACATTTTTGTCTCTGGTGTCCTTAGACAGTTATTTGGTCTTGTCCATGGTGGAGAGGTTGGAGTCTGATTGATGGTGAGTGTGGACAGGTGTCTTTGATACAGATAACAAGTTCAAACAGGTGCAATTAATCCAGGTAACGAGTGGAGGATAGGAGGGCTTCTTAGAGACAAACTAACAGGTCAAATGAATTATTTAGAATCATACAATGGGATTTCTCTGCTCTCTCACAGTTGAAGTGTACCTATGATGAAAATCACAGACCTCTCCATTCTTTTTAATGGGGGAAACTTGAAAAATCAGTGATGTATCAAATAATTATTTTCCCCACTTTTATAATAATGACAGTCCTCATTGTTTGGAGTTTGACAAGTATCACCTGCCATTTATCAACCACCAGTGTGATGGTTAGTCAGTCTTTCTACTCATACATCTTTACAACTTCCTGGTACTTGTTAGAGAATAATTTCTCTTCCTACTGCTGGGGTCAGGTATCTGCCCTACTTTCTCTCTGAGTGTCACACAGCGGCGATTTGGTTTTGTGTTGTCTCGTCATTTCAGGTTTTATTTTGAAATTCTAACTCTCCTCTCATTTCAGGTCACTTACCCTTCCTCTTGTGTCACCGGTCTGATTGTCTTCCTGATTCCTGATTGTTTCCACCTGTTCCCCATTACCCTCGTGTGTATATATGGTCTGCGTTTTCCCCTGTCCTGTGCCAGTGTGTCATGTTTCATGTCCATTTTTTTTTTGTTGGATCTTTTTGTTGATACCAGAGACTTTGAGTGTGAGATTAATAAAGTGTCACGATTTCTTCGACCCTCTGCATCTGAGTCCAGCTCTTTTGTACCTGTTTGTCATTTATCTGGTTCAGTATGGAGGTGTTCATTAGTTGGGATTGGATCTAGAAGACAAGTTGATGGTTTAGATGCTGTAATTGCTGAAGAGAGCTCAGAGAGATCTACTGGAGAGAAGGATTCCAGATGTTGATTAGGTCTTCCAGAAGTTTCTAATGTCACTGTACTTCCATCTTTGACAGCTGGAGGAAGGATGCCTTGAATGTTTTCTCTAATGCCAACAATTTTCTTAGCAAAGAAGCTGATGAAGTCATTACTGAGGGCTAAAGGAATAGATGGCTCAACAGAGCTGTGGCTCTTTGTCAGTCTGGCTACAGAGCTGAAAACAAATCTGGGCTTGTTCTTGTTTTCTTCTATTAATGATGAATAATATGCTGCTCTAATATCACACAGAGCTTTTTAGAAGCTGTTCAACTATCTTTCCAGGCTGTGTGAGCTTCTTCAGAATTAGTGGAATGACAGATTCTTTCCATCTTTCAGACTGTCTGCTTTGAACTGATCAGCTGTGAATGATACCAGGGAGCTAGCCTCCTCCCATTCATCAGCTTCTTTATCAGAGGAGCAGCTAAGTTTAGAGCTGAACTAAGAGATGCTGCAGAGCCATCAACAAAATAATCTGTTAGTGCAGGAGTTAAACTGTGGTTGCTGTCGTCCACATCATTGACACATGGCACTGAGGGAAATAAAGAAGGAATGAACTCCTTCTATCTAGTTCCAGCATCATCAGATAAACATCTACTGGAATGAAATGTCTTTTCAGTTCCTGTGTAATCCATTACTGTAAATTCAAATGTTCAGAGGAAATGATCAGACAAAAGAGGGTTATGAGGAAATACTGTTAAACCTTCAGTTTCTATGTCAGGACAAGATCTAAGGTGTGATTCAAACAGTGAGTTGATCTGTTTCCATTCTGAGAAAAGACCATTGAATCTAATAATGATGGAAATGAGGAGCTAAGGCTGTCACTGTCCTACACAAAGCAAAGAAAATCCTGAGTGGTCCAGGAGGTGGTCTGAACTGTTTGGGCCAGTTTATCACACAGACTGTATACAAGGGCAGAACATCCACGTTCAGGCTCTATGTTATTAGAGGTGAGAATGTGAACAAGCTGCTCAGCCGGCCAGCATCTTTAGCAACGGGGCTAATAAAGCCAGTGGATGAGATCAGGACCAGTGAACAGGAGTTTGGCCGACTGAAAACACAGCCTGTGAAAATGACACTGCAAGATAACACTCAACCCTATGCAGTGGCCACAGTACGCTGAGTCCCCATAGCTCTGTTAAAGGCAGCCGCCCATGAGCAACTCCAAGTGGTGATCAGGTCCATGAAGAATGGGTGGCCAGAAGACATGAAACACACACAGAGCTGAAATGAAGTGTCTGTGCATGATGGGTTGGTCCTCAGAGGGAGCAGGATAGTGATACCAGGGTCAATGAGATCAGAGATGTTAGAGCCAATACATGATGCTCATCAAGGACTTAACAAGTCCTTGTGTGTGGAGCATAGGAGAGCACAGAACAGAGAAGCTCTCCTGTCAACGGCCCTCCCAGACAGGCCGTGGAGGAACATCAGCATAGATCTCTGTCACCATGAAGAAGAGAACTTTCTACTATTCCAGATACCTGGAGATGCTCCATATGCCAACCACTACAAGTGCACAGGTGACTTTAAAGCTGAAAGCTGCTTCTGCCCGCTATGGAATACAGGAAGAGGTTGTCAGTGACAACGGGCCACAGTTCAGCAGTGACGCTTTCGGAGACTTTGCCCGTGAGATGGACTTTAAGCATCATGTGACCTCTAGCCCCCACAACCCACAGGGCCATGGCCATGCTGAACGTGCAGTGCAAACAGCCAAAAGAATAGTGAGACAAAAAGATCCACTACTGGCTCTTATGGTCTACAGATCCTCAGCGCACAGCAGCACTGGTGTCAGTCCGGCTGAACTATTAATGGGCAGGAACATCTGAACAACTTTACCCACTCTGTCTAAAAGCCTGCAACCAAAATGGCCAAAGCGGCAGCACGTCAGACATAAGGATGCTGTGGAGAAGAGGAAGCAAGCTTTCCACTACAATAAGCCACATGGTGTGAAAGCGCTCACACCACTGCAGCCAGGAGGCCCTGTTCTCACTAGGCTGGACAATCAAAAGACTTGGTCCACACCTGCACAAGTGGCTGGGGAGAGCACCACTGAGAGATCATATGTCATTGTTCCAGAGCAAGGAGCCCTGTACGGGCCAAACCACCACCATCTCCAAGCACTGCCTGATGTGGAGCCCCCAGTCAAAACCACTACAAAACCAGATCCAGCAGATACTCAGGCCAGACCAGGATGGAGCTCTCCTGGTCCAAAGGTGACCCCTAATGGACTGTCTCAAACCAGGTCTGCTAAGCCCGACTAACCAGTCAGTGGGGCTAAGCCCCACTGGCTCCAGAATAGCGTTAAAATGTTTACGCCGTATCAAAAGTTATTTACATGCTGTGGTCGGTTTTTATTCTTGTTTCCAAAAGACGAGGCTTCAAATCTACCTAAACAACAGTCTAAGAGTATTTTTCTCAAAGACAGTTTGTTCGGCAATAATTTAAACATTTAACTAAAAAAAAAAAAAAAAAAACCTGATGGATTCTGATTTTTGTGTGAAAGGGAAAGTTTCCTTAAGAACTGCATGAGCCAGAATGTGATTGGTGGAACAGAGTGCTCGTTGGTCAGCATTTCAGAGACAGGGAGGGGAGGTAGATTCCTACCACCTCCAGGAAGTGGAAGTGCATAGTACAGCACTCTTTTGGTCTGGTCAGGTACTTTAGAGACAACATTACCAGCAGCATCCAGGTTTAATGTCACTGGGGTCTTTTTCCTCAGATGTTGCTACAGCATGCTAAGTCCTGTCTCTGTGTACATATGCAAACCAAATGGATCCACTTGAAAATGTTGTATATAGCCAGGCATCTGAGCACATTTGGAATGACCTTCTTTTAATATGTTCTGGGTTAAGTACATCTCCATAAAAACATCATGGTGGAGTCGTTTCCTTTTTTGAAACTCTGAACGGATGACTTTAAGAACATTTTTGTTCAAACTCCGTGTCATGTTCCCTGACATTATTTCTGCTTGTGGTGTTCTTTTTAGTTTACTGTAATAGACTTTGCTCACACCTTTATCTAGTGCTCTGGTGATTTTCCCTCTTTTGGTTTTTGTTGCTGGGCGGAATTTAGTTTCCCCAGTTTTGTGAGTCATTTTGCCTTTTTGTTGAACAAATATTTTTACCGGTTTGTCTCCCACTGGCTCCTTTTTCCTTTTAAAGTGGTATTGTGTTGTTAATATTCACACTCCTCAGGGTTCTCAACAGAGCTTACAATCCTCCTACAATTCCCCACAAGTCTTTTCTCTGGGCTGGAACGAGCTCAGAGTCAGAGTAGCAACCAGTAGATTACCTTTATTCAATCCAGATATCTTGGAGAGCTCAACATCAACCAATGTTCATACAGCGGCGTCTTTGTCGAGGTCTGACTTAGAGATTACAGGCTCGTGCTTTTATACTAAGTCTAGGGAGTTTACATGAAGCAGGCCGGACCCGCTGCACAAGTTGCTCGCCTCAGCACTTTTCCACTGGTGCTTTTGGCCTCATGACCCAGGTCACGGCCTTGGAGAAAGAAGTACGGTGCGACCATCACTCCCGCCCTTCTCCCTGTTATCCTCAGTGCTGAATCACTTTGTAGTTAGCACCTGACACGAGCATCTGTGCACAGCGTTTCCTGTTCCAAAAGCATGCATGCATTAATGATTTCTAATTATACTTACCCTTAAAACACTCCTTCTACGGTGAAATACACTGCACACTCTAACTTCCCTACTAAGGCCTATACCTGTTAGAAGCATGTCTAGATATTGTCATCCCTCATTGCATTTTAGACGTTTAGAGGATTGTTGTTTTCTTTTATTTATTTTTTTATCAGTTTAATTTGCCTGAGTGGCTCAACTTCAGATGTTTCATTTTAACTCTAGCCTGTTTTGCTCATGAAGTGTAATAGATTGTGGCGTGGGTTAGGAATCTCTTCATCGTAGTTTGACAAACTAGGGACCCTAGGGCTAAAAATGGATCACGATATAACTGTTTCATATCGGTCGATATTGTTAATTACTGATTTGATTTTTTAGCACTTTTCTACCCAGACTTCTCAACTGTGCTGAACTGCATCTGTTATTTCTATTTTTTGCATGTTCTCCCTGTGTCTGCGTGGGTTCTCTCGGGGTACTAAGGCTTCCTCCCACCATCCAAAGACATGCTCATTAGGTTCATTGGTGTGGAGAGGGAGAGTGAGAGCAGCACCAGGTGAGAGTGATTGGCACACCTGCATCCTGTTCCACTAATCACTCTCTCCTTTTAACACAGTAGCGTGCTGGACCTGGAGAGACCAGACCAGGGGGGTATTCCAGAAAGCAGGTTTACTGGCTTATCTGGGTATGTTAACCCAGAGTTAGTGGTAAACCTGGTATTTCGGTTCCAGAAAGCTCAAATATGATCAGGCTATGTAAGTAACTATAGTAACGTAGACTCTGAACTTAACCTGGTAGGTTTTTTTCAGGTTATGTTCAGGTATTTAATCTTTAAATTGGTCATTTTCAAACATACAAGGCTACACAAATTAGACATAAGTGATTTAGGTCTATTAGGGAAAATACATTGCACTAGTTCATTCTGCTCCTCCTGGGAGGTTGAGGGCTCCGATGACGTGCCCCCAGGAATCCCCTCCATCATCGGACGCCCTCCATTGATACTGATCGCCAACTCCTCCACAGGGGTGAGGGGGGACACCGCTGGTCCAGAACCGGTCTTCCTCTCCTCTGCTTTCTTCCTATTGGCTTTGAAATTAATGAACCTTGTTGCAATATGGCAATTCAAGAATATAAGACTGGATAAGAGATGTCTAAGACGATGCACCCAGATATATCTTACCAACTTGGACAATGTTTTTATATTTAGTTCTCTTGAGGGCGGTCGGGTTACTTCTAATTAAAAATTATACAATATATGACAAGGTAGTCTATAGTATAAGAAAGTCTCACACAAAGCAGTTAATATGTAGCATAATATCTACTGAATTATTGTGTTTCTGACATACATTAATGTGCTATATTAAACTTACGCATTTAAGTTTATATTTAAGTTTTATCTCAGTGTTTGTTAAACCTCCTTTCTGGAGTCATTTAAATCTGGAGGCCTCTCTAAGTCGAGGAAAAACTTAACAATGTTTCCGCCCGGTTTCGAACTGGGGACCTTTCGCGTGTTAGGCGAACGTGATAACCACTACACTACGGAAACTGCACAAGACAATAAAAGGTGTTAAAAAAAAACAAAACAAAAAAAAACCGTGAGACACTGAATCGTTTGTGGAGACTGGCTTTGATGTTGCTGTTTTGACAGTCTTACTTAAGGAACAGTATAAAGAAAGTCTCAGACCTTTTCGTATCCAACAAAGGTTCAACAAAGGCAACTGGACTTGTAAATTTTTAGAGACGTTTCACCACCTCATCCAAGTAGCTTCTTCAGTTCTAGGGGTCCATCGGTCTTCTCTGGCTAACATTTGGACGTTGTTATCTTCAAAGGAGTGTCCTTTGTCCTTCAGGTGTAGGTGGACCTCTGACTCGTTTCCTGATGAACTGGCTCTCCTGTGTTGGTACATGCGTTTATGGATGGGTTGTTTAGTTTCCTCAATGTATTTTCTGTACACTCCTCACTGCACTGAACAGCGTCCAACACATTACTCTGTTTCTGTCTGAACCTTCAGTTCAAAACTCCACTATTAGTATATTTGCTCATTTTGAGAAATAAGTTGTAGAGACGCCTTTTCCTGTGACACATGAACATGTGCAGGTTGTGAATGATAACTCTGCATCTTGTGCTCAATGATTGACTCTTTGCAAGTTAAACGTTTTGGGACCAAACCATAGACGGTAAAGGTCATGAAGAGCAACTGGAGAAAAACAGGAATCTCCCCGTCGGGGAATCGAACCCCGGTCTTCCGCGTGACAGGCGGAGATACTGTCCACTATACTAACGAGGAGTACGGCGCATGCGTAGTAGATGGCCTCAGAATCAGATTAGTGTAACAGGATGCAGGTGTGCCAATCACTCTCACCTGGTGCTGCTCTCACTCTCCCTCTCCACACCAATGAACCTAATGAGCATGTCTTTGGATGGTGGGAGTGATACTGAAACAGTGAAACATGACGCCATACTAGTCACTAAATGTTGGATCTGAGCAGATTTGTTGGCAGTGGGTGTTTCAGTGATACAAGGAAGATTATTATTAACACTGGCCATGAGCTGTGGAATAAAAACTAACCAGACATAACATAACAACAACACACACCTTCTCAGCTGAGTGGGAGCAGGAGGGTGTATCATCCGTTCTCCAGAACTGCCTGGCCAGTGGAGACGTCTTAGCATCTGATAACACACACAATACAGACTCAGTGTCCTGTGTGACAGAAATAAATCCACATATCCTATATATCCATAGTAGAGGGAAACTACTGGACCTTGGAAGCTGGAGAGTGTGAGGGGGTTGATCCATCATGTTGCCTGCAGAACCGTCCTGCTGTGGACTCAGCCAACTACAAACACAGGACACAGGTTTAACATAAAGTGGCATGATTCCTTCAATTGTTAAAATGCAGAGTCTAAATGAAATGATCTGTCATTGTCCCAGAATATATGGATGAGGTTGTCACTGGGCTATTTAAAGCAGCGTACATGCACAGCAGTAACGTGCAGTGAGGTCCATGGCTGGGTAGGCAGGATCAGCCAGAGCTTAAATCACATACAAGAATATATATTATGTAGAACCATTATTAATTACCAATGATGAAAGCCTGTCCTGCTCCGTCCTATTACGGCTGTAAGTCTTTATGCGCTTTAAATGCTTTAAATGTCCTCTCCACAGATGCAGTGGTAGCAGGTATCGTTGAGACCAGCTTCAATAACGTTGTGGCCTCTGGTACAGTCTCCTAGAGGCTATTGTCTCTCAACAATGAGAGCAGCTGTACAGGTGACATTCCTTGGATTATTTGTGAACAGTATAATCCACCAAATCAGGCTGTAATCTAACCAGATCAAAGAATCGTGCGTATTTTGACAGGCTCTTCAGTTTATCTGTGTCAAAATTAGCTGACATCTCTGCAACTTTCTTGCTGTCAACTAAGCTGAGGAAAGTAAGCTCATTTAAATTTCCAAATCTGGCCTTCATTTGCACAGTGATGTTGTCAAGTACACACAAGTAGATTCTTCTCCTGTTATCTCTTGGGGATTCGTTGTCTGTCAGTTTCAGTTCATTTTGTTTCAGTTTCAAAACGATCATATAATGTACATACTGTGTCGCCTCTCTTCTCCTTTTGGTCATTGAGCCTTCATCCTCTGACTGGAGGACTGCTGTTCCATTTCTGTTGTAGTCCTTCATCTTTTGCCTTGCCTCTACTATTATAAAAAAATAAAATAAATAAAAAATAAAGAAAGACAGATATGGAGATGATTAAGGACAAAGGGAGTACAGCATAACTGTTGTTCTAACATACAAAGACATAGAATTGCCCTGTTTGCTTGTTTATTTACCTTTTTCAAAGAATGTTCTTATTGTGAAGATTTTCCAGCCAGGGCCTGGCATCTCATGCCTCTTTATGGCCTTTTGGGTTTTTTCCTCAGAAATGAATGTTGGCCAAAAACATTCATCACCTTTAACCCATGACCTCGGCACAACTGCTTCCATGTCCTCGTCGAGGAAAATGACTCCACAAAATGTCTATTAAAAATCATTGTGTAAAAAATAACAAATAAAATATGATTAAAAAAATACAGAACTGAACTGAACTATGATTTTCAAAAATAAAGTCTAGTCCTTCATATGAAATGACCACCATTGCCTCATTGAAAGGGACAGCTCAATACGCAGCAATGTAAGTGAATGAGGTCTACGCCCAAATGACAGTGTTTGGAACTAATCCGATCTTCAAATCCGGAAGTAGGCGTTTAAAAGCGCCGCCATTTTTTACAACTCTCTCTCTTGATGGCACCATTGACTGTATATACTATGGACAAACCCTTCGTGACGTCACCCATTGGTTTCTGAATTCAAAAATGAAGCCTCTAGTGGGCGGAGACTTCAGTCGCCATGTTGGATTTGCTTTACTCCGCCCACACTCGGATATTCTAAATATGGACATGGGCGTCGTGTTGAGGCGGACGTAACGCAGTCTGGACACTGAAACCCGCCCACTGAACTCTCCGCTACCGTGTTAGCTCCGGCTACCGAGCTAGGCTAATCGCTATCCGCGGTGCTAGCAGCCGGCTAACACGGCAAAGCGGCCAACTCCCACTTTTTCCTCACCCGTCTTCCCAGCACCCCAGCTCACCTTGTTCGAGGTAAGTTCACCAGAAGATATACAACACTCGAAATAATCAGCTATGTCTTAATTTGAATTATACACAACAAAATAAATAAAGGTAAAATTACAGCTGTAGATTTTGACGAGTGTTGCAGAACTTTGTCAAGTTAAAACATTTACTTAAAACACCAACGATCTGGAATCGAATGACTTCACATTTGAACTTTTATGTTGTATTTTTATTTAATTCACAATTTTATTTACACAATTTAAATGGATTATGTTCCTTGAAAATGTTTACTCATTAACAACGCTACGTGTGCTGGTTGCTGTTTTAAGTTCTTAGCTAGTTCTTCATTTCCTGAAAAAGACACGTACATTTATATTTATATCAAAGATGATTCTCTTTCAGTAACTATCTACTGGTATTATTTTTTTAACCCTTCAAATGTGACATAATAGTTTAGTTAACGTATACTTTTCCCCCTTACACAGATACAGTGTGGATAATTGGTGACAGGTGGAGCTTAGAGAGCTGTGACCAGAAGCTACCTCAGTCTGCTGGATGTCCTCATCTATTGGTTTGGCTGGGTGGACTACAGTGGAAAGGCCTTCATCCCTTTCTCTTTTATTCTATAACAAATATTTTTAAATATTACATTAAAATCCTGTTTGTATTTGCACTCCCTTTGTCTTTCGTGCTTACTGTAGATCTTTCACAATTGTCAAATGACCACAATTTAACACTGAAAACTGCTGAATGTCATGAAGTCCAACATTTGCTGTTAATTTAAATTATATTTAGTCTTTTCTATATTAATAACACAATATTACTGTGGTTTAACAAGTTATGATCAAGCCATGCACTCAGGGAAACATCAACATTATAAACAACACATTTCCAAGTTGTTTAGTATGCTTTAATGAGTTAACAGATGTAGCAGTAATTACAAATACTTCTGTTTTGTGAAATAAGTAACGTTTTCAACCTCTTTATTATTGTTATTAGTATTGATTGTTGCCCAGATTTGTCTCTCCCAAAGTGTCCTACAGAAGAAAAAAGGAACTGGTTAATAGCAGTGGCAGAAAGAAATACTATGGTATGTCTAGTGCAGGCCAGAAACACTGGATAAACATATTATAAGAAACTAAAAAGTACGAGGTCTTAAGGATAAAAATAAATAAATAAAAATATGACAGAACCTGTGTATGGCATCTGTAGCAACAAAGGCCAGATCAGGTTTGTCATTAATTTAATTCTCACATTAACGTCCCCTTACCCGTTAACGTTATATTGCCAAAAGCAAGTTCAAGATTAACACTACATGCATGTTAGCTAATTTATGAGGTGAACTATTTTTCCCACCCTCATGCAGAGACAGTAGATTTAAATGTATTATCATTGTAAAGTCTATATTACTTCTATATTATATATTGATTTTGATACAATCGGTTTAATAACTGAACCAACAATGTGCTCCCGTTAATTACCCGAAGGCTAATTCATTAGCTGGCTAAGTAGCAAGCTAACAAGCTGACCTAACGCGCGTTAGCTCAGCTTGTTAGCTTGCTACTAGAGGCTTCATTTTTGAATTCAGAAACCAATGGGTGACGTCACGAAGGGTTTGTCCATAGTATATACAGTCAATGGTTTTGTTAAGCGCAAACACAAACCCTTGCTAATTAGTACGAACATATTTAGAATAAATAAAGTGTTTCACTCACCGAAAAAGATGGAGAGCATATTTCTTTGAAGGTCTGCTAGAACAATTAACCGAACAACAAGCCATTCAGTGGTATCTACGTACAATTTTCCATAGTCATGACACTAATAAGCTAAAGTAGTGGGGACGAGCGGAGAGACCAAAGCTAGCAGCTACCGCCAAGGGACCGGCCCATACGTCACCTGTCACTCAAGGCGGGAACGCCCTTAATTATGCAAAATTTTAAACCTTAATAAAAAATAAACGAACGCGTTAGAAAAAAATTCACCCCCCGTACAGTTGTCATGAATAGTAAAATAATGCATTGAGACTAAAACCATTTTTTGTACCAGGCTGTAAACATGTTTAATATTGCTGTAAAGTTGGGCATTTTAACATGGGGGTCAATGGGGATTTGCTCCCTTTTGGAGCCAGCCTCAAGCGGTCACTCGATGAACTGCAGTTTTTTGCACTTCCGCATTGGCTTCATTTTTCAGACCCGGAGGTTGCCGCCTGGATGGCACTGGTCGCTCCTAACCACACTAATATTACTAGCCAATCATAAGTAGGGTGGGGGCGGGTCCTGGAAAATCTTATTTGAGATCCAGCAGCAGTTAATGCTGCGTTCATGACTTGGGGATAGAAAGAGATCTGAGTTGTGATAAATTAACTGAACAGCGTCAAACTCGGAAGTTACAGGTCTGAAATGACACCGTCCAAAATAAGCATAAATTGCTGCTGCATATGTTTTTAGTGTTCAGCAAATGGTGACAGCTTCCCAAACTGATTTTTTTCTCCTCCGTGTTAACCTGTAGCGTGAATGCTTTGACTTATCGGGTACTTCCGAGTTGTCTTGAACGCAGCAGACACAGCACAGTTTCACCGAAGTCGAAAGATGGAGAAAAGTTTTCACTTAATGCTGGTGAAACCACTAGCCACAGCATGGACACAGTTCTTAATGTACTGGTTCACTTCTTTGATGATGATGATGCGCTCAGAGTAATAACACAACATCTAGAAAGTAGGGAAGTAAATATTATCAATGCTTCAGCACTCATGCTGAACTCACAGATGTCCTGCAGTGTTATGGTCGTGAGTGGAAACAAGAAACCAGTATTCAACTCAGAGGTCATTATTTGTTTTGAACAAAAAACTGATGGAAATGTTGCAATTTAGAATTACAATATTATCTACAGTTCACTCTGATCCTGATTATAATCAGTTACAGCTGTAACAGATGTTTAGCAGCTTTTTATAGAAATTGTTCTACTGATTGAAATGATGGTTAACTGAATAATTCCTCAGATTAATAATCCTGACAGAATCTCACATGCTCTTATAACATTATGACCTTTCATTTCTAAGTCATTCATGTATGTTGTTCTTTCTTTTCTTAAGGTGCTGCTGTCCATAGAAGTTTGGCAACATTTGGATGAAGTGGAGCTGTAAGTTTTGCAGTTTTGCCACAAAAAACCATAGTCACTCATTACAAAGACAGACATGGACGTGAAGACAGGGCTTGAGCTGCATTTACTCCAGCTGTCTAACTGTGCTCCAAAGAATGTCAAGGGGCATAAAACGGATCAAATCCAGTTGCTAAACTATGCTGTGAACTTTGTACTTTTTCCGCTCCATCCAACATAAAACACTGTTTTCTTCACTTAAAGACACATTTGAGAACTCGAGAGACTGAGACTTGTCCCTTTGAGGGGTGCTCTTTTAAGTCCAGCATAGTTTCAGCTTTTACTGCCCACAGGACAGAGAGACAGGTAATTACAGCTTTGAATGCAATCCCCAGAAATGTTATCATTATTTTCATTCTCCTCATTCTCCCCTTCTCTTTCTCTTCCTTCTTCTCTCTCCTCTGCTCCCCACTCTTCTTCTCTATCTCCCCTTCTCTTTTTTCCTTTCTCCCCTCTTCTACCCTTTCCTCTACTTGGATGACCTTGCACTGAGACTATTGCCACTTTACAGAGCAGTGACCAGGAGTGGAAGGAAGCAGTCGCTCCAGAAACTTTTGGACTGCCTTGAAAAAGATGTAAGAGCAGATGACTAGGAAGAGACATTTTTTTTGTTTTCAACATTTCCATCTTGCTGCATGTTTCTTCTTCTTGTAGGACACAAATGGGAGAAGAAGGGCGGCTGCTCTTCTTGGCCTGCCACACTACATATCAGGTGAGGATTCTTCTAATGTCATCAGGATGTGCGACGTAAGAATAATTGTCTGTGATGACAAATTGTATGTATTGTTCATTTTTGTCTATCTCCTAATCTTTCTCTTCCTCTTTCTATCCCTCCTTCCCTCTTCTTCATTTTCCTTCCTTGTCTCTTTCTCCTTTACGTCCTGTCTCACTCCTTTTCTTTCTTATACAGTCTGTTGAATTATGAAAATGGTCTTACTCTGTTTCTTTTCTTTTCAAGGCACACACTGACATGTCTGACACAAAGTTTTCGACATTGCTGTCATGGTTGAGGACACGGTTGTTCTCCACAACCTGAAAGACATCTCACAAAGTTTTGCAATGCTAATGGGAGTAATATACTCCGTTAACCTTTAATATCCGGATGCCATGAAATACTCATTTGAGTTCATTCAGAGAGTTGTTATGGAAGTCAAAGCAGAGCAAGCCTCTGTGAGAATACATGGATTACAAAACAGGAGCCTGAGATATAAACTGTAACAAGTTGTCCCTGTCTCTCACTCACAAAACTAAAGCGTTATGTTTCAAGTAACATAAAAAAAGTAGAGTACACGCGTTACCCACAACACCGTTGGCTGTAGACAAATCCGTCAAAACATGGAAGTAAAGCAGCGCCGCCATTACTGCGTGCCTTGCTGCTAAGGAAATAGCAGAAGTAGCAGATGGAGTTGCTGTAGGAAATTTTTAGCCAGTTTAGGTTTTCTTAGTACGTATGCTGTCCAGTGATTTGCGATGGTATGCAGTATCCGGCCAATCCATCCGTAGCTCATGTAATTCTGACCTTCAATCAATGCCCTGTAGTTTAGGTTCTGAAGCTCATCACATGCCAGATGATTAATAAAATAATCTTGAATATCTATAAGAACATGTAGGATATTTTATTGCTCCAACTGGTCGTGACTAATAGTTATTTGCAACTTGTGAACATATTAGCAACACAGCTAGTGTAGCATGATGTTTGGTTTTATTGTTGTCATCAGTTAGCTTAGCCTTATAGCTACATGTCTCAATTACATTACGTTTGGCTGATGCATTTTTACATTAATACATGATGTCAGTAAATTACCTTTATCGGTAAGTTTTGGCCACTGCCTGACATCATCTACCCAATGTTCACTTTCACAGGAGGAGGTCAGACAGCCGCTCTTGGCTACACTGATTTCTGAGCCTTGATTTGATCAGCTTCAGCTTGAAAAGGAACGTTCTACCGTTGCAGTGGACCCAGGCAGAGTGGCATATATTTTGATTAGTTATTAATCAAAATATATATATTTTGATTTGATATTTTGAACTGTGTGGGGGTTTTCCTTGAATACTTCAAGCATAGACTTGACTAATAATAATAACACATATAGTAGTTTGCACATAGAGGGCTGCAATATTCGCTCATACACGTTACCAAAAAAGGACACAAGTTCCCCCTTGGATAGCACAGAGTGACAGTCACACTCCAGCATGGGTGGAAAGAATAGAAAGAAAAGAAATAAGCTTAAGCTTAATAAGATTATTTAAAACATAACTCAATACCTAAACTAAATACAAGAATTAAACAAGATTAGTTATGATGTTCTTTGTTTGTTTTTTGTTTTAAATACAGCATGATGGCTCCATTAAAGCTGAATTAAAATGAAGGGCTACCCAGAGGGCAACAGAGTGATAAGTACCTGAAAATCTACAAAAGGGGAAAGAAAAGAAAAACAACTTGGAAAAAAATAATTAAATGGTTTATAGACTTATAGAATCAATTTTATTTGTTCATTTGTATTAGAGCAAACGTTGTGAACCAAATGTTGCAAAGCTGACCAGAGCGGCAAAAGTAAAAGGCAGATTCAAAGCAGTTTGTTAAAAAAAAATCACCACAAGGTGTTTATTTACAGAGCTTCCAGCCTCACATGCAGCAAAAGGTATATACAACAAAAAAAGGTTAAATGAACAGTTAACTGAGTTGAACTAATAAAACTCAACTTATAATAATGCAAAACTTAAACCAAGTTTAACTTGCTACACCGGCTCAGCACTCTCTGCTTAAATAGTCTCTCCTGGCTCCTGGCACAACCTCCATGGCTGAACCAAGACAGACTTGGCTACGCCAGAGTCCTGAAAGCGGAGCTGGAACCCGTACTCTCCTGGGTAGTCCGTAGTGACAGGGACAGTGAAGGCCGCGGGGGTTGAACTATCAGCAGGAAATAGGTCTGCTGGTAGTTTGAGGAGTTTCTCATCAAAGCCCTCCGTCAGTTCTTGCTTATTTAAACCAGTTGGAGGGATAAGAATGTTTCCTAATTGTAGTGGCCAAAAATAAAAAACTTTAACTTTAGAGTTTGAATGGAGACGTGGGTGCCTGGATGGCAGCGATATTGTCATTGACCACAGCATCAATGTGTTTTACTTTGTTTTTCTTGTTTTCATAATAAATTTATTTTTATTGGCAAAAATAAATAAATAAATAAAAATAAATAAAATGCATGTCCTGTGTGTCTGTCCTGTTCCTTTTTGTTTAGGTGGATGAGCAGTGTGTCTGACGCGCAGCTACAAAAGATCCAGTAAGCCGTAATGTTCTCCAATAGAAAGAAATTTATTATGAAAACAAGAAAAACAAAGACATAAAGCAAAACATGAGGCTGCGGTCAATGACAACATTGCTGCCATCCAGGGACCCGAGTCTCCATTCAAACTCTAAAGTTAAAGGTTAAGCCCCGCCCCCTCGCCACCTGAGGAGGGAGGAGAGCGCACCTCACTGCCACCTATGTGTGCTTGACTAAGCAGAGCAAAGAACATGTAACACATTTCTAATCCCAAAATAATCAATATATCCTGTAAACTGAAATAAATGAAATAGCCCTAAATGCGGCTCCTACAGGCAGTGAGAGGAGAGGACTGGGGACTTGCATGATTGCTGGACGTAGTGCAGTGGGAGACAGCAGGTGAGGGCAGAACTGAGCAGGCTGATGATGCACCTGACTGGGATGGACCTGACAAAATGGCTGAGGAGGCAGTGGATGAGGGTGCAACTCTGATGGCTGTTGATGAGGCAATGGGTGTCCCCATCAGTCATGTGGATGATGAAGCCGGTGGAGACTCTGGAACTGTCTCACATCCATCTGAAGTAGATGTTTCTGGGAGGACACAAGTCCTTTCAGCTTCTGACATCTGGATGAAAAAAAAAACTGCCTGAACTGTAACTGTTATCCATGTGGTAATATTCAAAAGGAGTGTTGTCCCAAAATAACAAAAACTCACCTCCAATGGCAGTGTGATGCTGGTCTGGGGAATAATATACAACCGACTTCTGCCAACTGCTGATAAAACCCAATGACATTAAGGCTAATCATGGGAAAGCTCTGGAAGATGTAACATCTGACGTAACATCTGTCTGAGACATTCCCTGGTACATCATAACGTGGGACCCCTGGAAAATAAGGAGAAAAAAAAGGTGTTATCAATATACTGACTTAATCATTTATTCAATTTGACTGGTATGTTCCTGAGAGTCAAAGCTTTATTGTGTCTTTAAAGGCCATGACCAACATACACTGCTGTAGTGGTAATGTATTAATCATAAGACATTAATCATACAATATTTGTGCAACATGTATGTTACCTCATGAAAAAACCTGACCTGATTAGGATGACTCCTGCTCACTACACATGTAACGCCGTTCAGATGGGTCCAACAGTTGATTTTAAAATGTGTTTAAGCCTTAGATGTCTCCCTGTTGTCCCATGCAGGCTGCAGCCCCATTTTATTTATCTGACTCAACATGATCAACTTGATCAAATCTTTTCAGTGACATTCACCCCTCCTCACTCTCCACCTCTGGCAGCCCGCGCTCCTTTCTCTTCCCCCTCCTCTGTCTGTGAGTTCACAGTTGACTGAGGTGGAAAAAGGGAATCAGGTGTCACTCCGTAATACTCATGATATTTAAGAGTGCTGTGGGCGCGATCAAGATTTCCACGTGGGCCGGCGTCTGATAGGGCCCTTCATCACTGCTTACAGTTTTAATTTCTCTGGTTTTCCACATTGCACAGTGGCATACAGATGTAGACAGACGTTGTGTGCAACACTTGCAAATAAACAGTGTTGATGGATGTACAAATAAATTGCTCACATTCAAAACAATACAGTGTTCATTATCTAAGCCTCTTCTGGTTTAGTGCAGTCTGCACTGGATGGAAGGCTAATGTGATCAGGATTTAGCAACAGGAAGAGCTTTACTCTCCAAAGATTTTCAGGTTGTTGTGTTCCTGTACACAAACAGAATGCAGACATTACATATTGTTACGCAACTGGGTCGTTGGCTCCTCCTCCTCCTCCAAAAAAGGATTTTTTATTTCACATTTACTTCACTTATTACAGTCAAACGAGGGAGAAAACTTACAGTTTAATTTTCTCTACCTCCAAAAGAGAAGTTAAAGGTTGAATATGTAGAATTGCGCAAATACTTTTATTTTTTCGTGCAAATAATACTTTCATTCTGCACCCCTCTAATCGCACTGTGGATGTTATTATTTTTTTTTAATATAGCTTTTAATACATATTCTACATATTCAACCTCTAAGTGTCCGACAGTATAACTTACTAACCCAGTTCTTTTTGAGTAACGATAAAGCGGCTTTTTGCGGACTCCCACAGGTTTTCAAACCACTCTTTGGAAGTCTCTCCCTTCTGAAATCCATCACACCCCAACCTCACCTCAAGACTCACCTTCTCTCCATGCCCTTTCCAAATTAGCCATTTAGTTCTCTCCTTTATTCATCAAGTTTATTTTTGACTGAAAAGTGACCTTGGGTTTCTTGAAGGGCGCTATATAACACAACCTTTACAAAACTTTACTGGCGGAACAGTCGTTGAGGAGTACACGGCCATACTATATCATATTGACACCTGTAAGACCTGAACAAACAGTGAGTTATTTCCAACAGTAAAAAAACATTATCTAAGCCTCTTCTGGTTTAGTACGGTTTGCATTGGATGGAAGGCTAATTTGATCAGGATTTAGCAACAGGAAGAGCTTTACTCTCCAATGATTTTCAGGTTGTTGTGTTCCTGTACACAAAGCCCCAAGGGGAGCTTTGAATCCTTTGGCACAGGGATTGCAGCTGTTCAAGGTGTCAAAGAGCCTGTCAGTCATCTAAAAACAAATATCTGCATTAACTTCAAGCATCTAAAACCATCTCCATAACATTGTTATCATATCAAATTAATTCTAATGTCTTCAAAATTAAAAAAACTATTCATTTCACTGTGTTAAACATGCAAGTGTGTGGAACTCATGTGAGGACAGGTGGATCTCCTCCATGGTGGTTGTTACTCAGAGCTCATGGCTGCATATGCGTGTTTCTGAAGCTTCCAGGAGCTGCTGCTGTGTCCAGTGTGGAGGATACAGGAGGACGTGACTCTGCTTCAGGCTCTGTCTTCAGAGAGTTCATCCAGAAGGTGGGAACACCTGCAGAGAGCTTTAGAAACATGACTGTCATTACACTGCAGTCTGGATTAAATGTGTGTTTGGTTTTCTTTCTGCTAAAGAGAAGCTCAGTGGCAGATACACTGATGAAAGAGACGCAGCAAATGATCCACGACTGCCCGCTAAAAGAACATAACCCAGCTAATATGCTCATAAACGTGTTCAACTATTGTGTCACAGTACTTTAAACTGAATACTTTATGTGTAGAAGCTCAGTGAAGGAAACAGGCAGCTGATAATAACTCAGGATGCTGCTTTGCTCATGAGTCCTGATGATCAGATTCCAGACTCTCTAAGGTAAGAGCACAAATTATTTCTGTGTTTCTGCTCAGTGTTGGATTTAATAAATCTGCGTCCTTTTATACGTCAGACAGCTCTTTGGTCTTGTCCATGGTGGAGAGGTTGGAGTCTGATTGATGGTGAGTGTGGACAGGTGTCTTTGATCCAGATAACGAGTTCAAACAGGTGCAATTAATCCAGGTAACGAGTGGAGGATAGGAGGGCTTCTTAGAGACAAACTAACAGGTCAAATGAATTATTTAGAAATCATACAATGGGATTTTCTGCTCTCTCACAGTTTAAGTGTACCTGTTAGTGCCATTTTCCACATTGTAATTTAGACTCAGAGTTGGATATAATATTATTTTGATTCATATTTACTGATTGTTTATTTTGGCTCGATTTTTATTGTGCTAAGATTGCATTATCATATTTTATGTTTGCATTCAAGTTCAGTGCACATTTAGTGTACATTCATTGCAGTACCTAGACTGACCAGAGAGGCATAGGAGTGCGTGCTGAGCCATTACGGGGTCAGTTCGCGGTCAGAAGAAGGAGTGAAGGCTGTGTTTTGTTGTGGTCTGTGTTCAATGAAGGACGGAGCGAACACATAGTTTTCTACCGTCGTTCAACATAAACACGCGTAGAGACTCGTTCTTTCCGTCCTGAGAGTGGTTAAACGAATTAATATGCTGTGAAATACTTACCGAACACAAGAAGGACATTTTAGCCACTACATTAAGTAGAAAACGATCGCCGAGGGCGAGAGAGAAAGATCGGGAGCCGATGGAAGATGCGCTGCGATGCGCTGGACTCGTGTTGAGGAAGGAAGCTAACAAGCTAAAGAAATAGCGAGGTCGGTCTCCACGCCCTGCACCTGACAGGATTTCCAGATGACTTCTACGAAGATGGTCGAGTAAACAAAGAACAAAGTGAAAGGATGCTATAGCTGCATCTGGATAGTGATGGCGAAATAAGGATCATTTTGTCACTCTAATGAATGTAGCCAAGTAACGTTCTGAATCAAAATGTTAGAAAATTCAAGATTTGCTACTAGCCAGTAGCCACACAGGACATTTGAGAAAAGTGCTATTGTTAACTAGTCATATTAGCCCAGAATAAGCTCGAGTTTTGAGACAGGACTGTTGATCTGGATTTCAGAAGTTTACAAGAGCTTACCGTAATAATTGACTCGCCTAACATTAATAGCCAATTGAAATGTCTGTGGACGAAACCAGCTTGGAGGGCAATGTCGAGTTAGACGTAAAAAGAAAGATCAAGTTGACCACAAAGGCATTAGAAGAGAAACTTAATAAACAGATGAATCTCAGGAAACGTGTATTAGCACGCCTTGTCTCCAAAGCAGAGGAGATAGAAAACCTCATGAGAAATGATTCCAATGCACTTCTAGTGGAAAAGGATCATCTCAGTGATTACTCAAAATTCCTGAATGAGTTTACTGAAGTGAACAATACAGTTAGTGAACTGTTATCAGATGATGAAAGGAAAGCTGACCAGCAGTATTGGAGTGAGCAAGACGGCACACCAAGTCCGCTAACAAACAGGCTGCTACTGAACATGGGACTCCAAAGGTTGGCGCAATGACACGGCAAGGTGAGCCTGCCGCTGAAGATGTGGATCCAGATGACGGTGCATCTGCTGTACAAGAAAAATATTGTTCAGTCCCAGCACGAAGTTTATGCAGTAGATACTCAAGGTCATCTAAAGTGTCGTCTCATGCCTCGTCTCTGCGTAGAATAGAGGAAGCTAACCGTGCAGCCCTACTTGCATGCGCAGCCGCACTTAAGAAGAAACAGGCACTGCAGTTGGAAGAGGCTCAAATGGAAGCACAGCTGAAAGCCAAGCAAATTCAGTTGAAGGCACAAATGGAGAAGCTAGATGTTGAAACTGCTATCGCAGAGTCCACAGCAAAGCTACAAGTTCTGGAAGAATACGACAAAGAAAATGTGGACGACGACGGTATGAATTCCTACCTTGATAAGAACATGCCTACAGCAGCAACCATCGAACATCGTGCTTCAGATGTCAGACCAAAATTGACCAGCTTCACTAAACAGAGGAGGTGGACTGAGATTCAATTTGCCATCTATTAACAATACAGTTTTAACTTCTGTCCCCAAAAAGTTTCAGTCCCATTCACACCCTGACACTGGAGCCTCAGACGGACAAGAGTCGTTAGAGAACCATTCATAGAGAAGTGGACAGGGACCAAAAGAGTCCCCCCCTCACAACAGGTAAGTACCCGGTCGTTAGTGGGAATAGCTGCACCAGTTTCAGGTTATTAGCATAACAAGCAAAGTTTCTCAGGAGGAGTTCCTATTTAAACCTCAGACTTCCCACCAGTCCCTCAGAACTGAAGAAGCTACTCGGATGATTGGTGAAACGTCCTCTCCAAAATCTACAAGTCCAGTTGCCTTTTTGAAAACTTTTTTGGATTGCCATGACCTGGATGACTGAGAACCTTCACAGACATCTACTGTCATAAATGAATCGTGGAATATAGTCGGTACAACCAGCGCCACTGTTACTGGGGAGAAGAGGGAGCTAGCAGAGCTGGAGGAACAGCAGAGAGGTGGATGCAAGTTCTTCAGGCAGCTGACCTCCCCAACATCCAGGCTGTTTGTCCTCTTCCACTGGCTAGAACTGTAGCTACAGTGATGGCGTTTGAGGCACAAATGTTTTATGTTTACAATGTTTCCTCACACTTTCTGTTTCCACTCGTCCTATTGCACATATTACAAGAGGACTGTTCTGCTTTCTTTTGTTTTATATTAATTTATACAGTTTTAAGTTAAAGGGATTCAATTCAATTCAGGTTCGAGTGAAACAGTTCAGCTTTGTGTGATGTCTCGTTGGCGCCCTCTGGTGTATCTTTCTAGAAAATGCACTGAAGAATCCATCACAGTGAGCAGGGGCTCTCCCCAGGGCTGCAGTCCTCTTCTCTTTATTACAACACTTTATTCCAGTCTTTCTAGGTAGGAATACATGAGGGGGCAGTCAGAAATATTAAGGGGCCATCATGTGTACACATCATGCTTCAGCACTTGTTCTTTCTGTGCTTATGGTAACAGTGTTTTCTTGATTGAATTGGGTTGTTAGCTATGTATCCAACCCCAACCTGGAGAAGTGGATTGCACTTTGTCAGGCCTCTACCTTCAGACCTGTCCAACTTGGGTGTCCCACCTGAAGACTAAGCTCCTGCTAGTATAGCTCACTGAGGCATGAAACCCTGCTGACCACAATAAGGTGATGACAATTCTAAGGGCCCACAGCCCATCAGGGCGCACACACAGCCCCGTGTAGCTTTTACGACTAAATTAGTATGCATAGGCTTAACTAAAATATATATATATATATATATATTAGTTAAGCCTATGCATAATAATAATGAAAAAGGAGCAAAACACGCAAAACATCAAATGGTTGGTTTGGGGTCAAGTAAATTCTCCAGTTCCTCGCTCGTAATTTCTCCTTCAGGCAACGCAGCTGGGGCAACCACAGCGTCAACTTTTGTTTCAATCGGTTCAATGGACAAAGTCAGTCCGCTACAGTTAACACGTACCTGCACGTCCCCGGCGCAGAGGAGGTTCTCCTCAATCCCCTCCGCCTCGTTGACGGAGTCGCCCAGGTGCTTCCTCGCATAGTTCCAAACAGCGGAGTTGGTAAGGCTGAAGCACTGCTCCTCGCCGTCGCAGCTCAGCTCCAACGAGCCACTGTATGTTACTTCAAAGGACGAGGACTTCTGCAGCATCTTGCAGCCCTCGCATCTGTGTGTTAAGCAGCGCTTGGGAAACTCTCCCTGGCTTTTGTGGTACCTCTGGCAGCGCCGCTTCTGCGTGATGCACACCGCGCTGACGCAGCCGCGGACAGTGGTGGTGGCGTCTGTGGGATCGTTCATTGGTTCCAAAGATTGGGGCTCGCCCACATCCTCGATCTCGGTCGCGGTGGTGAACGGAGTGCCGGTCAGTACGGTCAGGTCACCCGACTTTCGTGTTGCCAGATTGCACAGCTTAAAAGATTTCGCAGTTTCCACGTCCACAATGCTGCGCTCCCACAGCGTCAACTTAGTCTGGCCACTCCTGTCGCAGATCCGGAACTCTTTGAGCTCCCTCATCACGTCCACCGGCACCACGTGGCTCACGACACCGTCTGGCAATATTTTTGCATGCAACTCGCCCACCTGTAACGAAACACAACAAAGGCAAAAACGGTTAGTAAGCCGCAGAGCAGAACAGTGTGTTCAGGAAGACCGCAGGCTGTGCCATTCTTGCGCTCTCCACTTACTTTTTGTCTCGGTCCGAGTGCCAACACGTCCGCAATCTGCAAGCGGGTAGTGCCGGGGGGCTCTCTCCAGATGAAGGGAGCCGTATCTACCGTGTCCAAACCACTGGCGTTGGAGAACAGTATGTCGAAGCCGGTGGGGTCGCTGAAATCTGAACAGAAACGCATGCCAAAGTTACATCACTGATAGTCTCCTTGTGCACATAATTAAATCACTGCAGTTGTGGGCTACTTACTGACGGTTTTCCTCACGTTCGTCAGCTTCACTGCTCGCTTCGCCAGTGACGACTGCGCAAACGCCAGCCGCTTGTCGGCTGAAAACGCGACCAGCCGATGGTACTGTTCACGGCCGGTCTGCAGGCTGGCCTCGAAGTATCTTGCATTCCTCCTGGAGGTCTTTATGGAGGACATGCAGTGAACGTACCCGAGCGCGCTCTCCAACTCAGTTTTGGCTTGTTTCGCCGGGCTGGCCATCCTGCAGTGTTTCACCTCTCTTTGCAGCTTCTCTCTCTGAAGCATCGCTTCGGCCGCAGCATTTAAACTCGCTCCAGTCCCAGACGCCCCTGCACCTTATTGAATTGATACATCTCTTCACCAGGTGCGATTTCGAGCTTCCTGCAATCGGGTCGGACAACTAAAGCATAAGCAATAACATCAAAAAGTTTTCACAAGTTTCATCTGATCTTCACCAAAATTGGCACAGCTGGCCATGATGGTAGGAGACGCTATCGGTTGCCAGGGGCAACGCCTTCCTAACAGTCTATGGTACCACCATCTTCAAGGGAATTTAACCTCACGTGTTAGTAGTGGCAGTTATTTTAAAAAGGCTGTGTCTATATCGTTAGCATTTCGTTAGTATCTCTGACCACACTGGCTGTTGCTGCCATGGGGAAAGTATGTTTAGGGAAGGCTATGTTAAGGACAACACTGCAGCTGTTTCAAGAGACAAACATATAGGCCTAGTGGAGCTAGGCAACAGGTGCAAGTGCTAATTGTACAGTAGGAACAAACTAACAGTGTAACAGTGCCATGGCTGCAGATATTTATAACAATCTTTTTAACAATCCAATTAATCTTATAATTATAAACTCAACATTAATCATGACAACCAAGGCTATTTTTATGCTAAGCAAACACAAAGTATTTAAAGTATAAAGTATTTAAAACATATAATTCCCTCGGTGTGAAATGAACTCCATCTGCCAAAAATAACCCTGGACTGTCATGCCTAATGTGTAAAATTACTACATTTATTTATTTGTATAGTATAACTAAAATTAAGAGATATATAATTATTTCGAGTGTAATATAACTTCGGGTGAACTTACCTCAAGCAAGAAGAAGCGGGATGCTGTGAAGAAAACATAGTTGGCGCTCTTCATCTTGTTAGCCGGCTGCTAGCACCTCAGACAGCGATCAATAGCGATTAGCCTAGCTCCGTAGCCGGAGCTAACACGGTAGCGGAGAGTTGAGTGGGCGGGTCTTAGCGTCCAAGCTGCCAACATGGCGACCGAAGGCTCCGCCTTCCAACGACTATGACGCAATAATGCCATGAATCAGAATCAGAATCAGAAAAGACGTCATAGACGAATCAGACGAGCGTCCTGTGTAGGCTGCCATCTTGTGGCGACGCCATTACTGAGCTGTTCCTGGTATGTAAACAAAGCTCCGTGATAACGCCCCCTCGATGACAGCTACAGCCAGGCAGTATGACTTGTTGGGTTGATGATGTTAGACAGTGGCCTCCAGTCACAGATGAAGGTACAAACGATCTTACAGATTATTTATGAAAATAGCTTAAAGTAGAGAATGGGGAATTAAAGACAATTGGAGCTAGGATGATATTATATCTACTTAACTACTGTAGCTGCTAGTTAGCTAACGTTAGCAATAACTATGCTAGCTAGGCTAGCTAACGAGGAAACTAAAAAGATCTGTCCATTTGGCAACAATAAATAAATGAATGGATATCAGATAAACAAATTCATGTTTTTCATTTGTGACCATTTATCTCATTTTCACATTTCAAAAGGAAAGGGTAAGGTACAGCTAACTGCTAGCGTTGTTGGTTCTCAGAGTGAGAGTCACAGTCAAGCAAATCAAACGTTAACAACAGACACAACAGTAATGTTACTACTGCCCCTTCTGTTGTTTTAAAGGTATTCAAGAGGATTTTCTCCTTCGCCTGGCATCCCATGATCAACAAAATGCCAACTACTGGTCACTGATAGAGGGTCAACATGATCTGAGCGCCTATAAAGACTGTAATAAAGTGTTGTAATAAAACCAAAAGTTGATTCAACAAAGTATTAGTTTAATGGCGTGCACATTTATGCAACCACATCATTTTTATAAATAAAATAATTATTTTTATTTTATTTTGTTGTTTGTAAGCCCTCCTAAAGTATATCACAAGTTCTTTGGTCTTATCCACATTGAGAGAGAGGTTATGATGTCTGCAATATGTTGTTAGCTGCCTCGCCTAGTGGATGCAGACTCATTGTTGTCCTTAAGGTCTTCCACGGCCGTGTCATTGGTAAACTTGACAGCGTGGATACTGCAGAGTCTGGCTGTGCAGCCGTGGGTGAACAGGCTGAAGAGAAGAGGACTGCAGCCCTGGGGAGAGCCCCTGCTCACTGTGATGGATTCTTCATTGCATTTTCTGGAAAGATACACCAGAGGGCGCCAACGAGACATCACACAAAGCTTAACTGTTTGACTCGAACCTGAATTGAATTGAATCCCTTTTAACTTAAAACTGTATAAATTAATATAAAACATAAAACATTTGTGCAAGTGCCAGTGGAAGAGGACAAACAGCCTGGTGCTGCTCTCACTCTCCCTCTCCACACCAATGAACCTAATGAGCATGTCTTTGGATGGTGGGAGTGATACTGAAACAGTGAAACATGACGCCATACTAGTCACTAAATGTTGGATCTGAGCAGATTTGTTGGCAGTGGGTGTTTCAGTGATACAAGGAAGATTATTATTAACACTGGCCATGAGCTGTTGTCAAATAAAAACTAACCAGACATAACATAACAACAACACACACCTTCTCAGCTGAGTGGGAGCAGGAGGGTGTATCATCCGTTCTCCAGAACTGCCTGGCCAGTGGAGACGTCTTAGCATCTGATAACACACACAATACAGACTCAGTGTCCTGTGTGACAGAAATAAATCCACATATCCTATATATCCATAGTAGAGGGAAACTACTGGACCTTGGAAGCTGGAGAGTGTGAGGGGGTTGATCCATCATGTTGCCTGCAGAACCGTCCTGCTGTGGACTCAGCCAACTACAAACACAGGACACAGGTTTAACAGAAAGTGGCATGATTCCTTCAATTGTTAAAATGCAGAGTCACATACATGTTTACATTTGTTGACCTTGTCTTCCTATGCTGTACAACAACACTCTAGGGTTGAAATGTTGAATGACCAAGGATTTCAATGATTGCCCTATAAAGGGTTAACAGCACCACAAACTACATCCTCCAGAATGATCATCCAGTTGAATTACAACATTTCTGACTATGATTCTACTCTCTTAAGACATCAACTCAACATCAGAGCAGTCATGGAGGAGGTGTCTTCCCAAAAAGGAGCAGTGCACGTTGGACAGTGAACTTTATTCTTTATTTTGGGAGGTGACCTTCAAAGAGGACGCTATTATTTGAAATTATTTATTTTGTTTTATTTTGGGCCGGCTTAGGTAGGAAGGTTGTGATCTGATTTTTTATGATTTGTGCACATACAATACAGCTAAATTCAAACCATCCAGTTGTGTGTGTGGTATCTCTGCTAATACATGCTTTCAGGCTCTACAGTCCTTCCTCGATCCTTCTGATTCTGGTCCAATATTAAACTATCAACATACTTACCTGTGGTAACTGTTACACATGCAGCACCCAAAGACAACGACATGCGCCAATGCTCTTTTCTCCGTTTCCGATTCTGAGGGCATCTACTACGCATGCGCCGTGCTCCTCGGTAGTATAGTGGACAGTATCTCCGCCTGTCACGCGGAAGACCGGGGTTCGATTTCCCGACGGGGAGATTTCTGTTTTTCTCCAGTTGCTCTTCATGACCTTTACCGTCTATGGTTTGGTCCCAAAACGTTTAACTTGCAAAGAGTCAATCATTGAGCACAAGATGCAGAGTTATCATTCACAACCTGCACATGTTCGTGTGTCACAGGAAAAGGCGTCTCTACAACTTATTTCTCAAAATGAGCAAATATACTAATAGTGGAGTTTTGAACTGAAGGTTCAGACAGAAACAGAGTAATGTGTTGTACGCTGTTCAGTGCAGTGAGGAGTGTACAGAAAATACATTGAGGAAATTAAACAACCCATCCATAAACGCATGTACTGTAATGAAATTGGGTTCCGTCCAAAATGGCAGACTAAAGTCACCAGGTCAGAGCCTTTAAATAACACTCAGAGGACAGTGGATACCAGTACAATTATCTTTATTACAATGACACAGTTCATAAAACAGAGGACTAGGGGTGGATTGTGGCCAGGGGATATACTGCACTGCCAGGGGAAAAGGCTCCCACTATTACCCACTACAAATCACTGCAAGCTTATGGCACGCTACAAAGCACGCGGTCACCCTCTATTGGAGGCACTGCAACTACTGTTCGACCACACGACCTGTGGCCTATCACACTGCAACTCACGTGACGTCACCCAAGAAGCAGCAGCCCCTCCCTCGCTACGCTGCACAGGTAAACTCCCCCGACGAGACTCCCGCCCCCACTGTCCAATACATTAAAATATTAGGTAAATATAAACTATAATAAAAGAGTACTCAACTCGCCGTCCGGCGAGACCCCCCCCCCCGGGGTCTGGGCTTGTGGCGTCGTCCAACTCCCCGGGGAAGACGGCGCAGATCAGTCCAGCCGGCGGCAAAGACGCTCCGGCGGCGACGGTGGCAAGGGGCAGCGGCAGACCCGGCGCTCGCTAAACCCGGCCCTCACTGTTCTACAGGAGGCATCCAGCCTCCCCTCCTAACGCTGGAACCACTGACCCCCTGCTCTGGCTGTCTTCATCGCCGGTAGCCCTAACCAGCCACGAACGACACCCTCCCCTCCAAAGAGTGCCAAGCCGCTAGACTGGAGACCTCCACCGCCGCAGACAGACTGACTCTTCTCTTCCTCGACGCTGAGTCCTCCCCCCTCATCACCACACCCGTTCACCCTCACGCACCTGTTTCTCATCCACTCAGCCTCCGCAACCCACACCCCCCTCTTCAGTCACATCACCACACCCCCCTCTTCAGTCACATCACCACACCCCCCTCTTCAGTCACATCACACTCCCCCCTCCCATAGCGAAGACTCGTCCTCGAGTCTATGACGTCATCTGATAGTCTTGTGCCCAAGAAGGTGGCTTTCGCTGTCGCTGTGGACGTGCCTCATCCAGCATTCGAGTCTCCTGCCTCAAGTTGGCTACAGGCCCCACTCCTCCAGGAGATGGAGTCGGGACTGATGAACCATCCGTAGAGGCAGGGGTTCGTTGTTGCTGTAAGGCTCCCTCGCCACTTGCAGCACCTCTCCCCGTGGTGCTGGCGGCAGCCTGGCTTACAGGTGACGCTCTCTCTCCTGTAGACCCAGAGGCGCCCCCATTTGGTCGACGATGGTGGACCCAGCTGGCACCTAATGGGATCTCTGGGCGCCGCCCTGGTGGAAGCCGTGGTCCCCAATTGGTCTGCTCCCTCTCCCTGGGTCCCGACTCCTGCTGTAATGGCACTGGTGGGGGAGAAACAAAAGGCTTGAGTCGATTGAAATGAACCACACTCGCTGGTCCTCCCTCAGCTGGCACTAGTCTATATAGGACGTCGGTCACCCTTTCAACCACTTTAAATGGGCCTCTATACCGTCTCTGTAGTTTTGGGCACACCCCACGTTTCCTGGCCTTATTGTGCACCCAAACCAGCTCTCCCTCTGAATAAAACTGAAAGCTAGCCCTAAAATCATAGGAGGCTTTTTGTTGCCCTGATGCTTTGGCCTGATGCCTTCGAACTGCCTCTACCACGGATGACAATGTGTCATTCAACTTTGACACATAATCATCCACTGAGGAAAATGACTCTTGGTTACCGACATTCAACATAACATCAACAGGCAACACAGCTTCTCGTCCAAATAAAACCCGATATGGAGTGAAGGAGGTGCTTGCATGGATACTACTACGATAGGCCAGCATCACATAGGGTAAAAGGGCATCCCAGTTTAACTGATTGTCTTCAACAAAAAGAGACAGCATAGACAAAAGAGTACGGTTAAAACGCTCAATCAATCCGTCCGACTGGGGATGATAAGGTGACGTACGAGACTTATGAATATGCAAGAGTCTACAAAGCTCTTTAAATAAAGTAGACTCAAAATTACGCCCTTGATCCGAATGGATGCTACGTGGTGCCCCAAAACGACACACCCACTCCTCTGTCAGGACCCTTGCAATTGTGCCCGCCTCCTGGTTGGGAAGTGGAAACGCCTCAGTCCACTTGGAAAAATAATCCCCAATAACTAAAATGTACCTGCTCCCACCAGGCGTCACTGGGAGGGGCCCAAGGATGTCTAGCGCCACCCGTTCAAAAGGTCTGGAGGTGGTGGAAGGCTGTAAAGGTGCACAAGGCTGCCTGCCTGAACTCTTACGGGATGCGCAATCTATACACTGACGGACCCATGACTTCACATCTGCAAACCACCCGGGCCAAAAAAAACGATCTTTGACCTTCCCCTGCAGCTTCTGTATGCCCAAATGACCCCCGGTAGAGACATTATGCAGCTGTTCTAAAACACTGGACACCATTGATTGGGGCAAGACTGTCTGTACTTGGGACGCGGCATCAGAATGAGCAGGCGGAATCCTCACCAACCTAGAACCATGTACCTGAAGTTGGGTCCAGACTGGGGCATATTTTTGCAGTTCTGGGGCTTCTGGGATCTGACCATCTCCCTGCTTTTTACACGCAATTATTAGCCGCAGCTCATCATCATCCATCTGCGCTCGGGACAACTCGTCAAACTCTTCATCCGAACCAGATCCCATTAATGGCAGGGTCTCTTGTACAACACACACTTTTGAATTGGCCACCTCTGTCTGTACCTGGGAGGGGGTCTGCACTGGCTGTTTGTTTCTTTCAAGAAAAGCTGGCAATCTTGAGAGAGCATCTGCATTGCTGTGTAGCTTGCCCGGTCTGTGAATGATTTTATACTGAAAATTGGCAAGTTGTTCTACCCAGCGAGCCAGCTGACCCTCCAAGCCATGAAAATTATGCAGCCACCGCAGGGAGTTATGATCGGTCCGCAACACAAATTCTCTCCCTAACAGGTAATGTTTAAAGTGTTTCGTGAAAGTAACCATACTGAGAAGTTCTTTTTTTGTTGTGGCATATTTACGTTCTTGTTTCGTCAGGGCCCGGCTTGCATATGCAACGACACGCTCTAGGCCTCCTTCTTCCTGTGACACAACCGCCCCTATCCCCACATCGCTTGCATCTGTATCTAAAATAAAAGGTTTATTAGGATCGGGATATGCAAGCACAGGGGCTGTGATTAATTTTGCCTTGAGTTGGTCAAAAGCCCCCTGACAACGATCGGTCCACTGGAACCGCCTCCCTTTTTCAACCAGCTGATGCAAGGGCCGGGCGATGTCAGCAAAACCCTTGACAAAACGCCTATAATACGAGGCCAGCCCTACAAAACTTTGGACCTCTGTCTGACTTTTAGGGACGGGCCATGCCCTTACTGCCTCCACTTTAGCAGGGTCTGGCATCACTCCCTCAGCTGAAATAACATGGCCAAGATAATGCACTTGGGTGGAAAACAGGTTACACTTGGAGGGTTTAACTTTAAGATTAGCTTGTCGAAGCTTCCCGAGCACCCCATCCAAACGTGTCAGATGCTCCTGAAAGCTTCGGCCAAAAACAATAATATCATCCAAATAAACCAAACATGTGGTCCACTGCAGATCAGCAAGAATCAAGTCCATCAAACGCTGAAACGTACTGGGCGCATTACAAAGACCAAAACTCAAAACATTGAACTCAAACAGCCCTTGGCGTGTTATAAATGCAGTCTTGTGGCGATCTGCAGGGTCTACTTCCACCTGCCAATAGCCGCTTGCTAAATCAAGTGTGGAAAACCAGCAAGCGTGACTAAGACTATCAAGGGCGTCGTCTATCCTTGGCAACGGGTAAGCATCTTTCCTGGTGACATCATTAAGCCCTCTATAATCAACACAAAACCGCAGCCCCCCCTGTTTTTTTTTTACTAGTACCACTGGTGCTGCCCAGGGGCTACATGAGGGGCTAATTATGCCATCAGCCAGCATTTGCTTTAAATTATGGGCCACCTCCTGTTGTAGGTGGAGGGGGACCCTACGTGGGTGCATTCTAATGGGTTTTGCATCCCCCGTGTCTATTTTATGTGGAGTCAAGTGAGTCCTTCCCAAATCAGCCTCCCCCCGACTAAACACAGAGATGTTCTGCTGGAACAGCTGTCTAATGGCTTTAAGCTCCTCCTGAGAAAAACCCCTGTCGTCCACCCCAAACTGGCTCATAAGTGTCTCCACTGTCCAAGGTTGCAGAACAGTTTCCCCCTCAGTATCCCCACACTGCTCCACTTCTTCCCCGACCTCAATGTCAGTGAACAGGGTGCCCACCTTCATGCCACTCTTTAATGTTATCGCATCGTTGGTTACATTAATCACTCTTACTGGCAATAAACCCTGCTCAACCCTACAAACCACCCGAGCTACTAGTACATCACAGTGCTTGGGGAGGGAGGATGATGGTTCCAACATACCCTCTGCATAATCCCCCCACTCACTCTGGACCCGACCCCAAATAATGGCCTCACTACGCGGGGGAATGATGGTGTCAGATTGAACAGACACCACCTGGGGTTCTAAAGTTGGAGTAAGGTCAACCAGGGGGAAATTTTGCCCCATGATCCGGCACGATTTTTTACCCAAGTCAACCACAGCTCCATACTGGGACAGAAAGTCAAACCCAAGCAGGATTTCTTCTGAGGGGATGTCAGAGACTAAAAACTTATTAACAAGAACGAGAGACTGAAACTGGCATACGGTTTGCCAACATCCTACAACATGCATCCCTCCCCCGTTAGCTGCTGTGGCCCTACCCATGTAGTTCTCTAAGTTACAGCCCCCTTTTGTTATTGTAAGCCACAACTGTTTAGGGATAACAGAGCAAGAGGCTCCAGTGTCTACAAGGACATGACATTCAAACCCACCTATTTTAGCTTTAAGGTAGCCGGAGCCGCCCTTTAACCCATCAGGGGCCATACTAAGTGAAGGAAGGGGGGCGGACATTTGGCCCTCTGTGAGCGCCCCCTCTAGTTTCCCTGTAAATAGGGACAGTCTCGTCTCAGGTGTCGATTACACCCACACTCCCAGCAACCCCCCTTAGGATCAACTTCTCGTCTAGGTGCAAGGGAGCTTGTTTTTGTTGCAAAAGGAGAGGGGTTCCATCCTGAAGAAGAGGGTGCACGGGAAGGTTTACTTGGGTCTGCCAATGCCTGCACAGTGGTTTGGAGAGATTTGACCTCTTGCCGTAGTCCTTCCACCACTGCGAGAAGAGCATCTACTCTCTCACCACCGTCAGGCTTTTCTCCTACCCCACGCACCTTGGCATCAGCGACTGTGCATCCTCTCTCCAGGCCCCTAATAAGCTCAAGCTCAGCAGCAAGGTTAATTGCATCTTCCAAGGTTGCAGGTTTGGCGCTACGGAGACTGACCCGCAGATCCCCATTTCCCACATGGGTAACAAAATGATCCTTGGCCAACAGATCTTGTGTGTGGATGTCTGCAGAGGGATAAGCTTTAACTACTAGACGGCGCAATGCAATGCCGAATTCTCTGACTGTCTCATTGTGTAGTCTCCTCCGGGAAGAAAAGGTGGCCCTGTTCCAATCATCGCTGTCACATGGATCCAAACACCGCCCCATTGCCTGCTTTAAGGACACATAATTTGTTTTGGCTGCTGTCGACAACCCACTATAGACTTCACGAGCTCTACCTGACAAAAGGAGACCCATAAATTTTAATCTTAGAGGTTCGTCCCAATTGTTAACATCGGCTGCAATTTCAAACTGCTCGGCCCAATCTGTCCATTCCCGTCCAGCACCCGTGAAAGTTTCCGGCATGAAGATCGGTCGAGGGGTTACAGTTTGCACGCTACCCCTCGAAGAAGGGGATAGCTGACTGGGGCCTGCCCCTTCGGTCTGGAGTGAATTATTTTCAGGCTCTGACATTTTGTTTATCCCACCGCTGCCACCAGTGTAATGAAATTGGGTTCCGTCCAAAATGGCAGACTAAAGTCACCAGGTCAGAGCCTTTAAATAACACTCAGAGGACAGTGGATACCAGTACAATTATCTTTATTACAATGACACAGTTCATAAAACAGAGGACTAGGGGTGGATTGTGGCCAGGGGATATACTGCACTGCCAGGGGAAAAGGCTCCCACTATTACCCACTACAAATCACTGCAAGCTTATGGCACGCTACAAAGCACGCGGTCACCCTCTATTGGAGGCACTGCAACTACTGTTCGACCACACGACCTGTGGCCTATCACACTGCAACTCACGTGACGTCACCCAAGAAGCAGCAGCCCCTCCCTCGCTACGCTGCACAGGTAAACTCCCCCGACGAGACTCCCGCCCCCACTGTCCAATACATTAAAATATTAGGTAAATATAAACTATAATAAAAGAGTACTCAACTCGCCGTCCGGCGAGACCCCCCCCCCCCCCGGGGTCTGGGCTTGTGGCGTCGTCCAACTCCCCGGGGAAGACGGCTTCGTTGGACGGCGCAGATCAGTCCAGCCGGCGGCAAAGACGCTCCGGCGGCGACGGTGGCAAGGGGCAGCGGCAGACCCGGCGCTCGCTAAACCCGGCCCTCACTGTTCTACAGGAGGCATCCAGCCTCCCCTCCTAACGCTGGAACCACTGACCCCCTGCTCTGGCTGTCTTCATCGCCGGTAGCCCTAACCAGCCACGAACGACACCCTCCCCTCCAAAGAGTGCCAAGCCGCTAGACTGGAGACCTCCACCGCCGCAGACAGACTGACTCTTCTCTTCCTCGACGCTGAGTCCTCCCCCCTCATCACCACACCCGTTCACCCTCACGCACCTGTTTCTCATCCACTCAGCCTCCGCAACCCACACCCCCCTCTTCAGTCACATCACCACACCCCCCTCTTCAGTCACATCACCACACCCCCCTCTTCAGTCACATCACAGTACCAACACAGGAGAGCCAGTTCATCAGGAAACGAGTCAGCGGTCCACCTACACCTGAAGGACAAAGGCCACTCCTTTGAAGATAACAACGTCCAAATGTTAGCCAGAGAAAACCGATGGACCCCAAGAACTGAAGAAGCTACTTGGATGAGGTGGTGAAACGTCTCTAAAAATGTACAAGTCCAGTTGACTTTTTTCAACCTTTGTTGGATACGAAAAGGTCTGAGACTTTCTTTAAACTGTTCCTTATGTAAGACTGTCAAAACAGCAACATCAAAGCCAGTCTCCACAAACGATTCAGTATCACACGACTTTTTTTTTTTTTTTAACACCTTTTATTGTCTTGTGCAGTTCCCGTAGTGTAGTGGTTATCACATTCGCCTAACACGCGAAAGGTCCCCGGTTCGAAACCGGGCGGAAACGTCGTTATGTTTTTCCTCGACTTAGAGAGGCCACCAGACTTAAATGACTCCAGACTGCATTGTTTCCATATCATCAAGTGGACCAGGGGGGTATTCCAGAAAGGAGGTTTAACAAACACTGAGATAAAACTTAAATATAAACTAAAATGCATAAGTTTAATATAGCACATTAATGTATGTCAGAAGCAGAATAATTCAGTAGATATTATGCTACATATTAACTGCTTTGTATGAGACTTTCTTATACTATAGACTACCTTGTCACATATTGTATTATTTTTAATTAGATGTAACCCGACCGCCCTCAAGAGAACGTGTCCGCAGGTCAAAACTAAATATAAAAACATTGTCCAAGTTGGTAAGATATATCTGGGTGCATCGTCTTAGACATCTCTTATCCAGTATTATATTCTTGAATTGCCATATTGCAACAAGGTACATTCATTTCAAAGCCAATAGGAAGAAAGCAGAGGAGAGGAAGACCGGTTCTGGACCAGCGGTGTCCCCCCTCACCCCTGTGGAGGAGCTGGCGATCAGTATCAATCGAGGGCGTCCGATGATGGAGGGGATTCCTGGGGGCACGTCATCTGAGCCCTCAACCTCCCAGGAGGAGCAAAATGAACTAGTGCAATGTATTTACCCTAATAGGCCTACGCCTAAATCACTTATGTCTAATTTGTGTAGCCTTGCATGTTTGAAAATGACCAATTTAAAGATTAAATACCCGAACATAACCTGAACAAAACCTACCCCTACCAGGTTAAGTTCAGAGCCTATGTTACTATAGTTACTTACATAGCCTGATCATTTTTGAGCTTTCTGGAACTGAAACCACAGGTCTACCGCTAACTCTGGGTGAACATACCCAGTTAAACCAGTAAACCTGCTTTCTGGAACACCCTCCAGGTGGTAGATGAGAGAGAGAGTGAGGACTGTGACTGGCTGCTTTTATCAGCTCAGGGAGACTGGCCAGGTGTTCCCAATTGCTCCAAATTAGAGCCGCTGTCACGTTTCCTACTCAGGGAAACAGACAAAAATGTGGAGACCACACCAGACAGGTACTTTTTAAAGAAAGAAGTTTATTAAACAACATAAAAACCAACAAATCAGTAGTCAGTTGTGTTTTCTGGATGTGTGTAGGTAAGTGAGGTGGCTGAATGTGTCTGAGTGTGTGGATGCAAAAACCTAAAGTTACTCCAACCTAATCATCAGCAAAGAACATCAGGCCCCAAAGCGTTCCCACACCATGTGGTGGCCAGACCAAAAGCAGAGACAATGCAGAGAGAATGCTGAAAGAATCCAGAGAGAGACTGCATGGCCTGAGCAGAGTACTGATGCTCAGGTCTAGTGGCCACACCCACACCTTGCCAGGTGCAGCCATTCAGCCTGACGAGCAGGCAGCACCAGGACTGGACAGGATCTTTATGTGTGATTAGACGGTATATGACACTAGAAAATTCCTGCGGAAATTTTGACTGTGCCGGTGATGTGTGCGTGCTCATGTCATGTGAATAGTTAGCCACCGAGCCCACAAGGGCAGGTACATGCAGCAGACCGCTCCCAGCTCCACCTGAAAGCCAGCATCAGCTTCACAATACCCACAAAATACATTCTGTACAACAAGTCAAATCAAATGGCTTCTACTGAAAGAACGAGGAAATCACAATAACTGATTGTTAATCATAATCATTTTAATAATAAAAGTCATTGCTTCTATCTGAGCAACAGTTTACGGCACAGTCTTACATTTAGAAAAACATTCTATAATACTTAACGCATTCAATACTTAACACATTGAGGCTGTAAGAAGGAAACAGTCATGAAGTGAAGACCTTCAAATTGTCCCTTTACTACAGCTCTTTGTCTCATGTTGGACGTCACTGCAGTCTGTCTGGATCGGCTGCAGGAAAACACAGACAAGTAGACGTGTCAAATAATGTTATGAAACATAATTACTACAACTAACTAATTAAGTGTTCAGCTCATTATTTATTTCATTAAAAAAATTAAATATATTAAATTGCATGTTAATTATTTGTCTGTACTCCCACGTTCCTGTGGCAGGCCTCATTCATTAAAGATGTCGCCCTAACCGGGATTCGAACCCAGGCCTCCCGAGTGGCAGCCCACGTTATTTGCCGCTCGACTATCCGCCAATACTATGACAACGTGTAAGACTGCCACTTTATGTTTAAACTACAGTGCTGGTCTGTTGACTGTGATTAACTTCCTCTAGCGTCGCGGCGGATTAGCCGGTGGCTAAGTCCGCTAGCCTCCGCGTAAGCTCGCGGCTAGCTCGGAGCTAGCGGTTAGCGTTAGCCGCCGCTAGCCTCCGCGTTAGCCGCTGCTAGCTCGCTAACATACATGAACTATGGTTGAAGGCTGGCCGTCGGCTGAATCATTGCAGTTAACGTCTGTTAGCAGTTTAGCTGTGTTGGGCACAAACACTTAACATATGGATAATTCTAGAAATTCACTTACCTAATACGGTGAAGGAAACGTGTCAGGGATGTTCTGTCAAGAGTTGCAGCAAAGCAGCCAGATATAATTTGTATTTAAAGTAAAGGAAAACGTCAAACATGACTGAGAAGTTGTCATTCAGTCAATGACAGGAGCTATGATTAGCAGCTGTGTGAAAGCAACAACTCAAGGGTGTGTGCGTGTCGGGGGGGGGGGGGGGGGGGGGGGGGGGGGGTGTTCTGCCTCCTCATTGTAATTGTAAGAGAGAGGAAGAGTGGAGGGAGGGAGGGAGAGAGATGGAGGGAGGGAGGGAGAGAGGGAGAGAAGGAGGGAGGGAAGGAGAGAGGGAGAGAAGGAAGGAGGGAGGGAGAGAGGGAGAGAAGGAGAAAGGGAGGGAGGGAGATAGGGAGGGAGGTGGGGGGGGGGGGTCATGGGGTGTTATGCCTCCCCATTGTAATAGACTGAGGAGAGTCCCTAATGTTTTGTCAATCTGTGTCTGTAATGCTATAGTGGGAAGGGGAGGGGGGGTGATAATGTTATGGCAGATAATCTCCCTCTGTCTCCCTCAGCCTTCTGTGTTCTGCCTCCCCATTGTAATAGACTGAGGAGAGTCCCTAATGTTTTGTCAATCTGTGTCTGTAATGCTATAGTGGGAAGGGGAGGGGGGGTGATAATGTTATGGCAGATAATCTCCCTCTGTCTCCCTCAGCCTTCTGTGTTCTGCCTCCCCATTGTAATAGACTGAGGAGAGTCCCTAATGTTTTGTCAGTCTGTGTCTGTAATGCTATAGTGGTAAGGGCAGGGGGGGTGATAATGTTTTGGCATATCGTCTCCCTCTGTGCCCCTCAGCCTTCTGTGTGCACACCTGCGATGTGTTTGTTCATCAGGATCGGTTCAGTGTTCATAATGTTATGGCACTCTGCGTCTGTGTGAATGTGCTCCTGTATGGGGTGTTCTTCCTCCCCATTGTAATACACTGACAGACCCTAATCTTTTGGCAGATCGTGACGCTTTTCCCTCCATTGTCTCAGCGCACCTGTGCTCTGCCTGCTCGTTGGGGGCCGTTGCCATGGCTACGCTATGCGTACATGATATTCTATATATTCACTCTCCTCTCTCCTGCACCCTAGAAATCTGCGTCAGAACAAACGCTCATATTTTGAAAACTACAAGTCCTATCTCGAAAACGAACGCATTGTGAGCGTCGGCCGAGGGTTTTCTACAAATTAGTGTTGTTCCCACGAGCGTGCTGCCAAAATTGTGGCCGTACTCGTTTTGGAAAGAAAGGCATGCGACGAGAAAAATCGTCGAGAAATCTCTCTCGGTTTCTACATACACACGAATGGGAAAAAATTCGAAAAGCTGTCGGCGCACTCCTCGCTCGGAGGAGCCTGCAGTCCAAACCGTACGTCCCACATGAATAAAACACACATCATCTGAAAGGCAACAAAAATCCCTACGTTTTTATGTATTTTTTATCTGTGTAGCTCAAAACCTGTGGCCGCCACGTGAGATTGAAACCTTTTTTTTTCAGAATTTCGACGAAACTCTGAACCTACAGTGCGGCTAGAGTGCGCCCATAGAGCCCCATTATAAACGACGATTTTTGAACTTTTTTCCAAAATTTCAGCAAAACGTAAACTGCGACCCCGACCAAACCGTAAAAGCTATCGAAACGCCGTTTTCAGAAAAACGAAGCTACACTTCCCGTGCCTCGTACAAACTTCAAAGCATTTTTCTACTCCAAAGCACGGCTGAGTGATCGCTCAGCAAAGCCAAGCTGTCCATTTTGGAATGTTGCCGCTTTTTTCCGGGCTTCTCCATTCACTTCCATGTTACGAGACGCGGGAATTTCGCCGTTTATTCTCGCCCCGTTGGACGGATCGCTTATGTGAGACATAGCACACTTGTCCCAATCAATGCGCACGTCTCCATATAAATTCGTCTATATGTCTCCAAAACTCTGGGAGAAGAAGCGAACCGAAAAATTACGGAAGAAATATAAGAATAACTAGAAAATTCCTGCTGAAATTTTGACTGTGCCGGTGATGTGTGCGTCATGATGTGTGCGTGCTTATGTTATGTGAATAGCTCCCGTTAGCCACTGAGCCCACAAGGGCAGGTACATGCAGCAGACCGCTCCCAGCTCCACCTGAAAGCCAGCATCAGCTTCACAATACCCACAAAATACATTCTGTACAACAAGTCAAATCAAATGGCTTCTACTGAAAGAACGAGGAAATCACAATAACTGATTGTTAATCATAATCATTTTAATAATAAAAGTCATTGCTTCTATCTGAGCAACAGTTTACGGCACAGTCTTACATTTAGAAAAACATTCTATAATACTTAACACATTCAATACTTAACACATTGAGGCTGTAAGAAGGAAACAGTCATGAAGTGAAGACCTTCAAATTGTCCCTTTACTACAGCTCTTTGTCTCATGTTGGACGTCACTGCAGTCTGTCTGGATCGGCTGCAGGAAAACACAGACAAGTAGACGTGTCAAATAATGTTGTGAAACATAATTAATACAACTAACTAATTAAGTGTTCAGCTCATTATTTATTTCATTAAAAAAAATTAAATATATTAAATTGCATGTGAATCATTTGTCTGTACTCCCATGTTCCCGAGGCAGGCCTCATTCATTAAAGATGTTGCCCTAACCGGGAGTCGAACCCTGGCCTCCGGTGTGAAAGCCCACGTTATTTGCCGCTCGACTATCCGCCAATACTATTACAACGTGTAAGACTGCCACTTTATATTTCAACTACAGTGCTGGTCTGTTGACTGTGATTAACTCCCTCTAGCGTCGCGGCGGATTAGCCGGTGGCTAAGTCCGCTAGCCTCCGCGTAAGGTCGCGGCTAGCTCGGAGCTAGCGGTTAGCGTTAGCCGCTGCTAGCTCGGAGCTAGCGGTTAGCCGCCGCTAGCTCAGCGTTAGCCGCTGCTAGCTCGCTAACATACATGAACTATGGTTGAAGGCTGGCCGTCGGCTGAATCATTGCAGTTAACGTCTGTTAGCAGTTTAGCTGTGTTGGGCACAAACACTTAACATATGGATAATTCTAGAAATTCACTTACCTAATACGGTGAAGGAAACGTGTCAGGGATGTTCTGTCAAGAGTTGCAGCAAAGCAGCCAGATATAATTTGTATTTAAAGTAAAGGAAAACGTCAAACATGACTGAGAAGTTGTCATTCAGTCAATGAGAGGAGCTATGATTAGCAGCTGTGTGAAAGCAACAACTCAAGGGGGGGGGGGGGGGTTCTGCCTCCTCATTGTAATAGACTGAGGAGAGTCCCTAATGTTTTGTCAATCTGTGTCTGTAATGCTATAGTGGGAAGGGGAGGGGGGGTGATAATGTTATGGCAGATAATCTCCCTCTGTGTCCCTCAGCCTTCTGTGTGCACACCTGCGATGTGTTTGTTCATCAGGATCGGTTCAGGGGTCATAATGTTTTGCCACTCTGCGTCTGTGTGAATGTGCTCCTCTCCTCCTGCATGCTCGTTAGGGGCCGTTGCCATGGTCACCAGGGGCACCTGCTGCTGAACTCTCCTTTTCCTTCTCACCTCTGCCTGAGTCAGAAAATCCCCCCAAAAAAAGTGAACCCCAGCTCGGCCGGTCCGAACAAACGGTCATAAATCAAAAACTACAAGTCCTATCGGGAAAACGAACGCATCGTGAGCGTCGGCCGAGGGTTTTCTACAATTTAGTGTTGTTCCCACGCGCGTACTGCCAAAATTGTGGCCGTAGTCGTTTTGGAAAGAAAGTGTGCGACTCGAAAAATCGTCGAAAAATCCCTCTCGGTTTCCACATACACACGCATGGGGAAAAATTTGAAAAGCTGTCGGCGCACTCCTCGCTCGGAGGAGCCTGCTGTCCCAACCGTACGTCCCACGTGAATAAAACACACATCATCTGAAAGGCAACAAAAATCCCTACGTTTTTATGTAGTTTTTATCTGTGTAGCTCAAAACCTGTGGCCGCCACGTGAGATTGAAACCTTTTTTTTTCAGAATTTCGACGAAACTCTGAACCTAGAGTGCGGCTAGAGTGGCCCCATAGAGCCCCATTATAAACGACGATTTTTGAACTTTTTTCCAAAATGTCACCAAAACGTAAACTGCGACCCCGACCAAACCGTAAAAGCTATCGAAACGCCGTTTTCAGACAAACGAAGCTACACTTCCCGTGCCTCGTACAAACTTCAAAGCATTTTTCTACTCCAAAGCACGGCTGAGTGATCGCTCAGCAAAGCCAAGCTGTCCATTTTGGAATGTTGCCGCTTTTTTCCGGGCTTCTCCATTCACTTCCATGTTACGAGACGCGGGAATTTCGCCGTTTATTCTCGCCCCGTTGGACGGATCGCTTATGTGAGACATAGCACACTTGTCCCAATCAATGCACACGTCTCCATATAAATTGGTCTATATGTCTCCAAAACTCTGGGAGAAGAAGCGAACCGAAAAATTACGGAAGAAGTGGGAAGAATAATAAACGCGAGCAATAACAATATATGTGCTACGCCCCTGCAGGCAGGCTGCGCCTGCCTGCAGGGGCGTGCACTGGCTCCCATTGCGCAGCAATGGGAGCCAGTGCACCGGCACAGATAACTAGAAAATTCCTGCGGAAATTTTGACTGTGCCGGTGATGTGTGCGTCATGATGTGTGCGTGGTGTTTCATTGTGAGTTTGATGTCATAGAGTTCTGCCACTCCAATATGCCCCTGTAATGCTTTAAGTGGTCATAATGTTTTGGCAGTCTGTTACTGTAATGCTGAAATGGAGTGGGGTGTCAGTGTCAGATTCTGCCATTGTACTATAGTCCTGCAATGACTGAAGTGGTCATAATGTTTTGGCAGTCTCTTACTGTAATGCTGAAATGGAGTGGTGGGTCAGTGTCAGATTCTGCCACTGTACTATGGTCCTGTAATGACTGAAGTGGTCATAATGTTTTGGCAGTCTCTTACTGTAATGCTGAAATGGAGTGGTGGGTCAGTGTCAGATTCTGCCACTGTACTATAGTCCTGTAATGCTTGAAGTGGTCATAATGTTTTGGCTGTCCATTACTGTAACGCTAAAATGGAGTCTGAGGGTAACAATGTCAGGTTCTGGCCACCTACAGTACTGCAGTAATGGCTTGGGTGTTCCTAATGTTTTGGCATAGTTTTCCCGCCGCTTTCTGTGTGCAACTGTGCTGAGTTTCCTTGTCAGGATGGCTTCAGCTATGTGAAAGCACCAACTGAGGAAGGAGGGAGGAAGGGAGAGAAAGAGAGAGGGAGGGAGGGAAGGAGAGAGGGAGAGAAGAAGGAGGGAAGGAGAGAGGGAGAGAGGGAAGTAGAGAGGGAGAGAGCGAGAGAAGGAGGGAGGAAGGAGGGAGAGGAGAGAGGGAAGGAGGGCGAGAGGGAGAGAAGGAAGGAGAGAGCGGGAGAAGGAGGAGGGAAGGAGGAGAGGGAGAGAGGGAAGTAGAGAGGGAGAGAGCGACAGAAGGAGGGAGGGAAGGAGAGAGGAGAGAGGGAGGGAGAGGGGGGGTCATGGGTTGTTCTGCCTCCTCATTGTAATAGACTGAGGAGAGTCCCTAATCTTTTGGCAGATCGGCTGTGTGAAAGCACTAACTGAGGAGGGAGGGAGAGAGAGAGAGAGGGAGAGACGGGGGGGGGGGGGTCATGGGGTGTTCTGCCTCCCCATTGTAATAGACTGAGGAGAGTACCTAATCTTTTGGCAGATCGGCTGTGTGAAAGCACTAACTGAGGAGGGAGGGAGAGAGGGAGAGACGGAGGGGGGGGGGGGGGGGGGGTCATGGGGTGTTCTGCCTCCCCATTGTAATAGACTGAGGAGAGTCCCTAATCTTTGGCAGATCGGCTGTGTGAAAGCACTAACTGAGGAGGGAGGGAGAGAGGGAGGGAGGGAGATAGGAGGGAGGTGGGGGGGGGGGGGGGGTCATGGGGTGTTATGCCTCCCCATTGTAATAGACTGAGGAGAGTCCCTAATGTTTTGTCAATCTGTGTCTGTAATGCTATAGTGGGAAGGGGAGGGGGGGTGATAATGTTTTGGCATATCGTCTCCCTCTGTGCCCCTCAGCCTTCTGTGTGCACACCTGCGATGTGTTTGTTCATCAGGATCGGTTCAGTGTTCATAATGTTATGGCACTCTGCGTCTGTGTGAATGTGCTCCTCTCCTCCTGCATGCTCGTTAGGGGCCGTTGCCATGGTCACTAGGGGCACCTGCTGCTGAACTCTCCTTTTCCTTCTCACCTCTGCCTGAGTCAGAAAATCCCCCCAAAAAAAGTGAACCCCAGCTCGGCCCGTCCGAACAAACGCTCATAAATCAAAAACTACAAGTCCTATCGGGAAAACGAACGCATCGTGAGCGTCGGCCGAGGGTTTTCTACAATTTAGTGTTGTTCCCACGCGCGTACTGCCAAAATTGTGGCCGTAGTCGTTTTGGAAAGAAAGTGTGCGACTCGAAAAATCGTCGAAAAATCCCTCTCGGTTTCCACATACACACGCATGGGAAAAATTCGAAAAGCTGTCGGCGCACTCCTCGCTCGGAGGAGCCTGCTGTCCCAACCGTACGTCCCACGCGAATAAAACACACATCATCTGAAAGGCAACAAAAATCCCTACGTTTTTATGTAGTTTTTATCTCTGTAGCTCAAAACCTGTGGCCGCCACGTGAGATTGAAACCTTTTTTTTTCAGAATTTCGACGAAACTCTGAACCTAGAGTGCGGCTAGAGTGGCCCCATAGAGCCCCATTATAAACGACGATTTTTTAACTTTTTTCCAAAATGTCACCAAAACGTAAACTGCGACCCCGACCAAACCGTAAAAGCTATCGAAACGCCGTTTTCAGACAAACGAAGCTACACTTCCCGTGCCTCGTACAAACTTCAAAGCATTTTTCTACTCCAAAGCACGGCTGAGTGATCGCTCAGCAAAGCCAAGCTGTCCATTTTGGAATGTTGCCGCTTTTTTCCGGGCTTCTCCATTCACTTCCATGTTACGAGACGCGGGAATTTCGCCGTTTATTCTCGTCCCGTTGGACGGATCGCTTATGTGAGACATAGCACACTTGTCCCAATCAATGCACACGTCTCCATATAAATTGGTCTATATGTCTCCAAAACTCCGGGAGAAGAAGCGAACCGAAAAATTACGGAAGAAGTCATAAGAATAATAAGCCCGAGCAATAACAATATATGTGCCACGCCCCTGCAGGCAGGCTGCGCCTGCCTGCAGGGGCGTGCACTGGCTCCCATTGCGCAGCAATGGGAGCCAGTGCACCGGCACAGATAACTAGAAAATTCCTGCGGAAATATTGACTGTGCCGGTGATGTGTGCGTCATGATGTGTGCGTGGTGTTTCATTGTGAGTTTGATGTCATAGAATTCTGCCACTCCAATATGCCCCTGTAATGCTTTAAGTGGTCATAATGTTTTGGCAGTCTGTTACTGTAATGCTGAAATGGAGTGGGGTGTCAGTGTCAGATTCTGCCACTGTACTATAGTCCTGCAATGACTGAAGTGGTCATAATGTTTTGGCAGTCTCTTACTGTAATGCTGAAATGGAGTGGTGGGTCAGTGTCAGATTCTGCCACTGTACTATAGTCCTGTAATGCTTGAAGTGGTCATAATGTTTTGGCTGTCCATTACTGTAACGCTAAAATGGAGTCTGAGGGTAACAATGTCAGGTTCTGGCCACCTACAGTACTGCAGTAATGGCTTGGGTGTTCCTAATGTTTTGGCATAGTTTTCCCGCCGCTTTCTGTGTGCAACTGTGCTGAGTTTCCTTGTCAGGATGGCTTCAGCTATGTGAAAGCACCAACTGAGGAAGGAGGGAGGGAGGGAGAGAAAGAGAGAGGGAGGGAGGGAAGGAGAGAGGAGAGAAGAAGGAGGGAAGGAGAGAGGGAGAGAGGGAAGTAGAGAGGGAGGAGAGCGAGAGAAGGAGGAGGGAAGGAGAGAGGGGAGAGAGGAAGGAGGGCGAGAGGAGAGAAGGAAGGAGAGAGCGGGAGAAGGAGGGAGGAAGGAGAGAGGAGAGAGGGAAGTAGAGAGGAGGGGAGAGAGAGACAGAAGGAGGGAGGGAAGGAGAGAGGGAGAGAGGGAGGGAGAGGGGGGTCATGGTTGTTCTGCTCCCTCATTGTAATAGACTGAGGAGAGTCCCTAATCTTTTGGCAGATCGGCTGTGTGAAAGCACTAACTGAGAGGGAGGGAGAGAGAGAGAGAGGGAGAGACGGGGGGGGGGGGTCATGGGGTGTTCTGCCTCCCCATTGTAATAGACTGAGGAGAGTACCTAATCTTTGGCAGATCGGCTGTGTGAAAGCACTAACTGAGGAGGGAGGGAGAGAGGGAGAGAGGGAGAGACGGAGGGGGGGGGTCATGGGGTGTTCTGCCTCCCCATCGTAATAGACTGAGGAGAGTCCCTAATCTTTTGGCAGATCGGCTGTGTGAAAGCACTAACTGAGGAGGGAGGGAGAGAGGGAGAGAGGGAGAGACGGGGGGGGGGGTCATGGGGTGTTCTGCCTCCCCATTGTAATAGACTGAGGAGAGTCCCTAATCTTTTGGCAGATCGGCTGTGTGAAAGCACTAACTGAGGAGGGAGGGAGAGAGGGAGGGAGGGAGATAGGGAGGGAGGTGGGGGGGGGGGTCATGGGGTGTTATGCCTCCCCATTGTAATAGACTGAGGAGAGTCCCTAATGTTTTGTCAATCTGTGTATGTAATGCTATAGTGGTAAGGGCAGGGGGGGTGATAATGTTTTGGCATATCGTCTCCCTCTGTGCCCCTCAGCCTTCTGTGTGCACACCTGCGATGTGTTTGTTCATCAGGATCGGTTCAGTGTTCATAATGTTATGGCACTCTGCGTCTGTGTGAATGTGCTCCTGTATGGGGTGTTCTTCCTCCCCATTGTAATACACTGACAGACCCTAATCTTTTGGCAGATCGTGACGCTTTTCCCTCCACTGTCTCAGCGCACCTGTGCTGTGCCTGCTCGTTGGGGGCCGTTGCCATGGCTACGCTATGCGTACATGATATTCTATATATTCACTCTCCTCTCTCCTGCACCCTAGAAATCTGCGTCAGAACAAACGCTCATATCTCGAAAACTACAAGTCCTATCTCGAAAACGAACGCATTGTGAGCGTCGGCCGAGGGTTTTCTACAAATTAGTGTTGTTCCCACGAGCGTGCTGCCAAAATTGTGGCCGTACTCGTTTTGGAAAGAAAGGCATGCGACGAGAAAAATCGTCGAGAAATCTCTCTCGGTTTCTACATACACACGAATGGGAAAAAATTCGAAAAGCTGTCGGCGCACTCCTCGCTCGGAGGAGCCTGCAGTCCAAACCGTACGTCCCACGTGAATAAAACACACATCATCTGAAAGCAGACAAAAATCCCTACGTTTTTATGTAGTTTTTATCTCTGTAGCTCAAAACCTGTGGCCGCCACGTGAGATTGAAACCTTTTTTTTTCAGAATTTCGACGAAACTCTGAACCTAGAGGGGGACTTAGAGTGCGCCCATAGAGCCCCATTATAAACGACGATTTTTGAACTTTTTTCCAAAATTTCACCAAAACGTAAACTGCGACCCCGACCAAACCGTAAAAGCTATCGAAACGCCGTTTTCAGAAAAACGAAGCTACACTTCCCGTGCCTCGTACAAACTTCAAAGCATTTTTCTACTCCAAAGCACGGCTGAGTGATCGCTCAGCAAAGCCAAGCTGTCCATTTTGGAATGTTGCCGCTTTTTTCCGGGCTTCTCCATTCACTTCCATGTTACGAGACGCTCGAATTTCGCCGTTTATTCTCGCCCCGTTGGACGGATCGCTTATGTGAGACATAGCACACTTGTCCCAATCAATGCGCACGTCTCCATATAAATTGGTCTATATGTCTCCAAAACTCTGGGAGAAGAAGCGAACCGAAAAATTACGGAAGAAGTGGGAAGAATAACTAGAAAATTCCTGCGGAAATTTTGACTGTGCCGGTGATGTGTGCGTCATGATGTGTGCGTGGTGTTTCATTGTGAGTTTGATGTCATAGAGTTCTGCCACTCCAATATGCCCCTGTAATGCTTTAAGTGGTCATAATGTTTTGGCAGTCTGTTACTGTAATGCTGAAATGGAGTGGGGTGTCAGTGTCAGATTCTGCCATTGTACTATAGTCCTGCAATGACTGAAGTGGTCATAATGTTTTGGCAGTCTCTTACTGTAATGCTGAAATGGAGTGGTGGGTCAGTGTCAGATTCTGCCACTGTACTATAGTCCTGTAATGCTTGAAGTGGTCATAATGTTTTGGCTGTCCATTACTGTAACGCTAAAATGGAGTCTGAGGGTAACAATGTCAGGTTCTGGCCACCTACAGTACTGCAGTAATGGCTTGGGTGTTCCTAATGTTTTGGCATAGTTTTCCCGCCGCTTTCTGTGTGCAACTGTGCTGAGTTTCCTTGTCAGGATGGCTTCAGCTATGTGAAAGCACCAACTGAGGAAGGAGGGAGGGAGGGAGAGAAAGAGAGAGGGAGGGAGGGAAGGAGAGAGGGAGAGAGGGAAGGAGAGAAGGAGAGAGGGAGGGAGGGAAGGAGAGAGGGAGAGAGGGAAGTAGAGAGGGAGAGAGCGAGAGAAGGAGGGAGGGAAGGAGAGAGGGAGAGAGGGAAGTAGAGAGGGAGAGAGCGACAGAAGGAGGGAGGGAAGGAGAGAGGGAGAGAGGGAGGGAGAGGGGGGGTCATGGGTTGTTCTGCCTCCTCATTGTAATAGACTGAGGAGAGTCCCTAATCTTTTGGCAGATCGGCTGTGTGAAAGCACTAACTGAGGAGGGAGGGAGAGAGGGAGAGAGGGAGAGACGGGGGGGGGGGGGGGGGGTCATGGGGTGTTCTGCCTCCCATTGTAATAGACTGAGGAGAGTACCTAATCTTTTGGCAGATCGGCTGTGTGAAAGCACTAACTGAGGAGGGAGGGAGAGAGGGAGAGAGGGAGAGACGGAGGGGGGGGGGTCATGGGGTGTTCTGCCTCCCCATTGTAATAGACTGAGGAGAGTCCCTAATCTTTTGGCAGATCGGCTGTGTGAAAGCACTAACTGAGGAGGGAGGGAGAGAGGGAGGGAGGGAGATAGGGAGGGAGGTGGGGGGGGGGGGGGTCATGGGGTGTTATGCCTCCCCATTGTAATAGACTGAGGAGAGTCCCTAATGTTTTGTCAATCTGTGTATGTAATGCTATAGTGGTAAGGGCAGGGGGGGTGATAATGTTTTGGCATATCGTCTCCCTCTGTGCCCCTCAGCCTTCTGTGTGCACACCTGCGATGTGTTTGTTCATCAGGATCGGTTCAGTGTTCATAATGTTATGGCACTCTGCGTCTGTGTGAATGTGCTCCTGTATGGGGTGTTCTTCCTCCCCATTGTAATACACTGACAGACCCTAATCTTTTGGCAGATCGTGACGCTTTTCCCTCCACTGTCTCAGCGCACCTGTGCTCTGCCTGCTCGTTGGGGGCCGTTGCCATGGCTACGCTATGCGTACATGATATTCTATATATTCACTCTCCTCTCTCCTGCACCCTAGAAATCTGCGTCAGAACAAACGCTCATATCTCGAAAACTACAAGTCCTATCTCGAAAACGAACGCATTGTGAGCGTCGGCCGAGGGTTTTCTACAAATTAGTGTTGTTCCCACGAGCGTGCTGCCAAAATTGTGGCCGTACTCGTTTTGGAAAGAAAGGCATGCGACGAGAAAAATCGTCGAGAAATCTCTCTCGGTTTCTACATACACACGAATGGGAAAAAATTCGAAAAGCTGTCGGCGCACTCCTCGCTCGGAGGAGCCTGCAGTCCAAACCGTACGTCCCACACATATAAGACACACATCATCTGAAAGCAGACAAAAATCCCTACGTTTTTATGTAGTTTTTATCTCTGTAGCTCAAAACCTGTGGCCGCCACCTGAGATTGAAACCTTTTTTTTTCTGAATTTGGCCGAAACTCTGAACCTAGAGGGGGACTTAGAGTGCGCCCATAGGGCTCCATTATAAACGACGATTTTTGAACTTTTTTCCAAAATTTCACCAAAACGTAAACTGCGACCCCTGACCAAACCGTAAAAGCTATCGAAACGCCGTTTTCAGAAAAACGAAGCTACACTTCCCGTGCCTCGTACAAACTTCAAAGCATTTTTCTACTCCAAAGCACGGCTGAGTGATTGCTCAGCAAAGCCAAGCTGTCCATTTTGGAATGTTGCCGCTTTTTTCCGGGCTTCTCCATTCACTTCCATGTTACGAGACGCTCGAATTTCGCCGTTTATTCTCGCCCCGTTGGACGGATCGCTTATGTGAGACATAGCACACCTGTCCCAATCAATGCGCACGTCTCCATATAAATTGGTCTATATGTCTCCAAAACTCTGGGAGAAGAAGCGAACCGAAAAAAGTACCAGAAGAAGCTATAAGAATATTAAACGCGAGCAATAACAATATATGTGCCACGCCCCTGCAGGCAGGCTGCGCCTGCCTGCAGGGGCGTGCACTGGCTCCCATTGCACAGCAATGGGAGCCAGTGCACCGGCACAGAATAAGCCTGAGCAATAACAATATATGTGCCACGCCCCTGCAGGCAGGGCGCCTGCCTGCAGGGGCGTGCACTGGCTCCCATTGCGCAGCAATGGGAGCCAGTGCACCGGCACAGATAACTAGAAAATTCCTGCGGAAATTTTGACTGTGCCGGTGATGTGTGCGTCATGATGTGTGCGTGCTTATGTCATGTGAATAGTTAGCCACCGAGCCCACAAGGGCAGGTACATGCAGCAGACCGCTCCCAGCTCCACCTGAAAGCCAGCATCAGCTTCACAATACCCACAAAATACATTCAGTACAACAGTAAAATCAAATGGCTTCTACTGAAAGAAAGGAGGAAATCACAATAACTGATTGTTAATCATAATCATTTTAATAATAAAAGTCATTGCTTCTATCTGAGCAACAGTTTACGGCACAGTCTTACATTTAGAAAAACATTCTATAATACTTAACAAATTCAATACTTAACACATTGAGGCTGTAAGAAGGAAACAGTCATGAAGTGAAGACCTTCAAATTGTCCCTTTACTACAGCTCTTTGTCTCATGTTGGACGTCACTGCAGTCTGTCTGGATCGGCTGCAGGAAAACACAGACAAGTAGACGTGTCAAATAATGTTGTGAAACATAATTAATACAACTAACTAATTAAGTGTTCAGCTCATTATTTATTTCATTAAAAAAAATTAAATATATTAAATTGCATGTGAATCATTTGTCTGTACTCCCATGTTCCCGAGGCAGGCCTCATTCATTAAAGATGTTGCCCTAACCGGGAGTCGAACCCTGGCCTCCGGTGTGAAAGCCCACGTTATTTGCCGCTCGACTATCCGCCAATACTATTACAACGTGTAAGACTGCCACTTTATATTTCAACTACAGTGCTGGTCTGTTGACTGTGATTAACTCCCTCTAGCGTCGCGGCGGATTAGCCGGTGGCTAAGTCCGCTAGCCTCCGCGTAAGGTCGCGGCTAGCTCGGAGCTAGCGGTTAGCGTTAGCCGCTGCTAGCTCGGAGCTAGCGGTTAGCGTTAGCCGTTGCTAGCTCGCTAACATACATGAACTATGGTTGAAGGCTGGCCGTCGGCTGAATCATTGCAGTTAACGTCTGTTAGCAGTTTAGCTGTGTTGGGCACAAACACTTAACATATGGATAATTCTAGAAATTCACTTACCTAATACGGTGAAGGAAACGTGTCAGGGATGTTCTGTCAAGAGTTGCAGCAAAGCAGCCAGATATAATTTGTATTTAAAGTAAAGGAAAACGTCAAACATGACTGAGAAGTTGTCATTCAGTCAATGAGAGGAGCTATGATTAGCAGCTGTGTGAAAGCAACAACTCAAGGGGGGGGGGGGGGGTGTTCTGCCTCCTCATTGTAATAGACTGAGGAGAGTCCCTAATGTTTTGTCAATCTGTGTCTGTAATGCTATAGTGGGAAGGGGAGGGGGGGGTGATAATGTTATGGCAGATAATCTCCCTCTGTGTCCCTCAGCCTTCTGTGTGCACACCTGCGATGTGTTTGTTCATCAGGATCGGTTCAGGGGTCATAATGTTTTGCCACTCTGCGTCTGTGTGAATGTGCTCCTCTCCTCCTGCATGCTCGTTAGGGGCCGTTGCCATGGTCACCAGGGGCACCTGCTGCTGAACTCTCCTTTTCCTTCTCACCTCTGCCTGAGTCAGAAAATCCCCCCAAAAAAAGTGAACCCCAGCTCGGCCGGTCCGAACAAACGCTCATAAATCAAAAACTACAAGTCCTATCGGGAAAACGAACGCATCGTGAGCGTCGGCCGAGGGTTTTCTACAATTTAGTGTTGTTCCCACGCGCGTACTGCCAAAATTGTGGCCGTAGTCGTTTTGGAAAGAAAGTGTGCGACTCGAAAAATCGTCGAAAAATCCCTCTCGGTTTCCACATACACACGCATGGGGAAAAATTCGAAAAGCTGTCGGCGCACTCCTCGCTCGGAGGAGCCTGCTGTCCCAACCGTACGTCCCACGTGAATAAAACACACATCATCTGAAAGGCAACAAAAATCCCTACGTTTTTATGTAGTTTTTATCTCTGTAGCTCAAAACCTGTGGCCGCCACGTGAGATTGAAACCTTTTTTTTTCAGAATTTCGACGAAACTCTGAACCTAGAGTGCGGCTAGAGTGGCCCCATAGAGCCCCATTATAAACGACGATTTTTGAACTTTTTTCCAAAATGTCACCAAAACGTAAACTGCGACCCCGACCAAACCGTAAAAGCTATCGAAACGCCGTTTTCAGACAAACGAAGCTACACTTCCCGTGCCTCGTACAAACTTCAAAGCATTTTTCTACTCCAAAGCACGGCTGAGTGATCGCTCAGCAAAGCCAAGCTGTCCATTTTGGAATGTTGCCGCTTTTTTCCGGGCTTCTCCATTCACTTCCATGTTACGAGACGCGGGAATTTCGCCGTTTATTCTCGCCCGTTGGACGGATCGCTTATGTGAGACATAGCACACTTGTCCCAATCAATGCACACGTCTCCATATAAATTGGTCTATATGTCTCCAAAACTCTGGGAGAAGAAGCGAACCGAAAAATTACGGAAGAAGTCATAAGAATAACTAGAAAATTCCTGCGGAAATTTTGACTGTGCCGGTGATGTGTGCGTCATGATGTGTGCGTGGTGTTTCATTGTGAGTTTGATGTCATAGAGTTCTGCCACTCCAATATGCCCCTGTAATGCTTTAAGTGGTCATAATGTTTTGGCAGTCTGTTACTGTAATGCTGAAATGGAGTGGGGTGTCAGTGTCAGATTCTGCCATTGTACTATAGTCCTGCAATGACTGAAGTGGTCATAATGTTTTGGCAGTCTCTTACTGTAATGCTGAAATGGAGTGGTGGGTCAGTGTCAGATTCTGCCACTGTACTATAGTCCTGTAATGCTTGAAGTGGTCATAATGTTTTGGCTGTCCATTACTGTAACGCTAAAATGGAGTCTGAGGGTAACAATGTCAGGTTCTGGCCACCTACAGTACTGCAGTAATGGCTTGGGTGTTCCTAATGTTTTGGCATAGTTTTCCCGCCGCTTTCTGTGTGCAACTGTGCTGAGTTTCCTTGTCAGGATGGCTTCAGCTATGTGAAAGCACCAACTGAGGAAGGAGGGAGGGAGGGAGAGAAGAGAGAGGGAGGGAGGGAAGGAGAGAGTGAGAGAGGAAGGAGAGAGGGAGAGAAGGAGGGAGGGAGAGGAGGGAGAGAGAGGAGGGGGGAAGGAGAGGAGGGAGAGAGTAGGGAGGAAAGGAAGAGGAGAGAGGGAAGGAGAGGAGAAAGAAGGAAGAGAGGGGAAGGAGACGAGGAGAGAAGGAGGGAGGAGAGAGGGAGGAGAGGGATGGGGAGAGAGGAGAGAAGGCAGAGGCTGTGGAAGAGAGGAGAGGAGAGAGAGAGAGAGGAGAGGAGAGAGGCTGTGGAAGAAGAGGGAGGGAGGGAGGGAGAGGAGAGGGGGGGGGGGGGGGGGTCATGGGTTGTTCTGCCTCCTCATTGTAATAGACTGAGGAGAGTCCCTAATCTTTTGGCAGATCGGCTGTGTGAAAGCACTAACTGAGGAGGGAGGGAGAGAGGAGAGAGGGAGAGACGGGGGGGGGTCATGGGGTGTTCTGCCTCCCCATTGTAATAGACTGAGGAGAGTCCCTAATCTTTTGGCAGATCGGCTGTGTGAAAGCACTAACTGAGGAGGGAGGAGATAGGGAGGGAGTGGGGGGGGGGGTCATGGGGTGTTATGCCTCCCCATTGTAATAGACTGAGGAGAGTCCCTAATGTTTGTCAATCTGTGTCTGTATGCTATAGTGGGAAGGGGAGGGGGGAGTGATAATGTTATGGCAGATAATCTCCCTTGTCTCCCTCAGCCTTCTGTGTTCTGCCTCCCCATTGTAATAGACTGAGGAGAGTCCCTAATGTTTTGTCAATCTGTGTCTGTAATGCTATAGTGGGAAGGGGAGGGGGGGGTGATAATGTTATGGCAGCATATCCCTCTGTCTCCCTCAGCCTTCTGTGTTCTGCCTCCCCATGTAATAGACTGAGGAGAGTCCTAATGTTTTGTCAATCTGTGTATGTAATGCTCTAGTGGGAAGGGGGGGGGGTGATAATGTTTTGGCATATCGTCTCCCTCTGTGTCCCTCAGCTTCTGTGTGCACACCTGCGATGTGTTTGTTCATCAGGATCGGTTCAGTGTTCATAATGTTATGGCACTCTGCGTCTGTGTGAATGTGCTCCTGTATGGGGTGTTCTTCCTCCCCATTGTAATACACTGACAGACCCTAATCTTTTGGCAGATCGTGACGCTTTTCCTCCATGTCTCAGCGCACCTGTGCTCTGCCTGCTCGTTGGGGGCCGTTGCCATGGCTACGCTATGCGTACATGATATTCTATATATTCACTCTCCTCTCTCCTGCACCCTAGAAATCTGCGTCAGAACAAACGCTCATATCTCGAAAACTACAAGTCCTATCTCGAAAACGAACGCATTGTGAGCGTCGGCCGAGGGTTTTCTACAAATTAGTGTTGTTCCCACGAGCGTGCTGCCAAAATTGTGGCCGTACTCGTTTTGGAAAGAAAGGCATGCGACGAGAAAAATCGTCGAGAAATCTCTCTCGGTTTCTACATACACACGAATGGGAAAAAATTCGAAAAGCTGTCGGCGCACTCCTCGCTCGGAGGAGCCTGCAGTCCAAACCGTACGTCCCACGTGAATAAAACACACATCATCTGAAAGGCAACAAAAATCCCTACGTTTTTATGTATTTTTTATCTGTGTAGCTCAAAACCTGTGGCCGCCACGTGAGATTGAAACCTTTTTTTTTCAGAATTTCGACGAAACTCTGAACCTACAGTGCGGCTAGAGTGCGCCCATAGAGCCCCATTATAAACGACGATTTTTTAACTTTTTTCCAAAATTTCACCAAAACGTAAACTGCGACCCCGACCAAACCGTAAAAGCTATCGAAACGCCGTTTTCAGAAAAACGAAGCTACACTTCCCGTGCCTCGTACAAACTTCAAAGCATTTTTCTACTCCAAAGCACGGCTGAGTGATCGCTCAGCAAAGCCAAGCTGTCCATTTTGGAATGTTGCCGCTTTTTTCCGGGCTTCTCCATTCACTTCCATGTTACGAGACGCGGGAATTTCGCCGTTTATTCTCGCCCCGTTGGACGGATCGCTTATGTGAGACATAGCACACTTGTCCCAATCAATGCGCACGTCTCCATATAAATTGGTCTATATGTCTCCAAAACTCTGGGAGAAGAAGCGAACCGAAAAAAGGACGGAAGAAGTGGGAAGAATAATAAGCCTGAGCAATAACAATATATGTGCCACGCCCCTGCAGGCAGGCTGCGCCTGCCTGCAGGGGCGTGCACTGGCTCCCATTGCGCAGCAATGGGAGCCAGTGCACCGGCACAGATAACTAGAAAATTCCTGCGGAAATTTTGACTGTGCCGGTGATGTGTGCGTCATGATGTGTGCGTGGTGTTTCATTGTGAGTTTGATGTCATAGAGTTCTGCCACTCCAATATGCCCCTGTAATGCTTTAAGTGGTCATAATGTTTTGGCAGTCTGTTACTGTAATGCTGAAATGGAGTGGGGTGTCAGTGTCAGATTCTGCCATTGTACTATAGTCCTGCAATGACTGAAGTGGTCATAATGTTTTGGCAGTCTCTTACTGTAATGCTGAAATGGAGTGGTGGGTCAGTGTCAGATTCTGCCACTGTACTATAGTCCTGTAATGCTTGAAGTGGTCATAATGTTTTGGCTGTCCATTACTGTAACGCTAAAATGGAGTCTGAGGGTAACAATGTCAGGTTCTGGCCACCTACAGTACTGCAGTAATGGCTTGGGTGTTCCTAATGTTTTGGCATAGTTTTCCCGCCGCTTCTGTGTGCAACTGTGCTGAGTTTCATTGTAAGGATGGCTTCAGCTAGTGAACGCACCACAACTGAGGAAGGAGGAGTGAGGGGAGAACAGAGAGAGGGAGGGAGGGAAGGAGAGGCGAGTGAGAGAGGCAGGGAAGGAGATAGGGAGAGAAGGAAGGAGGGAGGGAGCGAGAGAAGGGGGAGGGAGAGGAGGGGAGGGAGGGGGAGAGAGGGAGAGGAGAGAGGAAGGAGAGAGGGGAGGTGGAGGGAGGAGAGGGGGAAGGGAGAGGAGAGAGAGGGAGTATGGAGAGAGGAAGAAGGAGGGGAGACGAGGAGGAGGGAGGGAGGGGGGGGTCATGGGTTGTTCTGCCTCCTCATTGTAATGGACTGAGGAGAGTCCTAATCTTTTGGCAGATCGGCTGTGTGAAAAGCACTAACTGAGGAGGGAGGGAGAGAGGAGAGAGGGAGAGACGGAGGGGGGGGGGGGTCATGGGGTGTTCTGCCTCCCCATTGTAATAGACTGAGGAGAGTCCCTAATCTTTTGGCAGATCGGCTGTGTGAAAGCACTAACTGAGGAGGGAGGGAGAGAGGAGGAGGGAGATAGGGAGGGAGGTGGGGGGGGGGTCATGGGGTGTTATGCCTCCCCATTGTAATAGACTGAGGAGAGTCCCTAATGTTTTGTCAATCTGTGTATGTAATGCTATAGTGGTAAGGGCAGGGGGGGTGATAATGTTTTGGCATATCGTCTCCCTCTGTGCCCCTCAGCCTTCTGTGTGCACACCTGCGATGTGTTTGTTCATCAGGATCGGTTCAGTGTTCATAATGTTATGGCACTCTGCGTCTGTGTGAATGTGCTCCTGTATGGGGTGTTCTTCCTCCCCATTGTAATACACTGACAGACCCTAATCTTTTGGCAGATCGTGACGCTTTTCCCTCCACTGTCTCAGCGCACCTGTTCTGTGCCTGCTCGTTGGGGGCCGTTGCCATGGCTACGCTATGCGTACATGATATTCTATATATTCACTCTCCCTCTCTCCTGCACCCTAGAAATCTGCGTCAGAACAAACGCTCATATCTCGAAAACTACAAGTCCTATCTCGAAAACGAACGCATTGTGAGCGTCGGCCGAGGGTTTTCTACAAATTAGTGTTGTTCCCACGAGCGTGCTGCCAAAATTGTGGCCGTACTCGTTTTGGAAAGAAAGGCATGCGACGAGAAAAATCGTCGAGAAATCTCTCTCGGTTTCTACATACACACGAATGGGAAAAAATTCGAAAAGCTGTCGGCGCACTCCTCGCTCGGAGGAGCCTGCAGTCCAAACCGTACGTCCCACGTGAATAAAACACACATCATCTGAAAGGCAACAAAAATCCCTAAGTTTTTATGTATTTTTTATCTGTGTAGCTCAAAACCTGTGGCCGCCACGTGAGATTGAAACCTTTTTTTTTCAGAATTTCGACGAAACTCTGAACCTACAGTGCGGCTAGAGTGCGCCCATAGAGCCCCATTATAAACGACGATTTTTGAACTTTTTCCAAAATTTCACCAAAACGTAAACTGCGACCCCGACCAAACCGTAAAAGCTATCGAAACGCCGTTTTCAGAAAAACGAAGCTACACTTCCCGTGCCTCGTACAAACTTCAAAGCATTTTTCTACTCCAAAGCACGGCTGAGTGATCGCTCAGCAAAGCCAAGCTGTCCATTTTGGAATGTTGCCGCTTTTTTCCGGGCTTCTCCATTCACTTCCATGTTACGAGACGCGGGAATTTCGCCGTTTATTCTCGCCCCGTTGGACGGATCGCTTATGTGAGACATAGCACACTTGTCCCAATCAATGCGCACGTCTCCATATAAATTGGTCTATATGTCTCCAAAACTCTGGGAGAAGAAGCGAACCGAAAAAAGGACGGAAGAAGTGGGAAGAATAATAAGCCTGAGCAATAACAATATATGTGCCACGCCCCTGCAGGCAGGCTGCGCCTGCCTGCAGGGGCGTGCACTGGCTCCCATTGCGCAGCAATGGGAGCCAGTGCACCGGCACAGATAACTAGAAAATTCCTGCGGAAATTTTGACTGTGCCGGTGATGTGTGCGTCATGATGTGTGCGTGGTGTTTCATTGTGAGTTTGATGTCATAGAGTTCTGCCACTCCAATATGCCCCTGTAATGCTTTAAGTGGTCATAATGTTTTGGCAGTCTGTTACTGTAATGCTGAAATGGAGTGGGGTGTCAGTGTCAGATTCTGCCATTGTACTATAGTCCTGCAATGACTGAAGTGGTCATAATGTTTTGGCAGTCTCTTACTGTAATGCTGAAATGGAGTGGTGGGTCAGTGTCAGATTCTGCCACTGTACTATAGTCCTGTAATGCTTGAAGTGGTCATAATGTTTTGGCTGTCCATTACTGTAACGCTAAAATGGAGTCTGAGGGTAACAATGTCAGGTTCTGGCCACCTACAGTACTGCAGTAATGGCTTGGGTGTTCCTAATGTTTTGGCATAGTTTTCCCGCCGCTTTCTGTGTGCAACTGTGCTGAGTTTCCTTGTCAGGATGGCTTCAGCTATGTGAAAGCACCAACTGAGGAAGGAGGGAGGGAGGGAGAGAAAGAGAGAGGGAGGGAGGGAAGGAGAGAGTGAGAGAGGGAAGGAGAGAGGGAGAGAAGGAAGGAGGGAGGGAGAGAGGGAGGGAGGGAAGGAGAGAGGGAGGGAGGGAAGGAAGGAGGGCGAGAGGAGGGAGGAGGGAAGGAGAGAGGGAGAGAGGGAAGGAGGGCGAGAGGGAGAGAAGGAAGGAGAGAGCGGGAGAAGGAGGGAGGGAAGGAGAGAGGGAGAGAGAGGGAAGTAGAGAGGGAGAGAGCGACAGAAGGAGGGAGGGAAGGAGAGAGGAGGGAGGAGGGGGGGGTCATGGGTTGTTCTGCCTCCTCATTGTAATGGACTGAGGAGAGTCCCTAATCTTTTGGCAGATCGGCTGTGTGAAAGCACTAACTGAGGAGGGAGGGAGAGAGGGAGGGAGAGACGGGGGGGGGGGGGTCATGGGGTGTTCTGCCTCCCCATTGTAATAGACTGAGGAGAGTCCCTAATCTTTTGGCAGATCGGCTGTGTGAAAGCACTAACTGAGGAGGGAGGGAGAGAGAGAGAGAGGGAGAGACGGGGGGGGGGGGTCATGGGGTGTTATGCCTCCCCATTGTAATAGACTGAGGAGAGTCCCTAATGTTTTGTCAATCTGTGTATGTAATGCTATAGTGGTAAGGGCAGGGGGGGTGATAATGTTTTGGCATATCGTCTCCCTCTGTGCCCCTCAGCCTTCTGTGTGCACACCTGCGATGTGTTTGTTCATCAGGATCGGTTCAGTGTTCATAATGTTATGGCACTCTGCGTCTGTGTGAATGTGCTCCTGTATGGGGTGTTCTTCCTCCCCATTGTAATACACTGACAGACCCTAATCTTTTGGCAGATCGTGACCTTTTCCCTCCACTGTCTCAGCGCACCTGTTCTGTGCCTGCTCGTTGGGGGCCGTTGCCATGGCTACGCTATGCGTACATGATATTCTATATATTCACTCCCCTCTCTCCTGCACCCTAGAAATCTGCGTCAGAACAAACGCTCATATCTCGAAAACTACAAGTCCTATCTCGAAAACGAACGCATTGTGAGCGTCGGCCGAGGGTTTTCTACAAATTAGTGTTGTTCCCACGAGCGTGCTGCCAAAATTGTGGCCGTACTCGTTTTGGAAAGAAAGGCATGCGACGAGAAAAATCGTCGAGAAATCTCTCTCGGTTTCTACATACACACGAATGGGAAAAAATTCGAAAAGCTGTCGGCGCACTCCTCGCTCGGAGGAGCCTGCAGTCCAAACCGTACATCCCACGTGAATAAAACACACATCATCTGAAAGGCAACAAAAATCCCTAAGTTTTTATGTATTTTTTATCTGTGTAGCTCAAAACCTGTGGCCGCCACGTGAGATTGAAACCTTTTTTTTTCAGAATTTCGACGAAACTCTGAACCTACAGTGCGGCTAGAGTGCGCCCATAGAGCCCCATTATAAACGACGATTTTTTAACTTTTTTCCAAAATTTCAGCAAAACGTAAACTGCGACCCCGACCAAACCGTAAAAGCTATCGAAACGCCGTTTTCAGAAAAACGAAGCTACACTTCCCGTGCCTCGTACAAACTTCAAAGCATTTTTCTACTCCAAAGCACGGCTGAGTGATCGCTCAGCAAAGCCAAGCTGTCCATTTTGGAATGTTGCCGCTTTTTTCCGGGCTTCTCCATTCACTTCCATGTTACGAGACGCGGGAATTTCGCCGTTTATTCTCGCCCCGTTGGACGGATCGCTTATGTGAGACATAGCACACTTGTCCCAATCAATGCGCACGTCTCCATATAAATTGGTCTATATGTCTCCAAAACTCTGGGAGAAGAAGCGAACCGAAAAATTACGGAAGAAATATAAGAATAATAAACGCAAAGCAATAGCAATATATGTGCCACGCCCCTGCAGGCAGGCTGCGCCTGCCTGCAGGGGCGTGCACTGGCTCCCATTGCGCAGCAATGGGAGCCAGTGCACCGGCACAGATAATAAGCCCGAGCAATAACAATATATGTGCCACGCCCCTGCAGGCAGGCGCAGCCTGCCTGCAGGGGCGTGCACAGATAATAAGCCTGAGCAATAACAATATATGTGCCACGCCCCTGCAGGCAGGCTGTGCCTGCCTGCAGGGGCGTGCACTGGCTCCCATTGCGCAGCAATGGGAGCCAGTGCACCCGGCACAGATAATAAAAATAGACGACAATAACAAGTAGTGGGCTGTGCTTGCACAGCCCCACTAATAATATAGGGGCTGTGATTGCACAGTGGCGAGGTGGTTAGCGCTGATGCCTCACAGCAAGAAGGTCACCGGTTCAAATCCATGGGCCGGCTGGCCTTTCTGTGTGGAGTTTGCATGTGTCTGCGTCTCTCCAGGTACTCCGGCTTCCTCCCACCATCCAAAGACATGCTCGTTAGGTTAATTGGTGATTCTAAATTGTCCGTAGGTGTGCATGTGAGTGTGAATGTTGGCCCTGCGATGGACTGGCGACCTGTCCAGGGTGTACCCCTGCCTCTCGCCCGATGACAGCTGGGATAGGCTCCAGCAGACCCCCGTGACCCCTAACAGGACTAAACGGGTTTAGAAAATGACTGACTGACTTTAGATATACCTTCTGGTAGAGCTGAAACGCTTAATCGACTAGTCAAAAATGTCTCTGCAGCTCCTTTGATGATAATTTGTTTAATTTTTCAAACATATTTAAAAGGAATATGGTAAAATGGTTCCAGCTTCTCACAATCTCAATCTGTTTCCTTGACTATATATGATAGAAAAGACAGCATTTTGGTCTTTTAGACTTGTTGGTATTAAAAAACCAAGCAATTTCAAGATGTAACTGTGGGCATTTTTCAGTGTTCTCTGTCATTTATAGACAAAACAGCTGAGAAAATAATCCTTAGATAAACTGATAATTAAAATATGTATTAAAATACTTGTTTATTATGATATATTCAGAGGGATTCAGAGATTTGTATATTATTAGTGCAGATATCCAGTATAATATTTAGTGTATATATTTAATCTATTTTGTTTGATCTCACTTTGTTACTTTTGTGACTGCGCTGTGCAGGCAGAAGATGAAGCCCTCGTTCGAAGAATCAATAGAGGAGACCATGGTAGGAATATATGTCGTTAGACATGATGCCACCAGTAAACCGGAAGAGATTGTGGTTGTCTTGGAAGGGTACTGCATGATCTGGACAACATTGCATTAGATGCTGCCATGTTATTTGGCCTAATGTATGCTGTCAACCTCAGCTACCCTCCTCAACTGAAGTATTTTTTGAAGTGCTTCAGAAAGTTGTGATGAAGCTGGGCGAAAACACGCTCTCTAAGAAAGCCCAAGTCTTCAAGTCTTCAGACTCTGTGAGTGAGCTGTTGCCATGGACCATGGTTGCTCTTTTGTTGCTGTCCTTCTGGAGTTTGGACATACAGTATACTTGCACTGCCTTTTATTTAAACTTTTTTTATCTGTGGCATACTGTATATGCTGTGTTTTCATTTTTCCAAAATGTACCTTGCAGTGTTCTTTGACTAAATAAAATCACTCGTAAAATGTAAAAGTTTTTCTTGTCTTATTTGTTTTTGGAAATTTTCATGGTAAATGCTGTAAATAGGAGCTTAGGTTGTATCAGACAGAAGGATGTACAAAACTGATTTATTTAACAGAAATTAGTGCACAGAAATAATTCTATCATGCAATGGATGAGCAAAGTATGCAGAAGTTTTATAACTTAATAATAGTGTAAGATTTACTTGTCCACGTCAGGTAGATTTAACAGAACAAGTGTGTGTAATTTATGTAAAAAAAAAATATTTAGTTTTCATGTAGATCCAATAGATCCATGTGGTCTGATGAGTCCATATTTACCCAGTTCCAGTGTGATGCACTAAAACAAAAAGGCTGTTGGATCTACATGGAAAAAGTATGTACATCGGTTGCATATATTAAAGTTATGTTTCCTTAAAATTATTTGTTTACGTTAAATATACTGAATTGTTAAAGAAACATGACTTTTGTATATTACTTCAATAATTTTCTTCAATGTTACGTGTATTCAAGTACTCTATGTTAAACCAACATAATTTTTTTAAATGTTACTTTAAAGCTTTTTTATGCTTGTTCTATTCAGTATTCAGCATCTGTTAACGCAACACAAGTTTTTTTACATAAATTACACACACTTGTTCTGTTAAATCTACCTGACCTGGACAAGTACATCTTACACTATTAAGTCATAAAGCTTCTGCATAATTTGCTCATCCATTGCATGATAAAAATTTTCTGTGCACTAATTTCTGTTAAATAAACCTATTTTCTACATCCTTCTGTCTGATCCAACTTCAGCTCTTATTTACAGCATTTACCATAAAAATTTCCAAAAACAAATAATACATAAAGAAAACCTTCATGAATGAAATGACAAATGAAAACACAGCATATATGCCATAGACAAAGAAAGTATAAATAAAAGGCAGTTGTAAAAGGTGTTGTGTCCACCTTCTCATAATATAGCATCAGCTCACTTAGTCTGTTTTTGAGAACTTGAGCATACTTAGAGAGCGTGTTTTCGCCCAGCTTCATCTCAACTTTCTGATGAATAAAATAAATAAATAAATACTTCAGTTCAGGAGGGCAGCTGAGGCTCAAAGCATACATGAGGCAAAATAACATAGCAACAGCTAATCCAGTGTTGTTCAGATCAGGCAGTACCATCTGGCCTTTCTAGACAACCACAATGTCTTCTAGGTTACTGGTAGCATCATGTCTACCGACATATATTCCTCCACCACAGTCTCCTCAATGGCTTGTTGAAAGAGGGCTTCATCTTCTGCCTGCAGAGCACAGTCAAAAAAGTAACAAAAAGAGATCAAGATACAAGGGTTCTTCCAATCAGAAACAAGAAGTATTGATTGTTCTGGACATTTCCAGATGTTATTGTGTTTTGTGAAATGTCATTGTGTTTTTACCAGGGCCACTGTACTAACTGGATGTGGAAGACAGGAATCCATGTGATTTCAAAGAATGTTTCTTTCCCCAAAACTTTTCAGGGCAACTTTGACATTCCACACCTCGCTACCGCGGATATGACGCATGCTAACAGGGCGGTTATGACCCTCCCCTCTCCAGTAAACGTAAAGTCCTGTAAACCGTAACATCGTCTTATGTTGCTCAATGTTCCTGGCCGGTTAAACCATCGGCTTTATGAAAACTATACGTCTAAAGTGACTAATGTGAACTCGGACAAACATTTGATAAGTTTTAAGAGGGGGCGGAGTTTTCAGAGGAAACATGTATTTTCTGTTTTAACCATTGACTCTATGACTGAGACTTGTAGACTTTGCATCCACCGAGATTTAAGGGATTATACATGATTGAAGCATGTTCAGAGGAGAACATAACAAAATCATGTCTTTTTTTCCCCTTCTCAAATTAATTTTTAGTCTTTGGCATTCGATTCAACTTGGGGGTTGCTCTTTTTATTGTGTTTTTTTATTGGATTTTCATTTAAAAAAAATAAATCATAGCTGTGCTTGTTTGTGTGGCTGTCTCTAGAAAAAAAAAAGCAAATGAAAACAGATAAAAGGTGCTATTCATAATGTTGGCAAAAAACAAAATAAATTAGAGTTAGGTGATGTTTAATCTTACATTTTTGCTTATGTCATAGCGTTGTTGTTCAACCTGTGACCGTCTCAGGCGAGCAATTTCCTCCTGTGGTGACTCTTGCCCCTGGCCTCGAACTGCTGTTTCCAAGTCTTTAATGTCAATCTCATGAGCTGTAAGCCGCCTGCGAACCTGTCCCCCCACCCCCAACACACACACAGCGTTAACAGTGTTAAATTGTCTTGTCTTGGACATACAAAATAAAATGCCTTTTATAAATATAATTTAGATTCTAAGCTATTAAAGCACTGATATTTTGCATAAATATAATTTAGATTAAAGAATGATGTTCAGTGAACAGCAGGTCTATCCGTCAAGTGTTAAATATGGACAAAGTTGAAACTATGTACACATCTGTGACTCTAAAATCTACAGCAAAGATCGATATTGATCATACCACTTTGTAGTTGGCTGGAGACTGTCCACCTGCGAGGTTTAGACTCCGGCCCTGTTCCCTCACGGAGCCAAACTTGTTGCGACGGATTCGCTCATTCTGCTCCTCCACGCTCATCTTTGGCTTCATCTCTGCAGGGAAAACAGCGCTCTTTGGACGTTCCTGTGACAAGATGGTGTTTAATCACACTTTATTTCAGCTTTCAGTCTCAGTCCTATTTGAACTTAGTGGTCCCTCTTGATATAGTTTACCATATTTTCTTCTCCCTTTCATTGTCTATGCATTTATGTCCTGTACTGCATGTTATTAATCACACATTTTATGATGCATTTTATGTCTGGGAGAAAGATAGTATCTGGCTTTGGAGCAGCATTTTTTAAGTCTCCAGTTGTATAAATGCTCACATTCTTCTTTCAACTCTCTTCTCACCTCAACCAGGCAGATGCCCACCCATTTTAAGTTTTTTCATTAATGGCTTTCTCCCTAAACTCTAAGGCCTTGTACACACGTACGAAAACGATATTTTTCCTATCCGTTTTCAAGAATATCCGCGTCCAGACGGATCCGTCTTAAAGCGACTCAAAATGCTACTTCATATCCCAGGTCTGTCCACACGGATCCACAAGAAGTGCGTTTCCGAATTTTTCCACCCTGGGAACCGGTTTCAAAAAAGTGCGTTTTAGGGCTATACGTTTACGGGATTCGTCTGGACGATAGGTCAAAACAATGAAAAACATCTGCGTTTATGCCAAAATGCATTTTCGTGTGATGGGGGTGGGTGGGGTCTTTGATCACTTTGTGGGCTCTGGACAGACAGTGTTTTTTTGCATTCGGGAGCCGGTGATCTTTTCTGCTGGCCTCACCACTCTCTGTACCAAGTGGGTTGTGTGGGTGTATATTGAGTATATGTATGCAAAGGAGGAAAATAAATACAAATAAATCAAAAGGTAATGCATGCACATCTGATCATCTAGACCTGGGCGGATCCATCGCTGGATCCCTTCCTAAAATAGCCACACAAACCAGTGATTTTCAAAGTAGGGTCCACCAGAGGGCACTAGGGGGGCCTCAGACAATTGTAAGGAAGATGAGAAAAAATAAATAAATAGAAAAATTAAAAAAATATATATTTTTTTATTTCTAACCATTATTATAAAATGTAATCTAATTATTTTAATAATCATTATTATAAAATATAATCTAATTCTTTTAATCATTATCATAAAACATAATTATTAATAATATATCATATCAAAATGTTATTTGCCATGCTCATCTTTTTGATTCCCTGCCGGTCAAAACATCGTTCATGACTGTGAGGGCGTCCCTCACAGATGATTAATTCCTTTTTCTTTTGTTAGTGAATTATATTAGGAAGCAGTAGGGGTGAACTGCCATTTATGTTCAAATCTGTTTTCTGTTTGTTGTTTAAGCCTAAGTTCACCCTGAAGGCAAGCTTAATTTTCTTTTTGTACATAAACTGTGAAATTCATTTGTTCACTTGTCTGTGTGGCGGGAATAAAATGGTCACTTTTGTTACAATCGTTCCTCAAATCCCTAGACCGGGACGCAGCATAAAGTGGGGGCTCGTCTGTTTCTTTTTTTGCGGTCCTTGCTAAACAGTTTTTTCTGTGTACATGAGTACCATGTCCAAGGTGTATGGATGCGTTTATGCAAAATCCGTCTTTGGATGAGTTGGAAAAGTGTACAAGTGCAGATCTATTATTGCTTTCTAATATTTATGATGTTTTGGTCCCTTTTAACGCACTCAAGGCATATTCTGTTTATCGGAACAGCAGGTGGAGCATGGCGTTATCGCCAAACCAAAGCTTGAAGTCCAAATTGAATCGGATGATCTATTCGGGGAAGGTGGAGCGGAGGCTGCTGCTGCAGAGTCAGAGCCAGGGGCAGAGACTCCTAGTGCCGTTCAGCTCTCGGGCCCAGACCCGATGGCGCTGATACAGGCTGGGGTGGACACGGAATATCTTAAGCTGGCCCTCCGCCTGAAAGAGGTGAGTTGAAAACGCGGGAGATCGAATTGATGCATCTCCGCATAAGAGCCACGGAGCTGTAGAGATCTCCACGTCAGACTTACTCCCCCGTGAGTATGCGTTTCCCCACCTCGCCTTCTGATCAGTTTGACGTGAGCAGGCATATTGCCTTGGTCCCACCATTTAGAGAAAGTGAAGTTGATCATATTTCAATGCCTTTGAACGGATTGCGGCAACTTTAGGTTGGCCAAAAAAAATGTGTGGAGCTTGCTGTTGCAGTGTAAGCTAAGCAGAAAAGTGCAAGAAGTGTGTACGAGTTTGGCTATTGATGAGAGTCTGGATTATGATGTCGTGAAAGCTACTGTGTTGCGGAATTATGAACTGGTCCCTGAGGCATATCGCCAGAAATTCTGTGCATGTGAAAAATCTGTCAGCCACAGTTCTCATGGGAGAAATCTGTAAGTGGTGTAAAGCCAGCAAGGTTGTCTTCCTGAAAATATTGTGGTTTACCTAAATAAATCTGCTGTGCTTGCAGATGAGTTTGTTCTAGCTCACCGTGTTGTTTTCCCGTCTGTGTGCCGTGAACACACCCCGAGTGTCATTCCAAAAGCTGTGCCTGGAAATGTGCAATGGGTCAATACAAATTCCAACACCCGTGAATGTTTTTACTGCCACGAGACCAGACATCTGATCGCTGATTGTCCTGATCTTCAGTACAAAGAACGAAATCACAGTCCCAAAAAGCCGAAAGGTGTTGGTTTTGTTAATTCTGTTCCTGCTCCATCTTCTGTTAGCCCAGATGAGGTAGGAGAAGACAAAATAGATGAGTGTTATAAACCGTTCATTTCCAAGGGTTCAGTCTATCTTATGGGAGACGACAAAGATCAGGTACCGATCATGATCCTGCGGGATACGGGAGCCAATCAGTCCCTGTTGTTCCACGGTGTTTTGTCTTTTTCTGACAGCTCTTTTAGTGGTTCTGATGCTCTGGTGTGGGTAAAGGGTGCTTTACGCGCGCCACTGCATACTGTGTTTCTGCGCTCACCTCTCGTTACCGGCTTTGTGAACGTTGCCACGTGTGGATGTTTGGACGTGTGGCTTTCATTCAAGGCAATGATTTAGCTGGGAGTAGAGTTTTCCCAAGCCCTGAAGTGGTTGAGAATCTAGTGCTTGATCCTGAATCATCTGCTGCGGACAGTCAGCCTTCGAAGGCTAACCCATCTTTCTGAGTATGTTAAACTTCATGGACATCTGGACTTAATATCTGGATTTCCATTTGAAGATTATTTAGGTAAAATGAAAAAGATGATTAGAACACCACACCATCCAATGGCTCAGGTTATTCGGCGAATCTCTGAGATGGATCATTTTACAGAGAATGAGGATTTAGGGGGAAAGAGACAGTTGCTAAAAGAGCATAGCCATTGACCAGTTCCATCCTCTATGGTGGACTCTCAAGTAGTTCAGTATGGAGAGCTTGTTATTAGTCAATGATGAATCGTCCATACATACCAAAGTCTGTCATGGAGTACCACAAGGTTCTGTCCTAGGACCACTTCTATTCAGTTTATACATGCTTCCTCTAGGAAACATTATCAGGAATCATTCCATTAATTTTCATTGTTATGCTGATGACACCCAACTGTATCTCTCGATTAAGCCTGATGAAACCAACCAGTTAACTAAACTCCAATCATGCCTCAAGGATGTAAAAAATTGGATGACCTACAATTTTCTGATGTTGAATTCAGACAAAACTGAAGTTCTTGTAATTGGACCCAAACACCTCAGAAACTCTTTTTCCAGTGACTTGGTCACTTTAGACGGGATCAATCTGGCCTCCAGCACCACCGTAAAAAATCTAGGCGTTGTTTTTGATCAGGATCTGTCCTTCAATGTCCACATAAAACAAACTTCTAGAACTGCATTCTTTCATTTGCGCAACATTGCCAAAATCAGACACTTTGTGTCTCAAGTAGATGCAGAAAAACTAATCCATGCATTTGTAACCTCTAGGCTGGACTATTGCAACTCTTTGTTATCAGGCTGCTCCAGTAAGTCTCTGAGGACTCTGCAGCTAATCCAGAACGCTGCTGCACGCGTTCTGACAGGAACCAAGATCAGAGATCACATCTCTCCCATTTTGGCTTCCTTGCATTGGCTACCTATTAAATCTCGAATAGAATTTAAAATTCTTCTCCTTACATATAAAGCTCTTCATGGTCAGGCACCATCATATCTAAAAGAGCTTATAGTATCTTACTATCCCTCTAGACCACTGCGCTCTCAGGATGCTGGGTTCCTTGTGGTTCCTATAGTTTCCAAAAGTAGATTGGGAGCCAGAGCCTTCAGCTATCAAGCTCCTCTTCTGTGGAACAAACTACCTTTCTGGGTTCGGGAGGCAGACACGGTCAACACCTTCAAGAGTAGACTTAAGACTTTCCTTTTTGACAGCGCCTATAGTTAGGGGTGACTCAGGTCATCCCTTAGTTATGCTGCCATAGGATTAGACTACCGGGGGACCTCTGGGTTATGCCTAGCCAGGCACAGTACTGGTCGAAGATGTAATCATCTCCCTTTACTGATAACCCTCTCTCTCTCTCTCTCTCTCTCTCTCTCTCTCTCTCTCTCTCTCTCTCTCTCTCTCTCTCTCTCTCTCTCCCCAATCACCATTACCGTCACTGCTAGCTACTAACTAAACTTCTTCCCCGGAGTTCTCTGTGCTTTGTCGTCCAGCAGGTTCTCATGGATCGTGGCTGCTGCTGTGGTCTACTGCTGACATCCACCATATAAAGCATTACTGTCATTATTGTTACCATATCTCCACTTCAGTTAGTTCATGATTTACTGCTGCTGTGCATTTGTGTCTCTCTATCACAGGTTCCACTGCTACTGTAATCATTCTATCATTCATTGTAATTCATTGTCATTGCATCTTTCATTGTAATTGTACAATATGTCTGTGTTGATTTGTACATGTGACATCCATTGCACGTCTGTCCGTCCTGGGAGAGGGATCCCTTCTCTGTGGCTCTCCCTGAGGTTTCTTCCACATTTTTTCCCTGTTAATAGGGTTTTTTGTGGGCAAGTTTTTCCTCACTCGAACCGAGGGTCTAAGGACAGAGGGTGTCACTCCCTGTACAGATTGTAAAGCCCTCTGAGGCAAAACATGTTTTGTGAATTTGGGCTATACAAATAAAATTTGATTTGATTTAAATTTGATTAGTGGTACAAAAATCAAAGTATCAAGTGAGGGCGACTGATGTGTAAAGATTGGTGACCACATTGCTTTGATTGAAAACATCCTTCATTCTCTGGGTAAGATTTACATTGTTTTCAGAGAATATGAGTTAGTGGAACCTTTTTTTGAGTATCCTCTGAATTCACAGGAGTCCCAACTCCTGTGAATTCAGAGGATACTCTATCTATTTGGTAGGAAAAATCTCATCACAGCTCAAAGTCATTGAGAAACATGGACATATTGAGAAATATGTCAGGCTACCACATTGTGACAATTTTGTTGCAGTGCCACTACTGCACTCAAAGCATAGCTAAAGCCTATTTTTATTCTTTGTTTGGGCATTCAGGCTACTGGCTTTGCTTAGAGCCTGCATTATTATGGGGCATACGCACTTAAGAAGCCTACTTGCTCATGAAGACTCTGTAGTTGATGTTGTTGTGCTGCTGGTGTGTTTGGTTTACTGCCCCAGCTAATGTGGCCACCGATAGTGTATACAGTTGCCCTTTCAAAGGTAGAAAAGTTGGAAAGAATGATTAATTAATTTATCAGTTGGGGATATATATATATAGTTGGGGAAGTAGCTAAAGGTAAGGATGGCTGCATGTTGGCCACAGTCGATTTGTTTGTAACGTGAATTGTTTGTTTGTTACCTGTTTCAGCCCGCATCAACGGGGCGAATTATGGTAGATTTGTTTGTTTGGCTAGTGGCTATTAGTTGCTATATTAGCTGTTAATAGACATTGATTGGTGAGGAAGACAGGGTTGTGCAGTGGCAGTGTGGAGGGGGGTGACTCCAGGATGCTGGAAATCACTGTTAAGACTTATCTATCTATCTATCTATCTATCTATCTATCTATCTATCTATCTATCTATCTATCTATCTATCTATCTATCTATCTATCTATCTAGTATTATCTATTTATCTTATCCCTCTCAAGCCCCAATTAATATCTGTCTTACATCAAACAATATTTAACTGAACTGGTGTAGGTTCTGTACCATTATACAGTTTCCACTTAATGTTGATCAAGTGTATGTTTCTGTCTGACAATAGAAAGAATGTTCGGCTTGGCCCCCTGGGGGGTTTGGAAGAGGTGGATTCGGAGGAGGACAGTCCCCCACCACCCTCCAAGAAATTCGCTCCTGCCCCTTTTATCCCCAGCTTGAATCCCTCCCCTCAACCCACTTATACCCTCCTGAATCCCCCTGCACTCCCTCCTTTCCCCACCACTGCACTCCCTCCTCGCTCCACCAATGCACAATGTGAGTGCACTGTTCTGCTTTGTCACTGATTCATATACTTTATACACACATTTCATCTTACATTTTCCTTGTTAACATTGTATATGTCCCCCTGTAGCACCTGGCCACACCTTTAGATGGGCCTCCCAGCAGACAGATTCTGGTAAGGTCAAGTGATTTCTACTCAGTTATAGGGCTAGTCACATCACTAAAGCTGCGGTTTGGCTCTGTGTTCTCCCTTGTTCACTAGTAATGTAGTACCAGTTATTTTAAGGAATGCAATATATTTTGTCTAGGAAACTGGAAAATTACACACAATGTACAGTCAAACTTTTCCAGGACTGCCCCTATAAAAAGCTAACATACGTATTTGCAGATATCCACTTTCTCTGTTCAAGCATATCTGGCACAATCTGCCATTCGCTCTGTTGAGAAGGAGTAGTGAGGAGTGTGTATGTGAGCGATTCATTTCAACACCATGTTATTCTTTTTTTTTTTTGTGGAACTACAGCCAAAACAGTGGGGACACACAATGTAAGTACTGAATATGAGTAGATTTTCTAATTTTCTTGACATTGCCATTTTGGTTGTACTTGGTTGTTCGTTGCCGGTGGTGATTAAGGAGCTGGGCTAGCATGTAGTAGCCTGAAAAACTGGATTTAATTCCCATCTTCCACTTAACCCCAAGTTGTACTGGGGACAATGGTAAATGGTAAATGGCCTTGCTTTTATATAGCGCTTTTCTACCTATTGGTACTCAAAGCGCTTTTACAGTCAGAGACACATCTACCCATTCACTCACACAAGCACGCACACATTCACACACCAATGCCACGCACTGGGAGCAACTGGGGGTTCAGTGTCTTGCTCAAGGACACTTCGACATGTGGCACATTCCGGGGATCGAACCGCTAACCCTCTGGTTCGTGGACAACCCGCTCTACCTACTGAGCCACAGTCGCCACAATGTTGTCCCTTGTAGTATAATTTACATATGTCACTTTGGATGAAAAGTGTCTGCTAAAAAAATCTAAATAAATAAATGTTATATGGGTTTGTGTTGTTTGTATTTCATTTTAACATATAGTCAACTTATATTCTGTAGTAGTACTAAAAGAGGTGCTGACTAAGCTGGAGATGGTGCTGGACCAGCAGTCCACCATCCTCCGGCTGCTCCAGCATCGGGAAGGGACAGCTGTTACTAGTGTGGAAGGCCTACCACTCCAGGATATTAACCAGCTCCTGCTCCTGGAGCAGAGCCTCCGGGATCAGGTTCAGAGAGACAAAATGGTGAGCAATTTAATTTAATTTAAAACAAGGAACGATATGCATTCAAGCACAAAATGCACAACAACTGTGGCAGGACAAGAAAACATTTTGTTTATCAGAAACTTGATCGAAATGGTTGTTTTTCTTTTAAAATCTGTTTTAGATCAATTACCTGGCCCTAATTGGTGGCGCAGATGTGCGTGACTGCACATGGCGGGTATTGGAACGTGTCATATCAAATGGGCTGGCCAAAAGGCTCAACTGGACAGGAGTCCATGGAAAGACCTCCTTGGCCATCTGAGGGAGATGATTATAGTATATTTGGGCTCATACAAATTTTTATATCAGATGTTGAAATAAGCTTAAAGGAGAATATTGGCGACTTTTTGCAGATCTCTTAACAGTTAGAGCTACCAGGCAGCTACAGTGCTATGCTCTGGAGGGCATGAACATGGGGACTCATGCACATGCTCCCAGAGTGTAGCGCTGTAACTGCCTGGCAGCTCTAACTAGAAGCTGTGACTAGAAGAGAGCTGTATGCTGTATGATTTTTTTGCATGTACCTTGTATCCTTAGTGTGGGTTTTTTTGAGTGCGTCCCTCGCAGATGTTTAATTCCTGTGAGTGTATTTTTGAATTGAATTGAATTATATTAGGAAGCAGTAGGGGTGAACTGCCATTTATTTTCGAATCCGTTTTCTCCTGTTTTTGTTAAAGTTAGGTATTTAGGTTTACAGAATGTCTTTTTGTCTGTTTTTATTTGCATTTAGGTTTTAGTTAGACTTTGAGAACCAGGTAGCTGGGTTTTTTTGTTTGTTGTTTTGTCCTTAGTTCACCCTGAAGGCAAGCCTCATTTTATTTTGGTACATAAACTGTGAAATTTACTTGTTCATTTGTGTGTGTGGTGGGAATAAAAGGGTCACTTTTGTTACAATCGTTCCTCATCCATTTGTGTTCATGTTGCTTCCTCAAACCCCTAGACCGGGATGTAACACAGCACTTATACTAAACAAATACAGTATAATAGTTATTGAATAGTGAAGTAAGTAAAAGATGATGTTTTTGTACATATTTTTTAGCATTGTGTGTAGGTTTGCAAATGGTGTCCCTAATGCTTTTTGTGGGGCCTTGGCATGGAAAAGTTTGGTAATCCCTGGGACAAACAACATACTTTGAACATATTTCCAACCCTTGTGACAAGTAACAAATGTCAACAAGCTTTGAAGTTCATTTTAGCCAGGTTGATCACTTTTTGGGATCCCCTGAAAATATTTTGTTTACATTGCTGCATTTGCTGCTGAGAATTTGCAGCACCTTTCTATATTTACTTATACTGAATTTGACTTGTTGTCAAATGATACAAATTTTGTAACTGGGTTGACATACCTTGGAGACTCCATTCAGCACTCTGCCATTGTGCTGTGTAACTCCAGCAGAGCTTCTATGCAATACATCAGTGTGGACTTTGGTTCTAGGAGGAACAATACCAACTGGCAAATGACAAAAAAACAAGTCCATAAGAATGGGACAAAAAATAGGTCAGAAAGAAGAAGAAGACAGCTGGACTTGTAGAGTTTTTTGAGAAGACATTACACCACTCATCTGAGTAGCTTCTTAAGATCTAGGGGACTGGTGGGAAGTTTGAGTTTTAAACAGGAAACTCCTACCGAAACTTGTTTGTTGCGTAAGCAACCAGAAACCGGTGCAGCAGGTGGACTGCTGAATTGTTTCCCGATGAACTGACTCTTCTGTGTGGTACATGTGTTTGTGAATGGGTTGTTTGGTTTCCCCAATGTACAAGTCTGTACACTCCTCACTGCACTAAACAGTGTACACCACATTACTCTATTTCTGCCTGGGTGTTTTAGGGTGGGCTTCCTGGACTGTCTGGTGCATGTGGAACTTGTCCTTGTACCAGTTACATGCAAAGGGGTCGCCAGCTCTTCTGCCACAGGATGCCAGAATAGTCGGGGACAAGTATGGGAAATTCTTTTAAAGGATGCCCATAGATACTGCAAAGTAAAAACAGCAAGGACAAAAACCCAACCGTCCCACCCCCGTAAAAACACAGAGAGACACAAAGACATACGGAGACACACACACACGCACAGAGGCTCATATCCACTGTACTTGCTAGAGAGAGACATGGCTGGGCGCCGAGACCTGGAGCAAGGAGAAAGCCACGTTTGGGGGCTGACCACACCGAGAGGCCTCCAGCCCACGACTACAGGGAGCGCTGCTATAGAGACAGCCCTGACCCGGGCAAACAGGAGGCTGCACACCAAGGTGCAGAGTCCTCCAGCCACCCAGGCCTGAGCCGCTGACACATGGGCGTCGCCACCATTCAATGTGAGGGGGACGTGTCCCCCCCAGATTTCAAAATTATTCATTTGGACCCCCCCCATATTTAACATAAAATATTGGTTCATCCAGCGCCGTTTCTATTGCCTCGTAAAAGAATCAATTCCACTTGATCGCTAATAGAAAATACATAGTCGACTAGTGAATCCACTCCGTGTTTTCCGGACAACCTTCGACTCCCGCAGCATGAAGTGAGTGAGTGGCAGTGCATCGGGCAGTGAGTGCAGCAGCGGGCTGCTTGAAAGAGAAGGTAACGTTTGTTAGCCCTCAATATTAACACGAGGCCATGTTATATTAATTTTCAGCTAAGCAATTAAAACTAGAAGTAAGCTAATGAATTGTTGCAATATTTGCTCCTTCTCCAGACATAATGGACATTAGAAAGTTCCTGAGAAAGAAGCGGAAAGTATGTCAAAATGTCCCCACAACACAGGTGCTTTGCTAATGGAACGTTAGCTGACTTCAATTGTTGATAGGAAAAAAAATATGCTGCGTCCCGATCCCTTTTGACAGCAGATTGATATTGAGAGTGAGGCAGGAGCAGGAGCAGGGTCAGTAGCAGCTTGTGACGCGAGGGAGAGGGACAGTGCAGAGACTTCAGTCACGGAGGTGAGTGATTTACGGTGCTGGGCTGGTAGTTACAGTCTGGATTTGGGCAAGATGACGTTACGTTACTCCACACAGCTCTACAAACATCTAATATGATTACTGATCAGTTTAAGTTTCTTCTTTATATTCTAAATGCCATCTAATTGGCCCCAGAACCCATACCAGTGTGTCCCCCCCACATTAAAAAAGCTTCTGACGCCCCTGCGCTGACAGGACAGCACCCCCGTCAGTAGACAAGCAGCACCTCCCAGTGTGGTAGGCCCCCATGAGGAGACACTGGAACTAAAAACTGAGGGATTAAAACTGTAAAATAGGGTAAGAAAGAACAATATAGATAAAATGCTTTCATCTCATAAAATGAAAACATGTAGTTAAAGCATACAAATAAAATACAAAAAAAAAATCCGCTCCTCTGGCCCCACTTAGAGCCTGTAGTGCGATTTGCAAGACATCCAGCGCTCCACATTCATATATCTATCTACCACATAGCAAACTGATAAATCTGAACTGTGGAATAAAACGCCACAATGAACGCTTCTAACTGTTACTGATCGCAAACATCAGCGATGTAGGCTACTTTCAGAAACATCCTAACTTTGGTTTTGTCCTAAAGTTGACTATTGCTAAATTTTTTGACCTAAAGTATAACGACTAATTCCCGCGGAAATTTTTGAAGTGCCGAGTGGGCTGGTGCCATTAGCTGCTAATGTTAGCAATTAGCATGACGCGCTAGCCACTAATTTTAGCATTGGTTTAGTGTTAGCATGTCTCTTTAGACACTAAAAATTAAATACATGCTAATTGTAAGCATGCTAATGCTAAAATGCTAATTGCTAATATGCTATTCGCCAACATGCTAATGCTGCCACTAAAAATTAGCATTAGCCGCTAATGTTAGCATTTAGCATGACGCGCTAGCCAATGACAGACAGACACCTGTCATTGTTCAACTTGGGTGCCAAAAGCCAAAATGGCCAGTTACTTCAGTTAGAAGTTTCCCAAGTGGGCTGTGGCCATTAACATTGCCCCAAAATGGCCGCCCCACAGACCAGTTGCTTATGTCAGTTGGAAATTTCCCGCCTCTTTCTGTAGAGCCCCTCCTCTTCTGCTGCGTGTGAGCCCGTTGTCACGGTTACCAGTTTGAATTCCAGTTACGAAGACAGGCAGAGAGAGAAAAAATGCTGAAACCACGGCCTCGAACAGGAAGGCCTTGTGGCCAAACCGTGTGTCCAATCGTTGAACCGACTTCACTTTGGGCATCTTGAGGCTTTCCTGAACGTCTAGATTTGCAGTTTGTGGGTAAAATGAAGAAATGTGAGCTATTTAAAGCGATTTAAAACAAAGGATTGCTTCTGCTTTCCTCCACAAATTTAACATTGCAGTCTATGGAGCAAGGAAGGGGTTTGCTGGCGCATCTTTGCGTCTCACGCCAAAACTATAAGACTTACAGCTTTAGCAGACGAATTGTGAGCGAGAAGACAAATTTTCCTACGTTTCTATGTATAAATTATGTCTGTGGTGTGAAAGTTGTGGCCACGGGAGCAGTTTCTATTTTATTTTTTGCCTAATGTTCTTCTCTCCTCTCCACTCTAGCTGTTGGTGTCACCCCCTGTAGCGCGAACATTCCGCGCAATACACACCCATTATAAACCCCGAAATTTGAGTAAAACCCTACACCGCTTTGAGGCTTCATAGCTTAAAAATGGTAAAAGGTGTCGATAAGTGAAGGGAATCTCTGAAGAGAAGACAAGAGTGTCTACGTTTTAAAGTTCAAATGAAGTGTCTGGGTGAAAGTATGCCAGAGCAGTTGATTGTAAAAAATGCCTGTTGATTTTTTTTTTTTTTTTCGGGGTCTCCCATTCATTTCAATGGGAAATTTTTCGCGGTATTTCGCAAATTTATTCGCGAACTCACCGATCGCTTATCCAAGTAATAGCATAGGATTCGGGATCAAAACACACGTTTCGATATATCATGTGTTGGGGTCCTCTCGCCGGTTCGGGCCACATTAATCGGCGAAAAAGGGCGGAAAATGAAAAATAAAACTGCAAAGAAACACGCAGAAGATCAAGAGGGGCCTCTTGACATAGGCACTCGGCACTAATTATTTAGCAATAACGAAGGGTATTATAAAAACTATACGTCGGTGTGTTCCGCTCTCTCTCGGTTCTCTGCTCGTGCGCAGTATTCCAGGGCCAATATGCACACACTCTATTGTGCACAGCTCTCCCTTGTGGAGGGGGAGGGGGGCTTGGGAGACCGTTTTGGGCTTTAGCGGAAAGGGGGGAGGGACTGAGAAGTTGTCGATGTTCAAATTTTTTGGCTAAATCCTGGATCTTCGCAATCCTGCCTACTGCACCTTTAAAAGGAGTAAAGGAAATCAATGAAACCAATTACAGTTTTTTACAACCGCTATGACCCGTTTGTCAGAACCTTAAACACTTTTTCAAAACTGTTAACGCACACCTGAAACACACAATTCCCCAAACAGTTAATTTCATGCTCAAAATCACGCAGTGTAACTAAACACAGACACACACTTCCAAAATACAATAATACACTAACACAGTTCACCAAATCTACCAAAGCACTGACACACGTTGTCTTCCAACAGAAACATTTAGCACAGTGTCCTAAAAAACACTGACAACTGATGGAATAACACAAACTGAATCAAATTGCATGTGTCAAATGTACTTTTTCCCTTTTTATTTTACAATCAACAGATTATTGTATTGATCATATATGTAAAGTAATGTTTGTGATGATGTTCTTCATTTTTCAGTTGTTGGGCATGAATTTTGTTCCTTTTTTTGTACAACACTCAGTACAAAAAGTGAACGACCCATGACAGAGCAGCTTTGCAGAATGTTTATGAAAAAAGAAGACAGTAAATGACAGGATTTGCGGTACACACTTTATTGTATTGCAAATGAAAAATTACTTACAGTAAAGAGGAAAAAAAAAACAGCATTTAGCTGCCATTCATTATTGTATTGTCAAATACACAAAAAGAAAAAGGAGCACAAGAAATCACTGTAAAATAGCAAGAAAAAAAAGCTAATCTGCTCGGTCGTCAGCATTGGGCCACATATTTTCATCGACATCACACCTGATGTCTTCTCTGGCCAGGCATCTTGGGAAGTATCTTTTTGCATGCCTTATCCAGCCCTGGCAGTTGTCAGCTGTGATGTCCTGGCATGCAGCAGCCATTGCATCCAGGAGGGACATTTGGTCATGTGGATGGTGATCGAATACTTTCCACCTCCAGGCTGAAAAAAACTCCTCTATTGGGTTGAGGAAAGGGGAGTAAGGGGCAAGGAAAAGGGACATCATCCTGGGATGGGCATCAAACCAAGCTGTGACTGCACGTGCATGGTGGAATGCCACATTGTCCCAGGTGATCACATGCATTAGCAAGTTACCCCCCAACTCACCCTCTCCCCTTTCCCCCTCAGGTACCAGTCCATCATACAGCTCTTCTAAAAAGTGGAGAAGGCGTTCGATGTTGTAGGGGCCAATTTGACTCTTATGCAGGAGCACACCATTGTTAGATATTGCTGCACACATGGTGATGTTGGCTCCTCTCTGGCCTGGCACAGCAACCGTGGCTCTTTTACCAATGATGTTTCTGCCCCGCCTACGTTTTTTGGCCAAGTTGAAGCCAGCCTCATCAATGTATATTATGTTATGTGGGGCTTGATTGGTCTCCAACTCCATGACTCTCTGTAAGCAATCAAACAAAATATATGTAAATGATTTAGAGTACTTAATGTATATAGGGTCATAGGAGTTTACAGCAAAATGCACAATTAGTACAGTGTATTTTGGATTTACAGTAATAACCTTACCTGGACATATTGGTGACGGAGTTCCTTGATGTGAACACTGTTCCTTTCAAAAGGGACTTTATAAAGTTGCGTCATCAGGACTCTGTGTTTAGCCAAAGTCCGAGAAATAGATGTAAGGCTGATTGCTCTGATGTTTTCAAAGACAAGGTTGTCTTGTAAAATACTGGCCCGAATTTCTTTCAGTTTTATTTCATTGTTAGCAATCACCATGTTGACAATGGCAAGTTCCTGTTCTTCATTTAGAAGCCTGCCCCTGCTCCCTGAAGGACGTAAACGTTGAACCCTTAGAGGAACAAAGTTATATATTACTGTAGTGGCCAGAAAAATACAGTTATTAGTGCAGAGTGCCTATGTCAAGAGGCCCCTCCTCCCATATGCGGCCCGAACCGGCCAGAGGACCCCAACACATGATATATCGAAATGTGTGTTTTGATCCCGAATCCTATGCTATTACTTGGATAAGCGATTGACGAGTTTTTCGCGAATTTATTCGCGAAAAACTATTTATTTGTTTATTTGCCTGCCTGCAGGGAGCAGTTTCTATTTTATTTTTTGCCTAATTTTCTTCTCTCTTCTCACTCTAGCTGTCCCTCTAGCGCGAACATTCTGCGCAATACACACCCATTATAAACCCCGAAATTTGAGTAAAAACCTACACCGCTTTGAGGCTTCATAGTTTAAAAACGGTAAAAGGTGTCGATAAGTGGAAGGAATCTCTGAAGAGAAGACAAGAGTTCCTACATTTTAAAGTTTAAATGAAGTCTCTGGGTGAAAGTATGCCAGAGCAGTTGATCGTTGAAAATGCCTGTTGATTTTTCGGGGTCTCCCATTCATTTGAATGGGAAATTTTTCGCGCTTTTTCGCGAATAAATTCGCGAAAAAGTCACCGATCGCTTATCCAAGTAATAGCATAGGATTCGGGATCAAAACACACGTTTCGATATATCATGTGTTGGGGTCCTCTCACCGGTTCGGGCCGCATTAATTGCCGAAAAAGGGCGGAAAATGAATAATAAGTAATAAAACTGCAAAGAAACACGCAGAAGATCAAGAGTTGCCTCGTGCCTAGCAGAGAACAGAGAACAGGGAGGTTATATATCCTGCTCTCTGTAAGAGTGCAGCAGCCAGGGAGAAGACACTTCAGGAGAACAAAGAAGTCTTGTTCACTGACTATGCTCTACACAAAGAAGGGAGGAAGAAGAACTAGAAAATTCCCGTGGAAATTTTTGAAGTGCCGAGTGGGCTGTTGCCATTAGCTGCTAATGTTAGCAATTAGCATGACGCGCTAGCCACTAACTTTAGCATTAGTTTAGTGTTAGCATGTCTCTTTAGACACTAAAAATGAAATACATGCTAATTGTTAGCATGCTAATGCTAACATGCTAATTGCTAATATGCTATTCGCTAACATGCTAATGCTGCCACTAATGCTACCACCAATTTCTACCACTAAAAATTAGCATTAGCCGCTAATGTTAGCAATTAGCATGATGCGCTAGCCAATTATTTTAACATTGGTTTAGTGTTAGCATGACTTTTAAGCCACTAAAAATTAAGTAGATGCTAATTGCTAACATGCTAATGCTAACATGCTAATTGCTAATATGCTATTCGCTAACATGCTAATGCTGCCACTAATGCTACCACCAATTTCTAGCTACTAAAAATTAGCATTAGCCGCTAATGTTAGCAATTAGCATGACGCGCTAGCCAATGACAGACAGACACCTGTCATTGTTCAACTTGGGTGCCAAAAGCCAAAATGGCCGCCCCACAACCCAGTTACTTCAGTTAGAATTTTCTCGGAGTGGGCTGTTTCCATTAACATTGCCCCAAAATGGCCGCCCTACAGACCAGTTACTTATGTTTTCCCGCCTCTTTCTGTGGAGCCCCTGGTTGCCACGGTTACCAGTTTGAATATCAGTTAGAAAAGGACTAGAGTGGGCGAAAATGCTGAAACCACGGCCTCGAACAGGAAGGCCTTGTGGCCAAACCGTGTGTCTAATCGTTGAACCGACTTCACTTTGGGCATCTTGAGGCTTTCCTGAACGTCTAGATATGCAGTTTGTGGGTAAAATGTAGAAATGTGAGCTATTTAAAGCGATTTAAAACAAAGGATTGCTTCTGCTTTGCTCCACAAATTTAACATTGCAGTCTATGGAGCGAGGAAGGGGTTTGCTGGCGCAGCTTTGCGTCTCACGCCAAAACTATAAGACTTACAGCTTTAGCAGACGAATTGTGAGCGAGAAGACAAATTTGCCTACGTTTCTATGTATAAATTATGCCTGTGGTGTGAAATTTGTGGCCACCGGAGCAGTTTCTGTTTTATTTTTTGCCTAATTTTCGTCTCTCCTCTTCACTCTGGCAGATGATGTCATCCACTGTAGCGCGAACATTCCGCGCAATACACACCCATTATAAACCCCAAAATTTGAATAAAAACCTTCACAACTTTGAGGCTTAATGGTTTAAAAACGGTAAAAGGTGTCGATAAGTGAAGGGAATCTCTGAAGAGAAGACAAGAGTGTCTACGTTTTAAAGTTTAAATGAAGTGTCTGGGTGAAAGTATGCCAGAGCAATTGATTGTAGAAAATGCCTGTTGATTTTTCGGGGTCTCCCATTCATTTCAATGGGAAATTTTTCGCCTTTTTTCGCGAATAAATTGGCGAAAAAATCACCGATCGCTTATCCAAGTAATAGCATAGGATTCGGGATCAAAACGCACGTTTCGATATATCATGTGTTGGGGTCCTCTTGCCGGTTCGGGCCGCATTAATCGGCGAAAAAGGGCGGAAAATGAATAATAATAATAAAACTGCAAAGAAACACGCAGAAGATCAAGAGTGGCCTCGTGCCTATGGCACCCCCTTGACATAGGCACTCGGCACTAAAAACTGCAAAGAAACACGCAGAAGATCAAGAGTTGCCTCGTGCCTATGGCACGAGGCCCCTCCTCCCTATGGGAGGAGGGGCCTCTTGACATAGGCACTCGGCACTAACAACCTCATATTCTTAACAGACTCCATATACACCTGGAGGGAAAGTCTATGCAAGAAATATCCTTACATCTGCAGTGAGGGCGTCAGCTCAGGAGGCCGATTGAAGATTTGTAAGGATAAACACATGAACAAGGATGACCCCCTGCTCACCATCACCTACTACACAAAGGGAAAGGTGATGGTCCAGGGGGACGAAGCAAACTTGAAATCCTTTGAAGAAGTATTCTCCTTGATCAAGGCTGAGGTGGAGACCAAGAGGTGCAATGTTCTCTGTGACAGTGAAGATGATGAGAGCCCAACAGAGAACCCCACCACCTTGTCCATCTCTGCCCCTCCCACACCTGCCAGCTCCACCAACCAGCTGAAGCAGAGTATGGCCCTGCTGGAGCTGGACTTTGCTGAAATCAAAGAGCTAACCCAGGCCAGGCTGTCTGCCCCCCTAGACAACATTGTGCAGCAGCTTAAGAATGAAAACCAGGCCTTGACATCTGAGCTAAGAGGAAGTGTAGAGGCACTAAAACAGGAGAACAGTGTACTCCGGGCTCAGTTAGCCAAAGTGAAAGAGGACGCTGAGAACAGAGAAAGGAACTTCACCAGACAAGTCCGACACCTGACAGACCAACTCTCATCAGTCCCCAAAAAGACAACTACAGAGACAGAGACACAGACTCTCCCTGCTAGTCTTCCAAACCCCTCCCTTGTCTCTGTCCCACCATCTCTGGCCTGCACCCTACCAGCACCCACACAGCCAGCTCCCACCAGCCAACCCTGTCCATCCCAGCTGCCCTGCACTCAGCCTGAAGAACAAGCCCCACAAATGGTCCTGCTGGTTGTCTCAAACGGGAAATTCCTGGACGTTAACAAGCTTTTTCCTTCTAAGAAAGTCCTGTCTAAACGTTGTAGCACCACAGGCCAAGCAATGAAGCTGTTGAGAAAGGAGACCCTCGGGAACCCTCAATGCCTGGTGATCCACACAGGAACAAACGACCTGCACAACCTCCGAAGGAACACTGCTGAGGCAGTAAGGAAGATGGCGGAACAGGCCACCACGGAATTCCCTGACACCTGCATTGTGATCTCCACCCTGCTGCCTAGGACAGACACTCCTCCTCACGTCATCCATTACATCAATATGGAGATCAGAAGAGGTTGTGCCGCCTTACCCAACGTCCACCTGGCCCTCCATCCAACCATTGGCACCTGGGACCTCTACGATGGACTCCATCTACACAGGTGAATATCTTTGCAAAGACCATCAAAGACGTGGCTCTAGGACGCAGCCCTTCCACCTTCTCTTCTACCAGAAGCTTCAGAAACCATCACAGACCTCCTCACCCCTATCTCCAGCCCCGGATCACCCGCCCTGCTGTAAGGAGACACACCAGTTCTGCCCGGACCCCACACTACCCACATGCCTACCACCTCACCACTGGGAAACAGAACCAGCTGAGACCACTTTCCCCCTCCTCAGTCCCTGCCCAACAACCCCTTATACAGCATAGGCAGCAGAGCCATGGAGCAGCACGTCCCCCTCCCCACCCACAGCAGCAGAGCCATGGAGCAGCACGTCCCCCTCCCCACCCACAGCAGCAGAACTATGCTGCAGCTGTAGCCCGGCCTGCTGTCACAGCCCCTCCCCCTGCTACCTGTGAGCTGAGAGACATCAGGGAGATGCTGCACACCCTGTTAGCCAGCTTCTGTCCAGCTAAGATATATTCCCATATGAGTCACAATATATATATGGTATAAAGGAGATCTTTGCAATCAGATCTCACCAGTAAAACAGGGTAAATCGCACATTTGGTTGAGGTTAGATCAAAGCCTAGGCATAACCGATAGGGATCTATACCTCTGTGCAATTTACATACCCCCAGTGGATTCTCCTTATTTTGAAGAGGACATTTTTGACACCCTAAACTCAGAAATCGCCTATTTCCAGGCACAGGGAAACTCTTACTGGAGATCTGAATGGACGTACAGGAACTGAACCTGACATCATTGACACACAGGGCAACAACCATGTATTTGGTCAGGCCCCCCTGTTTACCACACCAAACATCATCCGTCGGAATAACCTGGACTCAATATTAAATCAAAGTGGCCGGCATCTCTGTCGGGCCTTAGGCCTGTACATAGTTAATGGTAGGTTCAGAGGGGACTCTTTAGGGAGGTTCACATTCTCCTCAGCTCTTGGTTCTAGTGTCGTAGACTATGCAATCACTGACATGGACCCCTCAACTATCAGTGCATTCACTGTCAGACCACAACCAAATCAGTGTTTTCTTTGAATTATCAGGCCAAATTAGTGACACAAAAAAGAAGCCCAGTAAGCTGTACACATTAAATCCTTCTGACAGATGGGCCCCAGACAGTGGAGACAAGTTCACCAAGGCTTTAAACTCCCCTGATCTGATGAACTACGTATCAATAAATACTCAGCATCAGTATGCCCCTACCAGAGATGGAGTAAACAAGGCCACTGACGATATCAATATGATATTTCATAAGGCAGCTATTAGGGCTGACCTCATAAAGCAAAGACGGAGACCTGTTAAAAGGGAAAATAGTGACAAATGGCCAACCGAACAACCCAGCCCTGCGCATCCGATACAATGAAATTTTAAACACATATAAACACACAATTAGGATCAAAAAACAAAATTATACTCAATTGAAACTTGAAGATATTGAGAATGCCATTAACCAAAATCAATTCTGGGATATGTGGAACAAGTTCAACACAAAGCAACAGCAGACATTACCCATCCAAAAGTGTGACATCTGGAGATCACATTTTGAAAATCTATACAAAGACATACCAATCAATCAAATCACTTCAGATCAGTGTATTATGAAAGAAAAACTCCAAAAATTAGAAGAAACAATTAAAGACAATCAAAACCCCCTTGATGGCAGCCGTGGCCTACTGGTTAGCGCTTTGGGCTTGTGGCTGAAGGGTTGCCGGTTCGAATCCCCCGACCAGTAAAACGCGTCTGAAGTGCCCTTGAGCAAGGCACCTAACCCCTCACTGCTCCCCGAACGCCGCTGTAGCATGGCAGCTCACTGCTCCGGGTTAATGTGTGCTTCACCTCACTGTGTGCTCTGTGTGTTCACTAATTTCACGGATGGGATAAATGCAGAAAACACATTCCATGTATACACAAGTATACTTGGCCAATATCACTAATTATTATTATTATTATTTCGAAATTACTTGGGAAGAAATAACCGCACGGATAAAATGTCTGAAGCCAAGGAAAGCTTGTGGTCCAGACAACATTAGAAATGAAATGCTCAAAAGCAGCAGCCCAGAAATGCAGGGTGCAGTGTTACACTTGTTCAACCTTATACTAAGGCAGGTTGTTTTCCCAACATCTGGTGCAAAGGGCTCATTTCCCCCATTCATAAGAGTGGGGACAAATCAGACCCTAATAACTACCGTGGCATCTGTGTCAGCAGCTGTCTGGGTAAACTATTCTGTAGTATTCTTAATACAACAATACTAGATTTCCTTGAGGAACAGTCAATCTTAAGTAAAAGTCAGATTGGCTTCCTCCCAAAACACAGCACCACCGACCATATATATGCCCTCCACACTTTAATCAACAAACATGTACAACAAACTAAGAATGGAAAAATATTCGCCTGCTTTATCGATTTCAAGAAAGCTTTCGACTCTATTTGGCATGAAGGGCTCTATTACAGACTTTTAATATGTGGCATAGGTGGCAAAATGTATGATCTGGTTAAATCAATGTATTCGGAAAACATGTGTGCTGTTAAAGTTGGAGACAAATTAACTGATTTCTTCCCCCAGAGAAGAGGTGTTCGGCAGGGTTGCAATCTAAGTCCGACTTTATTTAATGTGTATATAAATGAACTGGCTGTTGAGTTGGATAAATGTGCTACTCCGGGCCTCTCCCTCCTGGATAGAGAGGTGAAGTCTCTGTTCTATGCTGCTGCTCTCCCTTCTTCCGAGTATCTCTGGCCTGGAGTTGAGTGTTTCCTGTGGAGCTCCATACTACATCTGTTGTCGTGGTCTCATCAGCCTGCCCAGTCTCCATGGAATCCTGCTGTTATCCACTCCTGCCTGAATGAACGATTCTCCAACCTGCTGATGATTCCCCTTACATTTTCTAACTGTCATGTAACATCATTAGTTTGTACCATAGCATCCCACCTGTATGCTTTAGTCAGATGTGTGTATCTATGACAGATGTATGTTTATCTTGCTGTTCTCTTTCTCTGTCTGTACCCGGCTGGCCTTAGGCAGATGGGTCCCTCCATATGAGCTGGGTTCTGCTCAAGGTTTCTTCCTGTTAAAAGGGAGTTTTTCCTTGCCACCGTCGCCTGCAGGCTTGCTCTGGGGGTTTCAGGCCGGGTCTTGTAAAGCGTCTTGAGACGATTTGTATTGTTATTGACGCTATATAAATAAAGCTGAATTGAATTGAATTGAATGCCTTGTTCTACTGTCTCCTACTGAACAAGGACTACAGCTACAGCTGGACGTAGTAGAAAGGTACTGTCAGAAATGGGCCCTGGCAGTAAACATGAAGAAAACCAATGTCATGATTTTTCAAAAATGCCCCAGGTGTCATGAGAACAAACACCAGTTTACCATCAATAATCATGTAATTGAACACAGCATGAGTCATACCTATCTTGGTATAACCATAACAGCATCAGGGAGTTTAAACATGGCAGTGAATGCACTAAAAGAAAAAGCTCGAAAAGCTCTTTACGCAATTAAGAGAAAATTTTATCATTTCCATATTCCAATAAAAATTTGGCTGAAAATATTTGATAGTGTCATCCAGCCCATTGCGCTGTACAGTAGTGAAGTATGGGGTCCACTCAGTCATCAGAGCATCAAACAGAATCTCTACATGCAGAATTCTGCAGATACATTTTACACGTACACAGAAACACACCAACAAATGCATGTAGAGCAGAATTAGGCAGATCGAATATTTTTCCATTCTTAGTTTGTTGTACATGTCGATAGTGATGGGCAATCGAGGCTTTGTTGAAGCCTCGACACGTGATTCGAAAAAAGGTTCATTACTCGAAGCTTCAATGACACAGTGCTCTATTAGGACATCTAGTGGACAATAAAATGTAGTGCAATGGAAACGTGTCTTACTGGTTCATGCTTGTATGGGACTTGATTTGCCATGCACATTCCTATTCGACTACATTACATGGATATGTGGTTTAAAGTATATTATAAGAAAACTATATACATATAACAATAAAATAAATCATAAAGTACAAATGGGACTCGAACCCTTGTTTCGCTAAGGAGAGACCGGTGACTTCGTAGTGTACCACGAATCTCATCAGTGATGCACGGTCCTCGGTGGATGATTTTGATTACGTCAGTACACTCTATGAACCTTCGCTGATTTACACTAATGTTTATGTTTCGGTGCTTACATCAACTATTTTCATTTGCTCTTGGTATCAGTATTAGAGAATATTTGTACTGAATGCAACAGTGTCAAGCCAAATCTTTCTTGACTCAGTATTTGCTTCTAAGACTCATCTCATCTCTCCCGAAGAGCCGATCAACCAAACCAGTGATCGGGTTTCTGAATGAAGCAGTGAAATGGTTCATACGTCACAAAACACGTGATTTGTCCTAACCAACTATCTATGTAACTATATCTATCTATCAATCTAGTGTTGTTTGACTATGTCACTAATTGATCGATTTCTTTCTGAATCTTAGTTGGAGTCAGTTGCGTATTTTGTGGAGATCTATCTCCACAAAATACGCAAAGAGTAAAACAGCAAGAGACCAACCTACTATGCAAATTCTATGCAATTCACTAGTCTAGTAACTTAGATAGCCACTGCTATTATTTATTTTTGCACTATAAGTTGCTCATGTCATCTGTCTTTGTATCGCCTAATTTATCATCTGCCATCTCCTCTATTGTAAATTATGTTATGCTAGTTCCTGTTTATAGTCTTCTCCCACTTAACGAACAATCCATCTGTATAATATGTTCATAGTACCTCCCTCAATCATTATGTATATCTTGCTCATTAACCTGTATATATGGTCTCACCTGTACATAGCTTCTGATCTGTAAATATTGTCCATACACTGTAAAAACAACATGTAACATACTTTTTATATACCACAATATTTATGCCACATGCACTTTACTGCCTATTGCACTTCTGGTTGGATGCTAAACTGCATTTCGTTGCCCTGTACATGTACATGTGTAATGACAATAAAGTTGAATCTAATCTAATCTAATCTAAACAAACATTAAAATGAGCACCACTAAATAGGAATAAGATATCCGCGATATCCCTGAACACACTCGATCCCACCAGGTGATTCACATGACAAACCGAACCCCTGGGATGACTCGTTTGCCGCTGAAGCGCTCGAAGCACTTGAACTGCTTCGAACGTCACTAGTCACGTGACCGAACCACGCTTCGGCACAGTGGTTCGATACAATTGCTTCATGAGCTACGGCGCATGTGTCGGAGCCTCGGGTGTCAGAGGGCCATCACTACATGTCGATCCAAGATGGCGCCGGGCTGTCGTACCTGCTCCGACACTTTCTTTGTATATAGTGCTTTTTGCTTTTATTTTTAACTTATTCAGCTCACCTACCCAGTGTCATATCACTTATGACAGACAGGCACTCATAAATATCGGATTACACTACTCAAACCTTTTTTTACAACCATTTTCTTCCGACCCGGTGTGGCCCCAGGACATCCTGCGCCAGGGAGCCGACACAAACAAAGGAGGACGCGGGAGCCCCAGGTCACGCAGACGGCCTCGGGGGAAAAGAGCTGGCGTAAGAGAAAGGCTGAGGCGTAGAGGACACCACACGCCACTGCCGAGTATCCTACTAGCCGACGTCCAGTCACTGGAGAACAAGCTGGGCGAACTCAGGGCCAGGATACGGTTCCAGAGGGACATACGGGACTGCAACATCATCTGCCTCACCGAGACATGGCTGACTCCTCTCGTACTGGACGAGACGCTGTGGACAGATCAAACGGAGGCCGCTCTGCAGGGTGCGCTGGATTCAGCTGACTGGGACATGTTTCACAGCAGTGCGGGTGGAGATATCGAGGAGTTTAAGGACGCGGTTATGGGATTTATCGGGAAAGTTGTGGAGGATACCACCCGGGGAAAACCATCAGGACTTTTCCCAACCAGAAGCCGTGGGTGGATCGATCTGTCCGCGACGCTCTGCGTTCCCGCACCACCGCCTACAATTCCGGACTCGCCTCTGGGAACATGGAGGAATACAAGTCGGCCTCTTACAGTGCGCGCAGAGCGGTGAAAGAGGCAAAACACCGCTACGGCCAAAGACTGGAGAAACTGATGGGACAGTCTGATTCCAGGGGACTGTGGCAGGGACTACGAACAATCACGGACAACAAAGCAGCACACGCCCCCCGTGAGTGCCGACGCCTCTCTGGCTGACGAACTTAACACCTTTCTTGCACGCTTTGAGTCGGGAAACCGACTGCCTGCTGCGCTCCCAGCCGGAGGGGAGGTCACACTTACTGTGACGGAGCACAAAGTGAGGAGGGTGTTTAAAAGTGTTAACACCAGGAAAGCGGTTGGACCAGACAGGATTAGTGGGCGTGTCCTCAAAACCTGCGCTGATCAGCTGGCACCTCTGTTTACAGTGATATTCAACATCTCACTCAGACAGTGTGTGATCCCAACCTGCTTCAAGAAGTCGACAATAGTCCCTGTCCCAAAGAAACCACACCCCAGCAGCTCCAATGACTTCAGGCATAGCCCTCACATCTGTGGTGATGAAATGTTTTGAGAGACTGATCAAGACATTCATCACCTCCACACTGCCCACCACCCTGGATCCACTACAGTTTGCATACCGGCCAGACAGATCTACAGACGACGCTGGTAAGGGAAACTATGTGAGAGTGCTGTTTGTTGACTACAGCTCAGCATTCAATACCATAGTTCCCTCCAGACTGGCTGCTAAGCTGCATGGCCTGGGCCTGGACTCCTCCCTGTGCAGGTGGATCTACAGCTTCGTGACCGGCAGACCACAGGTGGTCCGAGTGGGTCACCACACTTCAGCCCCCCTGACTCTCAACACTGGATCCCCCCAGGGCTGTGTGCTCAGCCCTCTGCTGTACTCGCTGTACACACACGACTGCGAGGCCACTTCAGACTCCAACATCATCATCAAGTTTGCTGACGACACCGCTGTTGTAGGACTAATGACGACGAGACAGCCTACAGGAGGGAGGTGTCCCACCTGGAGGACTGGTGCCGGGAGAACCACCTCCTGCTGAACGTCAGCAAATCTAAGGAACTGATAGTGGACTTCAGCCGGAAACAGCAGAGGGACTTCCATCCACTTATTATCTGTGGCTCTGAGGTGGAAAGAGTGGACACCTTCAGATACCTGGGTGTGACCATCTCACAGGACCCGTCATGGACTCACCATCTGAACATCATGGTGAAGAAGGCCAGACAGCGTCTCTACCTCCTCAGACGCCTCAGAGACTTTAAGCGCCCTCTCAAGGTGCTCAGGAACTTTTACACCTGCACCATCGAGAGCATCTTGTGTGGGAGCATCACCACCTGGATGGGAAACTGTACCAGGCAGGACTTCCTGGCCCTCAAGAGGGTGGTCCGTTCAGCGGAGCAGACCATCAGAACCCCCCTCCCCAACCTGCAGGACATTTACATCAAACGTTGGAGGTTAAAGGCCAAGAAGATCCTGAAACAGCCCAGTCACCCCGGACACTCTCTCTTCTCTCTACTGCCATCAGGCCGGCGTTTCAGATGCCTGAGGTCAAAGACTGAGAGGCTGAAGAAGAGTTTTTACCCCCACGCCATCTGCCTGCTCAACTCTGAGCCTTAACCGGACTTAAATATCTGCACTTTATTCATGTTAAAAATAGCTGCTAAATACTTAATACTGTAAATACATGTACATATACAACTTCACTCCCTCTGTTTACCAGTCTATATTTCTATATTATTTTTATTCAGTCTATATTTCTATTCTTTTTATCTCTTAATTTTAATTCTATATTTTATATTTTATTTCTCTGCCAACGTGTTACTTCTCTATTGGTGTACATTACACTTATATTACTACTGTTTACTGTAGTACTTACATTCTTTTTTTTTACTACTGGTTGCAGGTGCAAAAAAAAATTTCACTGTGCATTGTACTATGTATAACTGTGCATGTGACAAATAAAACCTATCTATCTATCTATCTATACCCACTGATAATCAACGTTCAGAAGAGAACTCTCAACTTTTTTAACCACCTGAAATCCAGTCCCAGAGACACCCTCCACTCCAAAGCCCTCCAAACCCAAGAGCTGAGCCCAGAAAAGAGTCCCCTATGTCAGTTGGTACTGAGGCTAACTGCCCCCTCTCAGGCAAACTCTGACCAGCCTCACAACAACACTGCTCTACAAACAGAAATCAGGGTAAAGCAAATTATAGCACAATATAAAGAAAGCTATCTGGACCGTTGGGAAGAAACAACTAAAAGCCAAAGTACATTGGAATGTTATCTTGCCCTTAAAAGAGATTATGAATTAGCAGAATATCTCTCTATTGTCAGAGATAGAAAGCAGAGACAGATCCTAACCAAGTACAGGCTCAGTGACCACAAACTGGCAATCCAAACAGGAAGACACAAAAAATCATGGCAACCAAAAGAAAACAGAACATGTGGTCACTGTTCGACAGGTGAGGTTGAGACTGTAATAGAAATTTTAATTTCTTTGTCTCGGCCACTAGAGACGGCCAACTTCCCCCCTACCTAACATGAGATACTGGGCCCTTTTGTCTTTGTGGATTGTGATGTCTGGACTTGGCTTTTTACTTAAGTGCAAGATCCTGCAGGATGCTCCAGGTGTAAAACACACCAACGGGGGGTCGGCGTCGCTACCCTGCAATAGACAAAAGGGTGTGGCAACACTTCCCAGTGGGGGCACCCCTGCAGCAGACAAAGGGATGCAAATGGGGTGTTCCTCAGGTATAAATGTTTAGGTTACCCCACATTCACCTTTGACCGCTCGCGTGTTGATTGACCTTTTCTTTGCAAAGAAAATAAAACCTTGTCGGCCGGCAGAAGTCTCATTTCATTCTTCTTTTATTCTCCTCGGAGAAGGAGAGCGGGCACACCTTGCTGCCCAGTATGTGTTAACATGCCACACCCTGAGAGACAGTGAGTGATCGAGGCACACACACACACACACACACACACACACACACACACACACACACACACACACACACACACACACACACACACACACAGACACACACTGTAGTGTATATAATTAATAGAATGTTCATAATGTATATATCTGATTCATTGTATTGTATTTTGATGTGATGCTTTGCTTTGGCAATATTGTTTTTTTTTAAAGAAACTTTCATGCCAATAAAGCCCATTTTGAATTTGAATTTGAATTTAAATTTGATAAACACACTGGTGAATGCGTGTACAGGCCAAAATCCTCCCGATACCCCTGCCCAATACCCTGTCCGTTCTTTTTAACCGTGGCAGAACTATTAACGAAATACTCTGCTGTGTGTAGAGGTCTGTATGTAGGTCTGTATGGTTAGCTTCACATCCATACAGTTTTCAGGTGATTTAATGAAGGCAAAACACAGTGAATGGCCGTGCGTAACGGTACTGCGCCCTGACGCGGCTCTTCTCCGGGACTAGACGAGCTGCTGCGGCTACAGGGATTTCGTGAACTAAAAGAGAATAGGCTACGGGGATTTTGCGAACTGAAAGAGAAGCTCTTCCTATATTGTTTAGATGCAAAAATAATTACCCACGTTCATAGACCAATGCAGGCTGAATATTTAGTTTAGTATTGAACGTATTTGATGATCGGCGACAGCGACACATTGTCAGCTTTGGGCACGTATACTCACACAGCGGAATGCAAAAATGAGCGAACTTCTTGGAAGAACGGGCAGGGTATTAGGCAGGGGTATCGGGAGGATTTCTGGCCCGTATTCGCCAGTGTGTTTATTATACCCTCAATGTGTAACATTGACATTGAGATGCTAGCGGCGTGAGACTCGCTGTCACTTTTTGCTGTAGCATCCACACGCTAAACAAGATGGCCGCAGGCACTGCCGTGACGTTTGACGTCAGTCAAAGTTCATTCAATATATTCAAACTTTCATTCAATATATTCAAAGTTCACTCCATATATTCAAAGTTCATTCAATATATTCAAACTTTCATTCAATATATTCAAAGGTTCATTCCATATATTCAGAGTTTCATTCAATATATTAAAAGATTAATTTCCTGAACGGCATGCCATAATATGTACATATATTATAAAATATGCTACTAAATCAACCAGATAAGATAATATAAGATATGTTTATTAATCCTACATATGGGAAATTTCTTTGTCACAGTAGCATGGAATTTGGCAAAAAAGATATAATACACAAATACAGAAATTTTTGAAAAATATTTACAAAAAATATACCAGAAAATCAATACTCTCAACTAAAAATATAAAGACATTCTGTATATATAGTGTGGTGGTGGAGGTAAACTTTACAAATGAATAGTTGCTTAAACTAAGGTAGTGGTTTGTGCAAAAACGTCAGTGCAAAAAAAAAGATTAATTTGTGCATAAGTACAGTTATTATAGGCTCAGGCTGGTGTTGAAAAGCCTGATGGCAGCTGGGATGAAGGACCTGCGGTAGCGTTCCTTCTTGTAGCATGGATGCAGCAGACTGCCGCTGAAGGCTTAGGTCTCCTACAGTCTGATGCAGTGGGTAAGAGGGGTTGTCCATGATTGGTGTCAGCTTGGCTAACATCCTCCTCTAACCCACCTCCTCGATGGAGTCCAGAGATACTTTTATGTTCAGTCTCTTTCTGTCCCTCTCTGAGCTTTCACTGCTCCAGCAGACCACTGCATACAAGATGGCAGAAGCCATTACAGAGTCATAAAAAGTCCTGAGCAGTGCCCTGCACACTCCAAAGGACCTCAGTCGTCTAAGCAGGTGGAGACGACTTTGGTCCTTCTTGTACAGGGCGTTTGTGTTCTGTGTCCAGTCCAGTTTATTGTTGAGGTGAACACCCAGGTACTTGTAATCCTCCACGACCTCGATGTCTAAGCCCTGGATGTTCACCAGTGCAGTCAGATGTGGTTTCTTACTGAAGTCGATCACCACCTCCTTTGTCTTGCTGGCATTAATGTGCAGGTGGTTCAGAGCACACCAGTGCACAAAGTTGGCGATGACCTCCAGGTACTCCAGATCGTTTCCCTGAGACACACGCCTGACAATGGCTGTATCATCAGAAAACTTCTGGAGGTGGCAGCTGTTGTGTCTGAAGTCCGATGTATACAGGGTGAAGAGGAAAGGAGAGAGCACAGTACCCTGCGGCATCCCCGTGCTGCAGACTACCACATCAGACACATAGTCGCGAAGCCTTGCATACTGTGACCTGTTGGAGAGGTAGTCGATGGTCCATGCAGCCGGGCTACTGTTGACTCCCCTCCAGCTTCCCCCTGAGCAGTGAGGGTTGGATGGTGTTGAAAGCACTGGAGAAGTCAAAGAACATGACTCTCACAGTGCTACCGGTGTTCTCTAGGTGGGAAAAACATCTGTGCAGCAGGTAGATGACAGCGTCTTCCACACCTATACCTGGGCGATAGGCAAACTGCAGTGGGTCGTTCACCAGATGACAGAGGTGGCCCAGGATGGTGGTTTTCATCAGATGAGAAGTCAGGACCACTGGTCTGAAGTGGTTCGGCTCACTGGGACGCACAGTCTTGGGAACTGGAACCACGCAGGAGCGGAACTCTCTCCAGACTGATGCTTATGTTGAAGATGTGCAGAAAAATCCCACAGAGTTGATCTGCACAGTGGAATCTGGGGCTGATGCCATCGAGGCCAGTAGCCTTCCTTGGTTTAATCCTCCTCAGCTCCCTTCTCACCTGGGACCTCATGTACTAACGTTGCGTACGTACAAAAACGTTCCGTACGTACTCGCGCACGTAAAAGTTCAGACGTATCAAGAGAGAAATGTCCGTGAATTTTGTACGTGCCAACGGCAACGACGTGGCTGGCATACGTATGATTCTACAGATGTGGATCCTTTGGCGACACTTAGAGGTCATGCCGGGAAACTGTCATCATAAAACTGTGAAAACTATTGTGATGTCAGAGAAACACGACAAATTTGCACTGATGAACAATTAACACACCTAGGTGTCCGTAATTATATGAGTGGATATAAAGCATGCGCAAAGAGGTGCAGAAAATGTCGTTAACAACAATGGCAGCATTAGCATTATTAGAAGATATCGCAAACGGTGCAATAAGAAGAGAGCGTGTATTCAGAGACAGAGATGATTTCCTGGCTAATAACGACAACTGGTTCATCAGCCGCTTTAGGTTCCCGAGGGCAATCCATCTGGAACTGTGCGCAGAGCTTCGGACATTGGAGCGCGACACAAGGAGCCATGCGTTACCTGTGTCCGTACAGGTACTGACCACACTGGGGTTCCTCGCAACCGGGGCATTCCAGAGGGAGCTGGCCGACCGATCGGGACTCAGCCAGTCGACCCTGAGCAGAGCCATACAAGCCACGTGGGACGGAATTATACGCATGTCAGCCAGGTGTATCAGATTCCCATACAAACAGGTCAACATTAAGAGCAATCTGCAGCGAGAGACGGTTTTCTGAATGTTGCTATAAACATTGCTATAAAAGCGCCATCGCATGAATTTGTAAATGTCAACAGGAAATATTTTCATTCATCACTGTACAGATCATACGTAATGCGCAAATGCAAGTAAACATTGTGGCTCATTATGTTTTCGTTTTCTGATCGGGCAGACAGGGGAATCTCAGGTGCAGGGTCAATTTAAATATAATTTGTATATTTAAAAGGGGCGTGGACGGGGAGGAGTCGGGTACGCTCGATTGGGATGTACAATGGAAATGTGCTTCGAAATGCTTGTAAATCTGAGCTTACGTCACAATTTAGAAGGAAATCTACGCAACTGTTAATACATGAGGCCCCTGGTCTGTTGTTATTGAGAAGTTTAAGGGGTGGTGTGAAGAGCAATCTGTTGAGTTGGGTGGGGGTTGAAGTGAATGGATCACCCCAGCAGAGTGTAGTGGGAGGAGGTGTGTGGCTGGTGACAGTCCAGAGATGTTCTCGGGGGTGGAGATGTTGTGGGGGTGTGGGGATAGAGGGTAGTTTATGGGTTCTGTTTGGTCTGGGCTGTGGAGGGTGGGGGAGGAGGCAGGAGCACAGTCAATGTTATAAGCATTATAGAAATGTTTATTTTAAAAAAAAGTTCTTTTAGACTACCTTGATGCATTAGTTTCCCATATTGTCCTACATCGTCCCACACAAATGTAGTCTTTGTCCGACATCTGGTGAATTGGGATCTGGTCACCCTAGCTGAACATACACTCATCATGGTATTTTATAGGAATGTTAAAAACACTTTTGAGTCATTGCTGGGTTTCAACTGTCTACGTGTAATGATGGATTTGATGGCGTGACTGTCCTGAGATTCTGGTGGTGAGGTCTATTTGGTGTGGGTTAGAGGTGTGCAATACTGCTAGATTTGGTATCCGATACCAAATAAATACAGGGCTAATATCGCCAATACCGATACCGATATAGATACTTTTTTAATGGTAAATGGTAAATGGCCTTGCTTTTATATAGCGCTTTTGTACCTATTGGTACTCAAAGCGCTTTTACAGTCAGAGACACATCTACCCATTCACTCACAAACGCACACATTCACACACCAGTGCCGCGCACTGGGAGCAACTGGGGGTTCAGTGTCTTGCTCAAGGACACTTCGACATGTGGCACATTCCGGGGATCGAACCGCTAACCCTCTGGTTCGCGGACAACCCGCTCTATCTACTGAGCCATAGTTAATAAGTACGGTAGATGCATTATCAGTCTGAATTAATCTAAATCTGAATGAATTTTCATGACATTTGTGTTTCTGTGTTTTGCCTTTTGGATTATTAATCAGTTAAAATCTAGTACAGAGTTTATAAGTAAACAGAAAATATCACAATAAAAGTTTTTGTTCAGAAATAACACAAAATGATCACTTGAGGACAAATAAAAAGAAATTATTTTCAGGCAGTGTTCAGAAACTACATTACAATTGTAAAACTAAATCTCTCACTTCTTTCTGGATTTGGATGTACAACATTATCACTCCACAACAAATATTGTATAAATAATGTAAGGAAGTTTTTAGGAAGTACAATACAAAAATGACACATTTCTCCCTCCTCTTTAGTGCACTTTTTTCTTCTTTTCGGGGTCCTCTTGGCACCAGGGGGCTGGGGATTTTAAAAATTTCCTTATACAAGTTTGTTGTGTTACCACTATATCTTACAGCCTTTTCATAAATAGTACAACTTGCTATTGTTTCATTTTTTGGCCCGAAAATATAACCAAACAGTTCAACTCTTTCTCTCTGTCATTCTCCTGCTCCGTCTCTGTGTTGTGTGTAATGCATTGCTGCTGGCCGGGCCTGCCTGTTAGCGATGGGCGGTGTTCGGTCACCCGGTGTCGCGGAGTCACGTGACGACATTTAGAAAGAGTCAGGTCTCCTCTTTAATGAAACGAGAGAAACTGAAACTTGGTTGGTTGGTTATAGGAGGGAGCGGCTGTAGTGGCACCACTGTGGTGTTCCCTAGGGATGGACATGGGATCCCCCCGGAGATGCTTTGTGGGACCCGCCGTGAAAACAACATCGAGGAGACACTTTACTTCTCAGTGCTGTTCTACCCTCCGTTACCATGGGCAAAGTGAGATCGCTGCCATATAAGACGTGCAAACTGGCCGTACTTGTCACGCAGCGGTGTTTTGGTTTTGGGTTGTCTTGTCATTTACGGTTTTATTTTGAAGTTCTAACTCTCCTCTCGTTTCAGGTCACTTGCCCTTCCTCTCGTGTCACCGGTCTGATTGTCTTCCTGATTCCTGATTGTTTCCACCTGTTCCCCATTACCCTCGTGTGTGTATATATGGTCTGCGTTTTCCCCTGTCCTGTGCCAGTGTGTCATGTTCGTTGACCATGTGTGTTCGTGTTCCCTGCTCATGTGTATCTTCGTATTTGATAAGTATTACTGTTTTGAGTATTTTTTCATCGCCTTGTTTTTTTCCCTCCTCGGAGTGGTTTTTCGTTTGTATCTTACTTTGATCCTAGAGACATTGAGTTTTTGTTAATAAAGTGTTTTGTTTTCTGGAAACCTCTGCATCTGAGTCCAGCCCCTTTTTACCGGCCTGTCAGTACTCTGTAGGCTCTGTGGTGGCATCGCCCATTCTGTGTGGAGTGGTCTGCTGGAGCAGTGGCATGGCAGAGAGGGAAAAGAAGAAGCTAGATAAGATCATCAGGAAGTCCAGCTCTGTACTGGGCTGCACCTTGGACTCGGTGGGGGAGGTGAGTGACGGTAGAGTTCTGACTGTCCTCAATGCTATGAGTCCAGCCCACCTCCAGGAGGTGGCTGAGGTGCAGGACCAGACAGTCAGGTTAATGTTAACTGATAAAAGCCATGAACCCTCCTGATTTGGGTGGAGCCCCCCATTTAAAGAGGTGAGGCCTCTTTAAAAAAAACTGCAAAACTGTCAACAAGCGGGATGGTTTTGGTCAGGCAGTACCCCTGCAGCCGCAGGTGCAGCTGACGAAGGTGGCTGGTGGTGACATCACCATACCGAGGTGAGGGAAGTGGGCTGGCGATAATTAGCTGTTTCCCTGTGTCTAGCAGGCAATCCACCAGGGGGACGAAATCCTGTTTGAGGACCTCCTGACACCCTGGTTGACATGGGCTCCAGGGTGGCAGAAGGTCCGGCGCCCATGCACCACCACGTGCCTGACCATGGAGGTCCCAATAACCAGCACAGAGGGGGTGCGGAGAATGAGGATGCGACCTGGTTGACGCGGGCTCCAGGGTAGCAGAAGGTCCGGCAGCAGTGCACCGCCACCTGCCTGACCATGGAGGTCCCAATAACCAGCACAGAGGGGGTGCGCTGCTCCGCTGGCTGCCTGGAAGTGTGGCAGAGGCGGGTTGGTGGCGCCGGGCAGCAGTTGCTCCTGGTCAAGATGGAGGGGAGGGATTGGGCTGGATAAGTGGACCCCAGATCCTGGACTGGTGAGAGCCACGACCAACTGGATGTGGATGGGGTGAGCTGGACAAAGCAGATCCGGAGGTGGAGGGAATGGACGAGCGATCCCAGCGTGACTCGGGAAGTGCTGGTGCCAGAGTTCCGGTGGTGATAGAGCCGGTCTATGGCAGGGTGTTGCCAGGTGGCTGATAAGCTTCGCCTGGGCCGTCGCAACCATGGAGAAATCCATAAGGATTTTGTCCCTCTCCTTGAGGTGAGGTTAGCTTCAGGGGATAAGTCGGTCAAATCCAGGAAAAACTATGAAGCGATCGGTCTGTCTCATAGTTAAGAAAGTTTCAAACAGACTCTCTTTGATTTCTGATTTTAGTCTGAACCAATTTCCACATAATAAAATAATTTTATTTAAGCATTAAACAATTCAGTTGGTCCATCTTAATGTGCTTGATTTGAATCAACTTAATTTATTCTGGTTGATTAAATGTATTTACTAGGACTGAGTCCAACTTAACTTCTTAACTTCTTTTTTGATTTTTTTTTAAGTTCATTCAAAGAATTACCAAACACTCAAGAAATGTGAACAATAAAAATATAGTTACAGTGAACAGTAACTGAAACTTAGTGTAAGTTTCACAAAGTCTACAGCCCGTTTGGTGTCAAGGGTGAAAACATAACAAAACAAATGGGTGATATTGCAATCAAATTGTATTTCTCAAAAGAGACAATAATCATCTACTTTTACAGTCAGTCACTGGTGCAGTTGAACAGCAGACACAGATGCAGTCTATGCAGTCACACAGGACACTCTTGAGGTTGGATGATGACACTTCTGCAGTCACAAATTGCTGTGAAAAAAAAAAGGATCAAAAAGAGTATTATCAATGAGACTTCATTGCACTGATGCAGACAAAGAGAAATATGGATAATAGTAAAACCATGTATAAAGAGTCAAAAAGTCCAGTTTCTCTATGTTCCATCCATCATATCTCGAATATGATGAACAGCCCAATCAGTCTAAAAAAAAAACAGTAGTTTGAATGAAAACTCAACAGCTCCAGTACATAGTACCATTCAAGTAATGTAAACAGAAGAATTAGCAGACCAGAACCTGTTGCTGTCCTTAATTTTCTGAATGAATAACAAGTAGAGTGAAAAAGGTTGGCCAAAAAAACAACCTGCAGTCTGTCACTGGTGCAGATAGACGGCAGACACTGTGCAGTCAGTGTGGTCACACAGGACACTCTGAAGTTGAGATCACTGTAATGATCACAGATCACTACTGTCACAAATTGCTGTGAAAAAAGAGAGATCAATCAGTTAATGACCATGAAGGTTAAATTAGCAAATAATCATTGACAGACTGTAAACTACCTGTAAACTCACAGGTAGTGGAAAAAGTATGGGGTTCGCTCCCCTGAACAAAAGTTTTTAGTGATACACATATCCAAACGAAACCTTTTGTAGGTTATTATGTTTGGAATACAATGAGAAAACATCCTGTACTGATAAACAAAAATGTTTATTCCTAAGAAGAGGCAAGATGGGTCTTACGATGAGTTGGCACATTTAGACAAACACACACAGAGGAGAGAGAGCACCGATCCCCAAAAATAGAGGCAGAAGATGATGAGATCTTGAAGAGTGCAAGAGAAATGGGAAAAGTATACGAAGGCTTAACATGCACTGCAAGTAGTTATTCTATATTGTAGCAATTGAAATTTCACTGAAAATTTAACTCAAGTAAAAGTACAAAAGCAAGCAAGTTAGCATCAACATAGACTCAAAAGTACTCATCATGCACAACGACCCATTTCAGAATAACATATATATACTGGATTATAATTATTTAATGCATGTTAATGGAGCTAGTTTTCATTTATTGATATATATTATATTACTTACATATTGTTGAAAAGTAACAAGTAACTAAAACCATCAGACAAATGCAGTGGAGTAGTATGTATAATACTGGCCTCTGAGATAAAGTTAAGTAGAGGAAGAGATATACAGTAACCAAAAATAGAAATACTCAGATTTGTTCTTAAGTACAGTAGTTTTCTACAGATCCATCTCTATAGATGGCACATTGCAGCTGGGCAAGCAATTTATTATCGTTTATAAATACAATTGCTGTTCTCAGTGTAGCCTCAGTAGCAAAACCAGAAAAGACAAAACTCAACCACTGAATACAAATGAGTAAATAAGAGCAATGGACAACTCACTGAGTACTGGGCATTATTAAGCATTATTAAAAAATAAATAGCCTGATATTTCTTATAGAATCAACACTGAGTCTTGTGCACCGCTCTGGGTCTATATGAAGCCAGATGACTGGCATTAAAAATTGTCACTGAAAACAGAATTCGGCATTGAGTAGATTTTTGTTTTTAATGACAAAAGTTTTTGTTACAATACCAAATTCTGTTCATTAAGTTTTTAATGTCAGTGATCTGGCTCCATAGGTTCAGCTCATTCACTCTCAATGCATCATACAACCAGTCCTCTTGGCCTCTCTGTTCCACCACGTTCTCCAAACTTTTTTAACACTTGCAGACACATCAGGGATTATTGCCTCAGACGACATAAAGTACTCGCACAGGCCAAACTCAGAAGACATCTAGAATATCTACCGTTAACATTTTAGCACGTTAGCAAGATCCAGCATACACTATCGTGAGTATATTTGATTTAGCTCACTAGGAAGCGCTCGCAGGGTGGTACATTTAACATGTATATGGTAGCTGCGACCAGTTGATAAGGCATGATGACATGATGGCACGCTAACCTTAACCATAACCCATAGGGACGCCATCCTTCTTTTTAGTGAATCCCGAATCCCTCCACACACAGACACCTGACTCTTAGCCAGCGACGTTTTCTCTCGGCCAAGTGTAATGTCTCTTTTCTGCAGCCCTTTAAATTTTCGGTAAAATTACTCATTTAAGTCCGATTAAAAATATCAAGACCCTTAAATAAAAACCAAAAAAAATGCTGAAAATGGTGAACCAAATGATTGTGGTATTTACAATATTTTTGCACTGCATTTCGTTTACTTTCAGATGGGTGATAATGAAATTCTGCTTACCTTTTCCACGAAGATGCCAACTCCCAGGTCTCTTTTTTGAACGCTTCCCAATTCTCTTCTTCGCAATAACTTCTCGTGATGACTTCTCGCGATGACGTAGAAACGTGATTGTCTCCATTTATTTCAACGTGAATGTATCTAATAAATGCAAAGTCGTTGGATTTCATGCTAATAGGTGATTTAATCACGTTCATCTTGCAAACTGCAAACTTGAAATTATTTATTACAAACTACATGTTACACTTCAGTAAATATAACAATCAGCCAATTTCCTCTTTTTTTTAGTGTAGTGGAGTAATTCAGCTACTAAGTCAGTTACTTTTTGGAAGTAGTAACTAGTAACTAGACAATTCCCCTGCGGGAAATCGCGAGAGTGGGGCTGTGTCGGCAGCAGTTTGCGCTAAGATGACATGATACAACACTACGATGCTTTCGATGCTAACATGCTACAATTTTTCGCCTAATCTTATCCTCGCAGTTGCTATTGCAGAGGCTGTAGTAGTGCTTCGCACAGCCCACTACTGGCCCTATAGCTTTGCTATATGGGTCAGTAGTACATGCAGCAGACCCCTCCCAGCTCCACCTGAAAGCCAGCATCAGGCTAAGTCATTGGTCGGCTAATAGTTAACATATATTAGCAGTGAAGTTATGTTGGGCACAAACACACTTAACACATGGATAATTCTAGAAATCCCAACTGATTGGGGAAGGGGGGGGGGGTCATAGAGTCATGTTCTGGCACCCTAATATAGTCCTGTATTGAGTCAAGTGGTCTTACTTTTGGCAGCCTGTGACTGTCATGTAAAAATGGAGTGGAGGGGTCATAGTGTCAGGTGTGGCCTAGGCTGAGAGGAATAATAATTAAAACATATTTTTATTGAACTTCTTGTCGTTCACCAGTTATTCATTTTCTGATATTTAAGCTGTGTATAACGCAGCATTTCACTGAAGTTGTAGCCTAATAGATGGCATATTTTATGTCTGCACCGACCTGGCGCCTGTATAAAGCACTAAATTAGGTTTTGACCACATAATGAATGTAGTAACCTAACAAAAACATAGACTATAACCTATAACATTTCATAAATGTTAATGTCAATTTTATATTTCCATTGAGCTATCACTTTTGTACAGTAAATGCATGACTTGAACATTTTCTGTTGACAATATTGTTAGGTTAAAAATACAAGGCAATGCAGATAAGATTACACAATTGCTGTAGTAGCCAGGCTAAGCCCAGTGATAGCCTCGTTTATATATACTATAGTTTAGTTTATCCTACAACATGAACAGAAGGGATTTGGAAAATGAGATAAACGGGTCCAAAACGGACCCGGGCCGCAAATTGATACATACATACAATTGATACATACATCCGCTGCGTGTCCGCAGCGGATGTATGTATCAATTTGCGGGTCCCAAACGGACCCGCCGCGGAGGTGAGGCTTTAATCGCGGATGCGGAGCAGTGCGGAGCCACGGCGGAGTTCCTGAGTGCATCTGGACCCCGATACGGGTCCGTTCCGGAAGCCGACATACATCCGCGGCAGGTCCGCTGCGCAGTCCTTTTGCTGTGTGGGATGATGCACGTTTATGCTTGTTGAACTAGTGGTACTTATTGCCTCTGCGAAGGAGGTTATGTTTGTTGACTTTCAACTTGTGAAGGTTTTATTTCACTTACACTGACACGTGTTGTCGTCCAGTCGACTTGTCTTCTCCACAGATCACTTAACTCCTCTTTGCTGCCGCTGCACACGCTGCGTTTCTCTTTTCTCTCTCTCTCTCGCTGTGTGTGAAGAGCAGCCCCGCCCCTCAGTGATCAGAGCGACAGAGCGGAGGATTTATTTTTATTGTATTTTTTTCAGAGAGAGACCGAGAGCAGTGCAGGGACATCTAATATGTTAGCATGTTGGCATATGTTAACGTATGCTAACTAACATATGCTAACTTCCGTCGAAGTTAGCATATGCGGACAAATTGTGAGCGAGAAGACAAATTTTCCTACGTTTCTATGTATAAATTATGTCTGTGGTGTGAAATTTGTGGCCACGGGAGCAGTTTCTATTTTATTTTTTGCCTAATTTTCTTCTCTCTTCTCACTCTGGCAGTTGGTGTCTCACCCTCTGGCGCGAACATTCCGCGCAATACACACCCATTATAAACCCCCGAAATCTGAGTAAAACCCTTCACCGCTTTGAGGCTTCATGGTTTAAAAACGGTAAAAGGTGTCGATAAGTGAAGGGAATCTCTGAAGAGAAGACAAGAGTGCCTACATTTTACAGTTTCAATGAAGTCTCTGGGTGAAAGTATGCCAGAGCAGTTGATTGTTGAAAATGCCTGTTGATCTTTCTTTTTTTTTCGGGGACTCCCATTCATTTGAATGGGAAATTTTTCGCCGTTTTTCGCAAATAAATTCGCGAATAAATTCGCGAAAAACTCACCAATCGCTTATTCAAGTAATAGCCCGGGATTCGGGATCAAAACACACGTTTCGATATATCATGTGTTGGGGTCCTCTGGCCGGTTCGGGCCGCATTAATCGGCGAAAAAGGGCGGAAAATGAATAATAATAAGTAAAAATAAAACTGCAAAGAAACACGCAGAAGATCAAGAGTGGCCTCGTGCCCATGGCACGAGGCCCCTCCTCCCTATGGGAGGAGGGGCCTCTTGACATAGGCACTCGGCACTAATAACAAGTAGTGGGCTGTGCTTGCACAGCCCCACTAAAAATAGACGCGAGCAATAACAATAGTGGGTTGTGCTTCGCACAGCCCACTACTGACCCCTATAGCTTTGCTATATGGGGGTCAGTAGTGGGCTGTGCTTGCACAGCCCCACTAACTAGTAACTGTAGTTAATTACTTTTTAAAAGTAATGTGCCCAGCACTGACCACCACAGGAGAGCCAGCTCATCTGGAAAAAATTCAGCGCTCCACCTACACATGAGGGACAAAGGGCACTACTTTGAAGATAACAACATCCAAATCTTAGCCAGAGAAGACTGATGGTTTGGAAGAGAAGTAAAGGAAGCTATGTCAGACTGGAAAAAAACTTCTCTAAACAAGGAGGTGGACTGACATTTAATCCGCCATCTATGTACAATACAGTTTTAACTTCAGTCCCCCAGAAGTTTCAACCCCTTTTACACAACAAGCAAGTTTCAGTAGTAGTTTCCTATGTAAACCTCAAGTTTTCCACTAGTCTCCTAGAACTAAAAAAGCTACTCCGATGACTCAAAAAAACTCAAGTACAAGTCCAGTTGCCTTTTTAAAAACCTTTTTGGATATGCCATGACCTGAATGACTGAGAACCTTCACTGACCTCAAAAGATTTTCATTGGATTATGTTTATATATATATATATATATATATATATACATACATACACATATATTAGATGGGAACGTGAAATTAGGTTGTTGTACCTTTATTTGTGGTGGACTGCCTGTCCTGGACCTGTTCCTGCAAGTCACTGACTCTGATTTGTTCTCCAAACTTGGCCTGCAATACAAAATACTATTTGTAATGAAGTCAATATAAAACCTGGAAACTAGTGGTTAAGCACAATGCATTCGATATGTCTTATTGTTTGGATTTTTTTTTGGGGGGGGGGGGGGGGGGGGGGGGGATTGGGGGCAGAAACGCCAAAATACCTTTCTGATGTGAGAAACTTCACCATCAAGGTAACCATCATTGATGCACAGGCTGCGTAACCAGGCGTTGCTGTCAAAAGGCAGGGAAGGAATAGATGGAGGAAATGTAGGGGATGGTTCCAAAAGGGAATAGGACTCTGGAAGGGGAGGCCTTGGAGGAACAATATCCTAGACCACCATACAGGAATTAGTGTGTGAGGACAGGATAGGAGGAGGGAGAGAGGATGCAGCATGTCAATAGAAGCAGACAATAAGCAGAAAATGTAAAGAAGAAAAGGTTCAGGTAATGATTCTACAGAAATAATCTTATTTCCAGGTTAGGGAGAGGGATGTGAAAATCACTTTGTGATAATAAAATGCCTGCAAAGGGCCGTCTGAAGAGTCACAACATTTCATCCATCACTAAGTCATTGGAATAACTTCCTGTTATATAAAAATAATAATATAGTATCATACAAATTTGGTATATAGGAGAATAGAAAGAGTGAAACTCATTGTGACATCTTACATCGGCTTTTGTGAGGACATGTGCGTGCAGACCAAAACCTTCTGCACGTTCAACAACAACAAACCACAGTTCACTGCAGAACTGAGACAGCTACGCCAGGACAAGGAGGAGGCCTATAGGAGCGGGGATCGAGACCTGTACAAGCAGGCCAGCAACAAGCTGACAAAGGAGATCAAGGCAGTAAAGAGGAACTACATTGAAAAGCTGAAGGACCGTTTTTCTGCCGACGACACCTCTACAGTTTGGAAAGGCCTGCAGGCCATTACCAACTACAGGGGAGCCCCCGTCTAGCAGACGACCTCAGTGACTTTGGGGCTGTTCACACAGAAACGCTTTTTGGTGTAAACGCAGATGTTTTGCATCGTTTTGGCCGATCATCCACACAAATCCTGCTTTTTCAAAACCGGGTCCCAAGGTGGAAAAATTCGAAAACACAGCTTCTGCGTTTTCGTGTGGACAGCGAAAGGTTTGAAAGGATTTTCACACCTTTCACTTCCCCCACCTTTCACTTCCCCCACCATCTCCATCACAAAAGGCCTAGCAGCACCACAAACCACACCAGCTGGCTCCCATCTTCACTCAGATCTTCAACAACTCCCTGGAGCTGTGCGAGGTCCCCTCCTGCCTCAAACGCTCCACCATCATCCCGGTTCCCAAGAAATGCCATATCACAGGATTAAACGACTACCAGACCAGTTGCCCTGACATCTGTACTCATGAAATCCTTTGAACGACTGGTGCTGGCCCATTTGAAGGACATCACGAATCCCCTGCTAAACCTCCTGCAGTTTGACTATGGAGCAAACCGTTCAGTCCGTCTTTTTATGTTACCTGTGTTTTATTTAGTTTAATATTGTTATTATTTATGCAATTCTTCCTTTATTAGGGACTTGCTGGTTTCTATTCCATATAAAGCAGATAAAACCAGCGAGTGAAATAGACTGATTGACACTGCGTACAACACAGAGAGCCTCATTTTGACACGGTTGTGTCTCCCTTCCCAGTTTAATGGCAAATGCAAGAGGGGATTCAGAGGATAAAACATGGACTAATATAAGAGTAGCTTATATTAGTCTGTGCGTAGGTAGCTCTCCACTACCTATGCACAGATCCTATTCGTGTACTTCAGCTCTGCATTCAACACCATCGTCCCGGAGTTCCTGCACCAAAAACTGTCCCAGCTCACCGTGTCCCCCTCCACCTGTCAGTGGATTACCAGTTTCCTGACTGACAGGAGGTGTGTGGCAGTTAGAAATAATTATATTCATAATCTTATTTTGAATTATCTTTTGTTGTATGTATTTCAATTTTACAGTAAACTGCAATTGGGAGTGAAAAAATAAATCCTTGAAGCAAGAAGACTTTGCCTCTCATTGGAGAACTGTTAGCTATCTGCCAAACTGCATCCAATACATTCAGGGAGGGGACAATATTATCACCATGCCCTGCAGTGACTCCGTTCTATTTTTATTCACTTATTTAGGTTGTTTCTGTACTAGAAAGAAAAGTTGCTGCAGTCAGATTATTTGTATGTGTACACACTTGGCCATTAAAGCTAATTCTGATTCTGATTGTTTCGATGCCTCCCTTCTCATTCAATGGACTATTCCATGTTAATGCGCATGTGCAGACTTGATTGAGGAAGACGGTACAAAAACAAACTTGTTGGTGCGGTTTTGAGTTGAGAAAAATGCAGCGATGTTACCCCAGTGGAGCAGAGAAGAGGAGAAGGTGAGAGGAAAATAAACAGTTTTTATTAGAACTACAGAAGGTGTCAACATTTTTCACAGTGACACTGAATCAAGGCTCTCGACAACAGCAAGAGCTAGACGCTCTTGCCAGTAGTAGCAATGCTGTCAGTGTCAGCTGAGGAGGACATGAAGTGGAGAGTGACACAAGTGGTGCTTTTCATCCTGAAGATGTGAGTATTGAAGTGGTTGAAATGGTAAACTATATTAAATTGTTATCAATTAAGAGTAAAAGCGTTGAGATGATTGACTTAGTTAGATAATAATCCTCAAGAAGTCTGTTATTATAACAGATTTCAAAAGCAGGACAAAGTGGCCTAAATTATTTACTCACCTTTTGTCAAACTTTAACTAAAATACATAGAAATGCATTTAGTTATGTTATGTTACAGGGTACAAGATTAACAGTCTTATGCGTTGTTTCTCAAAATGTGACAGTGATGGACCCAGGGGAAAACCAGTCTAACTCTGACGATGATGAAAAGTTGGATAGTGAGAATCGATCACTCACTCAGCAGTTGTGTTGAGGTAAGAATAAAACTTTTGATATTGCAGTATAGAGTAGAGTATAGAATGTGGAGGGCCCCAATGCCTGGGTTTGCCTTGGGCCCCCAAATGAATAAATATGCCCCTGTGGGGCTAAACAGATCAGATGGGATCTCTTTACAATTTAGAGATTACACAAAACCCGTCTGAAACAGAAATTAACAGTAACAATTACTTTACAAAAAAGAAACAAAAATGATCTTTAGGAGTTGCAAAATAACATGCTTATATGAATTTGTGGAAAAATTTTGTCAAATAACTTCTGAAAGAGAGGTATAACAGTGGACTGCAGCGTAATAATAAAACATTGGACTGTCTTATATGTACTAGTTATCGATTCTAGACATGGGTCCAAACCAGGATTGGGGATGGCTCCTAGTTGAGTGTGTCCAGTGCTTACCTCAAGGCCCAGCTGTTTGACGAGGGAGGCTTGGCACCCCGAGACTGGTGAGAATGAGCTGAGCGGGCCGGTTAGACTTAATGAGCTCAGTCGGCTCACTGGACTATTGGTGCAAAAGTCCAATGAATCCAGTGCACCTCTGGTCACTGTGCAAGTGAAACAGAGATGGAATAGTCATTAGAATATGCATATGCACAGATATGTGGCACATTCCGGGGATCAACAAACCGCTCTATCTACTGAACCACAGCTGCCACAGCCACAGCTGCCCCCTCATCTGTGCACAAGTTAAGGAGCTTAAATCCTTAACTGTAATAGGCCTTGCTATAGGGGCAGCTGCAGGTAGAGGTAGCTCAGTAGGTAGAAGGGATTTTCCATGAACTGGGAATCCTTGAGCAAGACACTAAAGCCCCAATCGCCCCCATTGCTTGGCACAGGTGTGTGAATGTGTGTAAGAGAATGAGTAGATGTGTCACCGTGACTGTAATGTGTTTTGAGTACCAGTAAATAGAAATGCACTATAAAAAAGAGACTATTTACAATTTCCCATAATTCCAGAAGAAATTCACATGAGACTTGAATATTGTATTTGCGATTGGAATGTTATATTACATGTACGCTCCTCTGTCTAATGTTTTGAAGATTTTCCTTTTTTTTGATGCTGTAAATGGAGATGTGATGCAAGGGCATTTTCCACCTCGATAATAAAGTGTTAAATTATCATTATCATTATTGTCGTCAACATCTTCTCTCTTTACCTCTTTGCATGACTGTGTCAGTGCCTCTAGATGAATTTTTCTTGTGCAGTCCTTCTAATACATCCTGGACTCTCCAAAATTCTTTTTGGGTGTGCTTGTGAACTAGTTCATTCTGAAAAAAAGATCAGATCAAAGTTGTATGAAAGACTAATGGTGTAGTACTCTGTATGGAACATAAGTATTCATAGAAAAGTACTATACATCACATGAAAACATTTTTTGGCCGAAGAGGTTAGGCTGGGGTTTTCCATGACCAGGTTCTGAGGGAATGCCAAATGATATTACCATAGAGTTGTAGTGAAGTCTGACTGTAAACATAATGTATTTTACAATGGAAGTTCTCTTTGATTTCATGTTTTCCTGGGCTTTGTCTTGTTTAGTTTTCTTGCCGTGTACTTTTTATTTTTGTTATACTCAGCACTTGCTCTTTTGTATTTTTGCACTGGCTGGCTTTTTGTTCTTGAAACCTGTCTCCTGCATTTGGATCCCCAACTTGTCTAAACATAAACAATACTGACTAACCATAGAATGGTCCAAGCAAAGCAGGATTTCACCTGGAGGAACTGGTTTGGGATTAATTTTGATTTCTTGAGACCGTAGAAGAGCAATACCTCACAAGTACCTGTCCACTCCCGAATCATAATGATTAGCTCTACATTTTATTCATTCTAGATAAACATTTTGTTGAAAATATTAATGTACTACATGTTGAATCGTCTGAAAAGTAACAACAAGGCTCCAACTAATGCCAAAAATACAGTGCCACACAAAGCATTAGCAAAGAAAGGGTGTCTATTTTGAAAAATCTAAAATATGAATCATATTATTTTTCATATATGTTTTTCACATATTTTTTTGTTTACTACATCATTCCATATGTGTTCATTGATATTGATTTGGTGCCTTCAGTGACAGTGTACAATGTAAATAATCAAGAAAATGAAGAAAAAAAAAACATTAAATGAGTGGGTGTGTCCAAAATTTTGACTGGTAGTGTGTAACAAGAATGATGACATCACAACCTGTACCTGTCCTCCTGCATTGACCTGCTCCCATAAATCACCATGGATGGCATTGGCTTCATCCTCTAATGCTTCAAACTCCATATGGGTGGTGGTTAAAACCTGAAGTATCAATAAATGCAATGACATAACAGTAACAAAAGGTGTCTCCAAAACAACCAGGATGTGGCAACCTTAAATACTTTAATGTCAGTGCATTCACCAAATGTGTGTTACTGTTTGTAGTTATAAATAGACTTCTGGTTTGGCTGATATACAGTAGAAGCGAATGTCCTGAATTGAGCAGAGGTGAATACACCAGCCACTGTGTCTTCACACCACTCTGCCTAACGGGTAGGTTTGTCAAAAGGTTAGATTCATCACCATTCTCTATGCACTGACATCAGCATTGTAAGGCGGCTAACCTTTCAGTGAAGCAGTAAATGTAATAGATGTTTCCTACATTGATTGTATGGCAGCTTTAATGTTCACTTTCATTTTAATTGCACAGCACTTTGGATGCCATGGTTGAACTACATGGTTTAAGCCTTGTTTACAGTTGTTTATTCTCAATAGCTGATCCACTTTCTTACACTGGAGGCCTGGGAGAGCTCCCCTCGGATGTTAATGAGTTGGTTCTGCTGGGTTTCCTTTTTGAGCTGCAGCTTTTCTATGATTAAAGGCTGGTTATGGTACAGCTCCATCTCCTCATGAGTTGCCACCAGTGCTTCTTCTAGAATGTCCTGAGAACAGCAGACGTGACAAAGAAAAAAGAATAGTTTATTGTAAATTAAACTTAAACAGGCAAATAATTTCACCCCTTCTTGTTTCAAATTATTTAACATTTTCTATGCACGGTGCGTTTTTCATAACAGGTCATAACAGTTGATCTCTTAACGTAATTGCAATGAATGTGAAGTATAATATATGAGGCCATGCAACAGTACAACTTGGAAATATTTTTATATACACTAGGCTCATCTTGGAGGCTAACTTTGCTTCTTTACAAGTGTCATTGTCTTACTGGATTCTGAGAAACAAAATAATTTTTAATGTAAAGCATGACCATACAACAACATCACAATATGCATCCACAAAACTGACCAGAAGACTAACAACAGTGAGAAAAACTATACTACATAAGATTGTGGTTGTTGTAATGCTTCAATAATATACAGTGTGCTAATCATCGCAGATTAGATTTTTCTTTTACATTTAGTTACTTTTATAAAACAATTTTTTATAATAGGATGAGGAAATTATACCTTGTCTATTTGCAGTCTGTGGACAACAGCTTCTTGGTCTTTCAAAATCTGATTCTGTTCGCATAGACGACCCAAGAGTTTCTGTATCAACACGAGACGTGATCACTTTATTTAACTTATGGATTGCAAAGGGGAAACATAAAACAAAAAGAAAACAAAATATGCCTGGGTGAGTACATGTTAACAGTATATGGCCAAACATATACAGATACCAGAACTACATATTGTATGTGTCAGCGGAAAATATCATTTCATTCTGCTGCCACATTCAGGTGTTGAATCAATCAATTAAGCAATTGTTTCATTGTTAACATAGTGGCAACTGGCAGACCAGAGATTTGTATCCTATTTCGTTCCTCTCAGTCTTTTAAATGTGTGTTTGTGTTTGAAACTCTTGCTTACTCTAATAGAAGGACTTCAGCCTGCCATAAAAGCCTGATTCAAATATGTAGACAGGAGTGGCCATTCACTGTATTTGAAAATAAAAAATGTGGATGCAATGTAAAGTATCATACAGTAGTTTCGATCTCATTGATTTTTAACGTGGGATGTAACTCTCTGCAGTAGACATCATGGAAATGAGGCACCTGCATATGAAGATTGAAAAAAAAAAAATCAACATCAGTCAAACAGAATTGACATTGTTCCAATGGGAAAAGATTATTGCATTTTTTTTGTGATTCTTTCCTTTCTTTGTTCTGAGGAACATCCTCTATGGAGAGGTGGGGGGGGGGGGGGGGGGGGGGGGGCAATGACCAAATCCTATAGGACTTGGTCTTTTGACAGTGAATTTGTATGAATGTTTATAACAATGTGAACCCCAGCCACACTAGAAAATGGCAGAAGAATAGAAAGGCATGTCTGTGTCAGTCACAATATATTTTACTGGAATGGACCATCAGCCTGGGTCAAGTTGCCTAATTAATTTTCAGAAGAACTTGCAAAAAGCCCTGGAATAGACTGTCCAACCGTCTTACTTGTACACAGAAGTTTGCTGTTGAGGATGAGCACTCCATCATTAACTATGTAACTATACCAGTTTGGTGGCTTCCACTCAGCACCTGAAGATTCAGCCCAGATTATGATATCTGACCACAAGCTTGTGGAAAGGGATAATTGGAACAATACTGACACAACACCAGAAGATGGTAGTTGTACGTTTTAAAGCAAATTTATAAGGAAAGATTATTTGGAAGAAAGAACAAACATGGAAAAGTAGACTATAAAATTGATCTCGAAAGAAATCAAGGAATCACAGAGTCAACTTTAATTAAGAAATAACATTTGTATCAAGTATGTACTAGCAAATATTAATGTGTGTCCTCCTACCTGTTGGTCTAAGTAATCCAGTTTGTGTTGAAGCTGAGTGTCTAATATGTTCTCCTGAGCCAAGCCGCAGAAGTGATGGTAAGCAAGCATATCAAACAGATATATACGATACAGCCAGAAGACTTTCAGATAACATAGCAGGAAAGCAGCGCAACACTATCAGTCTGCCAACCACACATGATATCCAGTTTCTGGCCATGTTAATATGTGGGCAGGTTTTGGAGAACACATACTATTTTTAAAATGTATCTGTGTCATTTTGTTAATTTCTTTAATGTGGCCCTGAAGGTCAAAACACAACAACATTACAGAAAACACAACAACATTTCACAAAACACAACATTTCACAAAACACAACAACATTACAGAAAACACAATGCCATGTCACAAAACACAACAACATTACAGAAAACACATAAACATTTCAGATTATGGAAGGGGTAGGGACAACACTTCTTGTTTCTGATTGGACAGAATCCGTGCTGAAATATAAACTGATGTGATTGGTTGTTTTGCTGCCAGTCAGGAAATGACGCTTTGTGAATGGTGAAGTGTAGACACTGTGATGCACTTTGAAAGAACACAACATACACTGTTCACATTGTAGATATCAGTTGTTGCCAAATTTCTGCATGTCATGTGGAATGATGGTCTTTCTGTGGCCCAGTAGGTAAAGCGGGTTGTCCACGGTTTGATCCCCGTAATGTGCCACATGCCAAAGTGTCCTTGACACTGAACCCCCATAACACTCTGAACCCCCAGTTGGTGTGTGAATGTGTGTGCGCTTTTGTGAGCAAATGGGTAGATGTCTGTGACTGTAAAGCACTTTGAGTACCAATAGATGGAAAACCGCTATATAAAAGCAAGGCCATCTACCATTTAACCGTCTATGGTTGAAGGAGATAGGACTCCTTCAACCATGCTTTCAGGGTTCTGAGGGACATACCATTTAACCATCTATGGTGGGTTCTGAGGTACATATTAATGTCATGATGGGTTGAAAGTATATCAAGAGTCCTCTATTAATGCCATCTCATCCTCCATTCTTTCCACTGCAGTTTAAAACTCGCGCACAGACAGAGTGAAGTAGAAACAGGAAATTATGCTACACTGTCGGGTACTGTCCAATCAAAAATAAGAAGTGTTGTCCCTAAACTTTCCGTAATCTGAAATGTCATTGCTTCTTCTGTAATGTCATTGTGTTTTTACCTTCAGGGCCACCATACTCCTCACTTCCATTACTCACATCTCTTTCTAATGTCTTCTTAGTTCCTCTCATAGGGGGATGTCAGACAGAGGCAGAGAATGGAGGAGTTCCATCTATTTTCAGTGCTCACATACACAATGCTGTGTATCCCGGACATGGGAATGAATGACAACATTTTATCAGCACATACCATTTTATCATAGATGGAAGGGGATGCACGGTAGTTGTGGGGGTATAATCCTTGACCCAAGGACCTCCTATCACCATACTGCAGGAAGAAGGGATGATAATAAGGAAAAAATGAAGCAAGAATAAATTAAAGTTGTCAGGGTGAAGTAAGATGAGTAAGATCAGCGAGTTATTCTTTAATTGTGTGTTTAATTAAATTTTCCATCAGACATAATAACTCTTTACCAATACTAATGTACTATAAATTTTATTTTATAGTACATTATATATAAATTTATAAACCTGGTCCACCTCATACCTGTCTACAAACCAGTAGTTAAACAACAACCCCCAACTACAAGGACTGTGAGGAGATGGACAGAGGAGACCAGTGAGAAGCTGAGGAAATGCTTTGAAACCACTGACTGGGAGGTGCTGTGTGGAGCACATGACGTGGAGGACACAGACAGCCTAACCCTGCATCACTGACTATATCAACTTCTGTGTGGAGAACACCGTGTCCACCAAAACAGTGCAGTGTTTCTCAAACAACAAACCCTGGGTGACCCTGAGCTAAAAGCCCTACTCATCGAGAAGAAGAGGGTATTCAGATTTGGTGACAAGGAGGAACATAAGAGGATTCAGAGCGAACTCAAAAAAAACAAAAAAACAAATGAAGGCAAGGATATATACAAGAGGAAAGTGGAAGAAGAAAAACACCAGGGAGGTCTGAAGAGGGCTAAAGACTATTTGAGGCTCAAACGGGGTAAGTGGGAATGGCTCAGAACCTGGAGACGGAGGGCCAACAAACTTAATCTGTTCTTCAACAGATTTGACTCAAGATGGAGCAGGGAACAGTACTCTCTCCATTCCTCTTCTCCATCTACACCTTAGACTTCTGTTACAACACAGACAGCTGCCACATCCAGAAGTTCTCGGACGATACAGCCATCGTTGGATGGGTAACAGATGGCAGCGACCGGGAATACAGGAAGGTGGTTGAGGACTTTGTCGAATGGTATGAACGCAGTCACCTTCACATCAGCGCCACCAAGACAAAGGAGATGGTGATTAACTTCCATAGGAAAGCAGCACACACAGCGCCAGTGAACATCCAGGGTTTAGATATCGACATTGTGGATGGGTATAAATACATGGGTGTTCACCTGAACAATAAACTGAACTGGTTAGATAGCACCAGTGTCCTATACAAAAAGGGACAAAGCCATCTCCACCTGCTGAGGTCCTTTGGTATGTAGGACACTGCTCAGGACCTTTTACTGTGGTTGCATTGGCAACCTTCTATGCTGTGGTCTGCTGGTGTGGTGGAGTCACAGGGAGGGACAAGAATAGACTGGACAAACTGATCAAGAGGGCCAGCTCCATCCTGGGTTGTCCTCTGGATTCAGTGGAGCAGGTGAGGGAGAGATGGATGTTGGCTAAACTGTCCAACATCAGGAACAACCCCTCTCACCCCCTGTATGAGACAGTTGGGACTTTGGGGAGCTCTTTCAGCCAAAGACTGCTGTAGAAAATACTCCAACTTGCACAGGCCCAGGTGGGCGGAATTTATACTCATCAACCAAAGAGACTTCACCTGAGGTGATAAGTAACCCCAGCCAGGCTCTGCTCGGCCCTTCCTTTCCTTTGTCTGCCAGAGCATGCTGCCTGGCTATGGAGCTGCAACCTTCCAGTTGATTGTTAACTTTGGATGCATTATCTGAGTGAGTTCATTTTGGTTCTTCATGCATTGAAATAATATACATTCTAATAGATTTATTCCTGTACCTTTGGTAATTTCATATCATTGTCATTATTCTTAGCAAATGAATCATCTGTACAACGATCAACTTTGGCAAGAGAATAAAATGTCAAATGGCTCTCATCTGGTCCTCATATTTTGACTGATATGCCAATGTAGAAGCTATATATATATATATATATATACAATCCAGTCACCAGCAGAACAAGTTCTTACATGGTCCTTCGAGCTGGATAGCTTAGGCATTGGATATGGATCAGAGAGAGCCGCATGGTGGGGAAAGACTCGGAAGGGGAGAGCAGCAGAGGACCGCACCTTCATATCTCCAAGATTATGAACATTATCAAGCTTCTCTTCCTCCCCCATCAAGTCATGCACTTCCTCATGTTGCTGAACCTAAGAATGAAGGTCAGTCAACCCCAGTCCCCATACATAACCAAGTTAACCAGATAAAAGATATGGTCATGCAACTTCTCAGAAGGCAGGATGCATTAGAGAGACAGCAAGACTCATGTAGGTCTTCTCCCTCAAGCTATGGTGAGGGTGAATCTGAGATAGACCAAGAAGCTTATGAGCCAAACTCACCGACAAGTAAGCACACTCAAACCCGTGCTCATAGTGCATGTCTATTACCAGCACACCAACATGATGATTACATGCCCGACTCCCCCGCCAGAGCAAGCTCTGAGTCTGCACTCCCAGTGCCTCCTCCATCACTGGTGCCCCCAGCACCTTCCATCCACCCAGTGCCTCCTCCATCACTGGTGCCCCCAGCACCTCCCCTCCACCCAGTGCCTCCTCCATCGCTGGTGCCCCCAGCACCTTCCCTCCACCCAGTCCCGCCTCCATCGCTGGTGCCCCCAGCACCTTCCCTCCACCCAGTCCCTCCTCCATCGCTAGTGCCCCCAACACCACCGCCCCCCAAGTGCCCCCTCTATCTCTGGTGCCCTCCGCGCCTCCCCCCCACCAAGTGCCTCATCCAGGACTACTAACACCAGGGCCTCCCCCACATCAAGCACCTCTTCATCAGTGGCCCCCAATGTTTCCCCCATTTCAGTGGGCTCTGGCACCTAATACCCAGCACCTCAAGACTCTTTAGTAACCCACCCTCCTCAGGTGCCTTTTGCTACTTCAGGAAGGCCAACCCCTGATATGCAGCCCCAGTACCCCAACCAAGCATATCAATATTACAGTAATTTTCCCCACTCATTATGGCCCCCGGCCCCAGTACATAGCTCACAACTGTATGCACCAGGGTACAGGTCACGTGTTGAGGGACCTACTTTTCCCAGTTTTGATAAAGAAGATCCTCATGAATACACAATGCTTAAGATGGCCCTTAGAAATCTTTTACCCCCATGGGAGACAGAGATTTATAAGTATCATGTTCTGCTAGACCATCTCAAGCTACCCTCAGCACGGCATATTGCATTGGGCTACGCCCATGACCCACAGCCTTATACCAAGTCTTTAGCTGCCTTAGATCAGCAGTATGGGCAACCCCACCATTTAGAACTCAAAGAAATAACCACAATAATACATCTTCCAAAAGCATGGCAGCATTTTGCAGTCAGAGTCCAGTCTTTAGTGGGGATGTTACAGGCTATGGAGCAGAATAAGGGAGCAGCAGAGCTAGCATGTTCCTCACATCTCCTCAGTAAGCTGCCGTCTGATTCAGTCGCTAACTTTATACGCTATATTCGTTCAGCCCGACCGGGACTTTCCTACACCCTAGTAGATTTTGCTACGTGGCTCCAGAGTGAAGCAGAGTGTCAGTCTGTAGCTGCTCAAGTCAGACATCTAACCACGGAAACCCTATGCAAATGAGGAGGCCTATGTTAAAGTCTGCTCCTACAACTGCTACCATATTACATGGCACCAACTCCAACCCCCATTTCCTGCCTCCTACAGTAGAGCTGGGAACTAGAACATGAACATGCCACTACTGCAACTCAACTAATCATTCAATAATAAGATGTAAAGGACTGAAGGATCAGCTGGATTAAGAAGGAAAGGAGATGCTGGAGGTGTGCCGGCCCAGATATGGCAATGAACTGTAATCGAAAAAAACCATGTCCCCTTTGCAATAGGAAACATCTGGGCATTCTCCATCGAGTGAACCAAATGGAGACAGACTCCAAAGTCCTGTACCTGAATCCTCAGACTGGCTCCCCTAAAGTCCTTTTGAAGGTGGTCAAAGTAATCCTACGGCATAAAGGCCGCACCTTAGACACCTATGCCATCCTGGATGACGGTTCCCAGCGTACAATGCTCCTTTCAGCGGCCTGTAAACAACTAGGACTTGAAGGACCTATAGAACGCCTCGTTGTGCGTACCATTAGACAAAGAACAGAAGGTTTAGACGGTGCCTCAGTCAGTTTCCAGATATCCCCAGCACAGAACCCACAAAAAACATTTATCATTCTGTGACATTTTTTTAGCGCAACTTATTCTATTTTATTTTATTTTTTGGGGGGGTGCCAGTCAGGTCTCAGCCTGACAATTTAAATATAAGTTGTTTTTTCTTTTTTTCTTTTAAACCAACACAAAGGATGCATAAATTCAATACCAACTCATACAACCTTAAATAAAGTTAACACAAACCAAAACACCACTTTGTCTTGAGAAACAGTGCAGGGATTTGGAGAATGACCTTAAAACTACCTATACTGAGGCTAAAGAAAATGAGCATAAGACAAAACAAGCAGAATTAAATGATTTGTTGAGGACCAGGCCAGAATATATAATGCATATTACTAAACACAAATATTATGCAGAGGGTAGTAGGCCAAGTCACCTCTTAGCCCTTACACTTAAGCAACAGGAAGCCAAGAGAGCTATTCCAGCGATTAGATGTGCAAAACGTGGTGTAGTAACATCAACAGAAGATATCAATGAGACTTTCCAAAATTACTTTAAAGATCTATACAAAAATGGTCCAGTCCCATCTGAAAGTGACTTAAACAACTTTTTTGATAGATTAGAGCTTCCAACTCTGTCATCAGAAGATTCCAAAATATTAGATTCCCCTGTCACATTGGCTGAGCTACATAAAGCAGTTAAAGCCACAAATAGGGGACGCACGCCAGGTATTGATGGTATACCTGTAGAGCTTTATTTAGAGCTCTGGGATATTCTCGGACCGATATGGTTAGAAACACTAAATTATGCTATTGACAAGGGTGCCTTTCATAGGGATCTGAACACGGCCCTGATCACAGTTATACCTAAGCCAGGGAGGGACCCCTTGGAGTGTGCCAACCACTGCCCGATTTCCTTGATAAATGCAGACCTTAAGATATTTTCCAAAGTCTTGGCTAGTAGACTTGAGATGGTGGTTGGAAAGATAGGGAATTCGGACCAGACAGGCTTTATTAAGGGACGTCTAGCCTCAGATAATTTTCGTCGGCTCCTGCACATACTAAGCGCTACTCACAAAATCCCGCGTGATTGTGGCCTGCTATTTCTCGATGCTGAAAAAGCATTTGATCGCTTGGAATGGCCGTACTTGTGGAGGGTTTTGAAAGAGTTTAGGTTCGGCGATAATTTTATTAAAATGGTCCAGACACTGTATGCTAACCCTTCAGCCCGCGTGTGTGTGGGAGGAGGCCTCTCAGAGATGTTTCATATAAAACGGGGCACACGACAGGGGGACCCTCTGTCCCCTTTAATTTTTACAATATCTATCGAACCACTGGCACAGTTAATTAGAAACTCTCTTCAGATCGCCCCTATCACATTGGGTGAGACGTCGCACTCAATTTCGCTTTACGCTGACGACACGCTAATCTACATGGCCAATGTTTTGCAAACTCTGCCTCATGCTCTAAGGATGCTTGAAGACTTTGGTCGTTTTTCAGGGTACAAAGTTAACCTATCAAAATCGGCGTTGATGCTGATCAATGTAGATCAAAGTAAGATTTCTTTACCTCCTCAGATTCGTGTCACAAAGGAGGTCCTCTACCTAGGTATTAAAATTAGCACCTCTTTATCGATGATAGCAAAGACAAATTACTCACTGACTCTGGAAAAAATTGAAAATGATGTTGTTAGATGGAGACAACTGCCAGCATCGGTACCAGCTCGTATTTCGGTGGTTAAAATGAACATCTTACCCCGTGTAGATTTTATTAGCTCGATGATTCCACTTACACCTCCAGCAGGATATTGGTCAAAATTAGACTCCCTAGTACGACAATATATATGGAATGGCAGGAGGCCCAGTATAAAATGGTCTGCTATTCAGTCCGGTAAAACAGGTGGGGGATTGGCATGTCCTAACTTCAAATTATATCACTGGGCTTTCGTACTGAGGGGCCTTAGTCATTGGTTAGAGGATGACAGGGAGTCTTCTTGGAAGAATATAGAACAAGAACTAATAGCACCAGTAAGGCTGAAGGATTTTCTTTTGGTGGGATTATCTGTCAAAAAATGTGATTTGTATTATGGTCCGATTTTAACCTATGTACTTCGGGTGTTTAGAGCCACCGCTCTAAACACCCGAAGTACATATTCTAGTACATATTCTAGTACATATTGAAAACTTTCTCAAACTTAAGCGCATATGGTGCAAAACATCTCCAATTTGGAATAACAATAATCTTTTAACGGGAGGGAAACCATTTATTAACTAGAAAATTCCCGCGGAAATTTTTGAAGTGCCGAGTGGGCTGTTGCCATTAGCTGCTAATGTTAGCAATTAGCGTGATGCGCTAGCCACTAACTTTAGCATTAGTTTAGTGTTAGCATGTCTCTTTAGACACTAAAAATGAAATACATGCTAATTGTTAGCATGCTAATGCTAACATGCTAATTGCTAATATGCTATTCGCCAACATGCTAATGCTGCCACTTATGCAACCACCAATTTCTAGCCACTAAAAATTAGCATTAGCCGCTAATGTTAGCAATTAGCATGACGCGCTAGCCACTAATTTTAGCATTGGTTTAGTGTTAGCATGTCTTTTTAGACACTAAAAATTAAATACATGCTAATTGTTAGCATGCTAATGTTAACATGCTAATTGCTAATATGCTATTCGCTAACATGCTAATGCTGCCACTAATGCTACCACCAATATCCATCACTAAAAATTAGCATTAGCCGCTAATGTTAGCAATTAGCATGACGCGCTAGCCAATGACAGACAGACACCTGTCATTGTTCAACTTGGGTGCCAAAAGCCAAAATGGCCGCCCCACAGACCAGTTACTTCAGTTAGAAGTTTCCCAAGTGGGCTGTTTCCATTAACATTGCCCCAAAATGGCCGCCCTACAGACCAGTTACTTAAGTTTTCCCGCCTCTTTCTGTGGAGCCCTTGGTTGTCACGGTTACCAGTTTGAATTTCAGTTAGAAAAGGCTAGAGGGAGCGAAAATGCTGAAACCACGGCCTCGAACAGGAAGGCCTTGTGGCCAAACCGTGTGTCCAATCATTGAACCGATTTCACTTTGGGCAATGTGAGCTATTTAAAGCGATTTAAAACAAAGGATTGTTTCTGCTTTCCTCCAAATATTTAACATTGCAGTCTATGGAGCGAGGAAGGGGTTTGCTGGTGCATCTTTGCGTCTCACGCCAAAACTATAAGACTTACAGCTTTAGCAGATGAATTGTGAGCGTGAAGACACATTTTCCTACGTTTCTATGTATAAATTATGTCTGTGGTGTGAAATTTGTGGCCACCGGAGCAGTTTCTGTTTTATTTTTTGCCTAATTTATTCTCTCCTCTCCACTCTAGCTGATGATGTCATCCACTCTAGCGCGAACATTCCACGCAATACACACCCATTATACCCCGAAATTTGAGTAAAAACCTACACCGCTTTGAGGCTTCATAGTTTAAAAACGGTAAAAGGTGTCGATAAGTGAAGGGAATCTCTGAAGCGAAGACAAGAGTGTTTACGTTTTAAAGTTTAAATGAAGTGTCTGGGTGAAAGTATGCCAGAGCAGTTGATTGTAGAAAATGCCTGTTGATTTTTCGGGATCTCCCATTCATTTCAATGGAAAATTTTTCGCCTTTTTTCGCGAATAAATTCGCGAAAAACTCATCGATCGCTTATCCAAGTAATAGCATAGGATTCGGGATCAAAACACACGTTTCGATATATCATGTGTTGGGGTCCTCTCGCCGGTTCGGGCCACATTAATCGCCGAAAAAGGGCGGAAAATGAAAAATAAAACTGCAAAGAAACACGCAGAGGCCCCTCGTGCCTATGGCACGAGGGGCCTCGTGTCATAGGCACTCGGCACTAATAAGAACTGGGAAAGGAATGGTATCAATGCCCTCCAGGACATCAATGGGGAGAACTCTATCCTTGGATTTCAAGATCTGGTATCTCGGTACAACATTGATAAAAATACTCTGGTTTTTTTACTTCAGATTAAGGTCAGCTTGTAAAGCCTATGGGGTTCCGTGGGGGTCAGATTTGAATGACCATCCCATTTTTGATTGGATACTGAGTTCTCCTAAAAGAATGGTGTCGTACATCTACGACAAATTGAACTCACAAAAATATATGCCCACATCTGGAATGAAGACTTGGGACAGAGATATGGCTGAATTGGGACGGGATTTGGACTGGAAAACAATTTGGCATAATGTTTTCAGAGCTTCGAAAAACCCAAACCATCAATATATACATCTAAAATTTTGTCATAGAGCATATTTAACAACAAAAATTAGACACCTAATAGGACTGACTCCTGACCCATATTGTTCGTTCTGCCCTAATGGAACCATTGGCTCCTTTGCACATCTTGTTTGGGAATGTCCAGGGGTTGCTGAATTCTGGGGGAAGGTGATCGAAACTATATCAGTGCTGACAGGGGTACAGTTTCCAATGGACCCAGCAGTACATCTTTTAAATGATGACTCTCAGCTGTCACTTTCTGTAAAAACATGTAAAATCTGGTTGGCTGGCTTAACTGCAGCCAAAAAGATTATTGCCCAGCGATGGAGACCCCCTCATGACACTTCCAGGATGCATTGGCTTCGGAGCTTTCTGGAGATTTCATATTTGGAACTATCATCCGCAAGAGTGAACAAGGCACAGCCCAGCACAATCCTGATATGGAAGAATTTGATATCTGATTTAACCGATCTTTTGCAGTGACAAGTGCATTCTTTTAATATGAAAATGGAATGCGACTTGGTTGGTCGGAAGGTGGAGGGGTGTGGGATGGGGTGGGGGTGGGGGGAGATGGGATGGGGTGGGGTGGGGTTGGGGCTGGGTAGGTGGTTCAGTTAAAATTGTAGTTGGATAAATTGTAACTTTTGGTTTGTGATCATGATTAATAAAAACTGAATGAGAAAAAAAAACACCACTTTGTCTTTTTTTCTTTTAAATGTATTTACACAACAACAACAAAAAAAAAACAATGTCCACTTTTCCAGTTATAGGCAGTCTCTCAAAAACACAAAACAATAATTCCTTTTTCAGGGCAAAAATCAGTTAGTCTCTAGTTCATATTTATTTCCCACCTCCAAAACGATAGAGAGAGAAAAAAAATATATAATCCTCCAAAGTCCGTCAATCACAAAAAACAAAAACAGCAGGGGAAAAAACATAGCAGTAATCCAGCTCACCCAAACATCCACAACTTTCCACGGTTCCAATCCAGTTCGTTACAATAGATCGCGGTGTGAAAAGAAAAAAAAACAAGGGATTAACTACCTCTATGTCAATTTTTACTACGCTGCCGCGGTTCGTGGACTACAATGCCGACCGGGATGTCGCTCCACCAGCGCGTCACTGTAAGGGCGCCGGAAGCGGCTGCCTAATGTCTCTTTATATTGGCAACGTCAGATTAAAGAGACGTCTTAATTTTTTTTTTTAGCTCGTTACACCCCCTTCCCCCTGTGAAAAGCCTGAACAGGTGGTGGCGCACAGTTCTTCTTTCTTCTCTCTCCACTCTCGTGTCCTCCACTTTCTTTTCTCAGCTCCTGCCCTCTAAATTCCTATCTGCTACTAGTCATGCAATTCTGTGCTATTACTATGTAGAATGTTTACTGCTGCTCTCCCTTCTTCCGAGTATCTCTGGCCTGGAGTTGAGTGTTTCCTGTGGAGCTCCATACTACATCTGTTGTCGTGGTCTCATCAGCCTGCCCAGTCTCCATGGAATCCTGCTGTTATCCACTCCTGCCTGAATGAACGATTCTCCAACCTGCTGATGATTCCCCTTACATTTTCTAACTGTCATGTAACATCATTAGTTTGTACCATAGCATCCCACTTGTATGCTTTAGTCAGATGTGTGTATCTATGACAGATGTATGTTTATCTTGCTGTTCTCTTTCTCTGTCTGTACCCGGCTGGCCTTAGGCAGATGGGTCCCTCCATATGAGCTGGGTTCTGCTCCTTGCCACCGTCGCCTGCAGGCTTGCTCTGGGGGTTTCAGGCCGGGTCTTGTAAAGCGTCTTGAGACGATTTGTATTGTTATTGACGCTATATAAATAAAGCTGAATTGAATTGAATTGAATTAATTCATGAATAAAACTGCAAAGAAAGTCATCATTGCTCAACACATAAGGAATGTGTTGAGTACTGGAGGCTTCTACTCAGGCAGTGGGCCAGCAACATTCGGTCTGTTGTACACCAGTTACCTTCCGAGGCCAAGTCCAACTGCACAGAACACTGGCTGAGCCATGACAAAATCAAACCAACAGAGGGCACTTTGGGGCTAAGCTGGCACTTTGCATCTGACACTCTTGGTTATAAGCATAGGCCAGTAGTGTACAATGAGTTAACCATGAGGTTAACCCTAAGGTTAGGGTTAGGAAAAGGAACTTCCTGACTTAGCCAAAATCCAGTATCCAAGATGGTATGAATTTAGTGTACCTTATCCGGTAAGGCAAAGACAACTACATATTTTTTGTGATGCCTCTGAAAGAGCCTATGGCTCTGTAGCTTATCTGATGAGATATGAGCAGGGAGGGATTCGTGTTTCATTTATCATGGCTAGATCAAGGGTAGCTCCCAAAAAACAGCTTACCATCCCACGCCTTGAGCTGTCAGCTGCCCTGACAGGAGCTCAACTGGCTCAGTGTTCAAGAGCTCAACTGGCTCAGTGTTCAAGAGTGAGTTAACCATCCCTGTCGACCAAACAGTGCTTTGGTCAGATTCCACTGTAGTCTTGACCTGGCTACAGTCTGAGTCCTGTAGATATAAAGTGTTCGTTGCAAACCGCACCACAGAAATTTTAGATCTAACCTCCCCTGATCAGTGGCGTTAGGTCGATACATGCAGAAACCCTGCTGATGATATCACCAGAGGCAAAACCTTGATGGAGTTGACAGAACTGTGTAGATGGAACAGGGGCCCAGCATTCCTTGCTATGCCTTCCGATCAATGGCCCGTTCGCCCACCACACATTCAGGATCCAATCCCAGATCTAATGAAGCCTTTGTTTTGTGGCCTCACTCAGCTTAATCAGCACTCAGATCTACCCGACCCCAGTCACTTTGCTACCTGGCAAGATCTTGTTGAGGCAACTCATCAGAGCCTTCACGATACTGCCAAATATAACTCCACTGGAACCCCATCTTTCACCCGAGCAGAGGTGGAGACACTTCTTCTCTCAAAAGCTCAATCAGACAGCTTCCCAGACAATGTCCAAGCCCTTAAGTCTAGTAGAGAACTACGGTCTAGTCGCCTCTCTTCCCTTTCTCCGCAGTTTGACCACTAGCTAAATCTAATCAGAGTAGGAGGTAGACTTCGATTAGCAGCTGAACTTGAACCAGGAGCAATGTACCCCATTGTCCTAGACCCCAAGCACCCAGTAACCAGCTTAATAATAAAGGACTACGACATCCGTCTTCTCCATCCTGGTCCTGAGAGGGTTTTTGGGGAGATCAGACGTTCCTACTGGATTCTCAGAGGCCGACAAGCCATTAAGTGACACCAATGGACCTGTACAGACTACAGAAAATGGAAAGCTAAACCCATTATCCCCAAAATGGCAGATCTGCCCCCTTCCCGAGTCCGTTTAACCCAGCCTCCGTTCTGGTCCACAGGTATGGACTGTTTTGGTCCATTGGTTATAAAGGTGAGGCGAAAAACAGATAAAAGATGGGGCCTCCTGTTCAAATGCCTTACAACCCACTGCCTTCATACAGAAATTCTAACAGGCCTGGACACTGACAGCTTTCTTATGGCCCTATGACGCTTCACAGCACGCCGAGGTCAACCCTTTGAACACTTGTCAGACTGTGGGACAAACTTTAAAGGGGGAGCAAAGGAACTCAGTGATTCTTTTGATGCCATGAACCCAGAATTGAAGGAGGAGTTGGGTAAAAGGAAGATCCAGTTCAAGTTTAACCCTCCAAATGCTCCCCATTTTGGAGGAACGTGGGAGAGGGAGGTAAGATCTATCAAAACAGCCTCACGAGTGACACTGGGGGCACAAACTGTTACGGAGGAGGTACTCAACACAGTTTTGATAGAAATAGAAGGTATCCTCAACTCAAAACCCCTGGGGTACGTGTCATCAGACCTGGCTGATCCTGACCCCGTGACCCCAAATTTGCTTCTTATGGGGCGGCGGGATGCCTCCCTTCCCCTAGCAGTATATGGTGACTTAGACCTCATCGGCAGAAGAAGGTGGAGACACAGCCAAATCCTAGCAGACCACTTTTGGAAATGCTTTATTAAAGACTATTTACCCAGCCTTCAAACCCGCCAGAAGTGGCAAAGGGACAAAATCAGATGTAGTAATGGTGATTGACCCACAGCTGCCTAAAGGACTCTCTACTAGAGTCCTGTCAGAAGCTAATCTGCTGATAACATTAATTAGTGCCGAGTGCCTATGACACCAGGCCCCTCCTCCCATAGCAAGCTATGGGAGGAGGGGCCTGGTGCCATAGGCACGAGGCCACTCTTGATCTTCTGCGTGTTTCTTTGCAGTTTTCTTACTTATTATTAGTGCCGATTAGTGCTAAAATGACTGGCTAGTGCGTCATGCTAATTGCTAACATTAGCAGCTAATGGCAACAGCCCACTCGGCACTTCAAAAATTTCCGCGGGAATTTTCTAGTTTAAGTTGTTTCTGTACTCGAGAGAAAAGATGCAAATCGTTACAGTTCCTACTATACTAGAAATCCTGGCTTCTCATGCTAATCCTTGTAATCAAACCCACATGGCAACTACTACATGCCATAAAAAATAATTAGCCATTAACTTTTGTAATTAATAACCCTGCTACCCTGCTTCTTCAGAGAACTTCATTATCATTGTCCATAAATGATACATGCCGATTTTGGTGAGAATCGGATTAACGGGATAGAAATAGTTTGATTTGAGGGGTGTATTTTTTTTTCAACATGGCAGAAAAAAATGGCTGGCGGAAGTAGCCTACTCCATTAGAACCAGAGTAGAATCAGAGTGAGAAAGAATTTTGTTTCTTGGGCACACACAAAATGTAATTTGGCTCATTAGCGCCACTTAGCTGCAGGCATGTGTATTGACACCTTGGCAAGGTGACATGCTAGGACTTTTACCAACTGATGCCTTTGGCCTTTGCAGTGTGTCATGAGCAGACACTTTTAGGGAAAAAGAAAAAGAAAAAAATGCAACAAAATGAATAGGAATCCTGCAACTTGTTGCATGGACCCCTAAAAATTGCAACGAAATCAGTAGGGATCCTGCAACTCGTTGCATGGACCCCTGAAAATTGCAACAAAATCAGTAGGGATCCTGCAACGTTGTTGCATGGACCCCGAAAAAGAACCATCAAGTTGGTTTTGAGACATAGTCACCTTCGGAGAGCTGAAGGATCTTCTCGGACGATGGACAGATGAATCAGCATGTATGGTATTTTCCCTCATCAGCCAAGGAAGCTGCTCAAAGCCAGTGGATGACTGAACTTGTGAGGCAAAGTTAGGTGGGAACGGAGAGTAGGGCCCCTCTGATGATGAGGATGGTGACCTGGGCACTGACCTGGAACGTGTCTGATTAGAGAGGCGCTTGATGGATGTTTCCATTCCACCATAGTTCTGCAGCCCGCAGATGTCCTGGGGCATATGTCCATATAGCTGTCCAGCCCTCAGAGAGTGACGCTTATCTTCAACAAGAGAGTGATGCTTGTCTTCGACCGGCCAGTGTGTATTGTATCCCCCCACAGTAGAGACAGAGCAGATGCTATCTGGTCTGACACCTTGAGGGTACAGAGGGTTATAATCCACATAGTGGGGACCACTAGAGTAGCCATAGCTATAGAAGGTACCTGAGACCCCTCTGCTCAGTGGGTTGTAATGACATGGGCTGGGAAGACAGGAAAAGTTGGAAGTTACTAGTGGTCACACATGAAAACAAAACATAAAAACAAAGCTATCCTCTGAACTTAGTTTAGTTAAATGCGAACTAAACATTTTTTACATTTTTGTTTTTCACACTATATTATAAAATCAAATAAAGCATTCTACATTGATAAGATCTGTGGAAGGGTCATATAAGCAATTAGTCATTTTAATAACTACAAATGATCCACCAGAACATTATACTGTATTTTTGCTTTTTTTGCACTGTTATTGGTGACGGCTTTAATCTCATGTGTAGCTATAGTGACAATAAAGGCATTCCATTCTATTCTAACATGTTCCACCTGTTCTACTTTGTAAGGGTATTGTTGTTGTTGGAGAAATACAAAGTTAAACTGAAAAATATATTCACTCTTATATTGCTTTAAATGGTAGGGGAAAGGTCCCACAGATAACTCAAAGGTGCACCCAGTCCACAGCTCTTTGACTAGCTGATTTCTAACAAGGCTGTCTCCCTGTAGTGCATGTATTGACTCCTTGCTCCAAGTAAAACTTTAGAATGAGACAGTGACTCTGCCATTTGTGATAGAAGAATTTCCCTAACAGCTGTAGCATCAAAGATTTAATGCTGATCAAGGCAATTGTGATGGTTTAAAGAAATACACACAAAACAGAGCACCCTATTCCAGAATGATATTGACTTCAAGCAGACTATTCTCCAGCACTGACACAGCGCTGTGATGATCTGTGAATGCATACTATACACTGATATACCTGTTGATGCCCAAGGACATGCCTCGCCGCTGGCTGACCCACTGTTGTAGCTGGGCCATGGAGTTCTTTCTCTGGGCCACCCTCTCTGGTGCTGTCCTTGGCACAAAGCCCCTCCTCAGCACCACACTTTCTGGCTGTTTTGTTCTTGGGTTGTGTGATGGGCTAACGCTCACCTCTGTGTGGCCATGAGTACAATGTCCACTGTGACTCCTGGATAGAGATGGTTTGCTATTATGTGACATGGTATTGGGAGGGCCAAAGTTGTCCGTACCATCTGAATGGTCATCTTCGCCTACTTCTGGTCCATCTCCTTGTGTGTGTGGATCCTGTTGGATAATAATAATAATAATAATAATAATAATAATAATAATAATAATAATAATAATAAACAGTACGAAAACAATAGGGTCCTTGCAACTCCGTTGCATGGCCCCGTTGGGCCCATGCACTTCGTTGCTCGGGCCCTAATTAAAGCTGCAAGCAGCATTGGACGGGCCCTCGCAATCCACGCTTGTCGGCGACGGGCAAGGACGGGGTCACTGCAGTTCCCGGGGCAGAGCATAAATTCTCTCCTCCCTGAACCTCCTAAAGCCCTTTTAGAAATGCTTGTTTTAACAGACTAAATGGCACTATCTGCTGGACAAAGTTGCATACTACGTGCAAAGATGAAGGAATCAGTCAGACAGGGGCAGGTGTCACTTTCACTACAGTAGAACGCCCAAAGGTTAACAAAAAGTCACAATTTTCACAGTGAACAACCAAAACCCATATAAGTACATCCTGACAAAATTAAAAGAGAATCCAAAGACCTCGAAAGGAACGGCAGCTCATCAGATATTTTCTAACATTTCTTGTCCAAAGTAGGTGGCGCTACAATAATTGTATGAATATTGTTATATGGATGTGTTCAGATAGGGACCAGCAACAATACTGTAAAGTTTGATGCACTTTGGACTGAATTAAAGCACATTTAACACTACTTCCAGTTCCAACCCGCGTCATCAAATCAAATAAATTTTTTAGGGGCCAGAACACCCACGCCACTTGGACGAAAAGTCATTTTTTTTTTCTCAGGACACTGACTATACTTGTTACTATCTATTTCCACATTTTGAAATCAATCTGACAAGGTTAAATGCCAGACCCTCCCACATTCCAAAGCCAAGATTTTTCAATTTCAAGGTGTTTTTTCAAGTTTGCGGACAAAATAGCAGACTTCCTGTTGGGTTTAGACTATGGCTCCAAGAGACTTTTTTGTGCGTCCTGGGATGTTACATAAATGTGACATATTTCCAGATTTTTAGACGCAACGGGCTTCCGGGGCTGTTCCGTTGAAAATTTGTAGGTGGCGGTAGAGAGGCATTTTGCCACGCCTGTGCTTGGGGCACTTACTCAGATCAGTATTGGAGGGAAACGAATCTCTCTGCCCATTTTCAGGACTTTTCGTGCATGTATGACGAAATGCTGATTTTCGGCCTGAACAGAAGAACGAGAAAAATAATAATTAAAGCTGCAAGCAGCATTGGACGGGCCCTCGCAATCCACGCTTGTCGGCGACCGGCAAGGACGGGGTCAGTGCAGTTCCCGGGGCAGAGCGATAATATTCTCCCCTCCCTGAATGTACTGTATGCAGTTTGGCAGACAGCTAACAGTTCTCCTATGAGAGGCAAAGTCTTCTTGCTTCAAGGATTTATTTTCTCACTCCCAATTCAAGTTGACTGTAAAACTGAAATACATACAACAAAAGATGATTCCAAAGAAAATTCTGAATATATTTTAAGTATCTCTAAATATCTCTTACTTCTCTTTACATCTAGTTTATAAATAGTAAATAAATATTCTCTTTTCAACTTTATAATTAACTTTGTCCATGTAAAATGGCACATTGTAATGACTAAATAAAAAACCTCTCTTAAACCCATTTTAGAAATGTTTGATTTAACAGTATAATGGCACCATCTGCTGGACAAAGAGGCGTACTACGTGCAAAGTTGAGAGCACCAGTCAGGCCGGGGCCGGTGTCCCTTTCGCTACCGTGGAACGCCCAAAGGTTAACGAAAAGTCACAATTTTCGCAGTGAACGACCAAAACACTTATAAGTACATCCAGAAAAAATTTGAAGACAATCAGAAGACCCCAAAAGGAACGGCAGCTCACAAAACAAACATCATATATTTTGTAACCATTCTTGTCCACAGTGGGTGGCGCTACAATAATTGTATGAATATTGTCATATGGATGTGTTCAGATAGGGACCAGCAACAATACTGTAAAGTTTGATGCACTTTGGACTGAATTAAAAGCACATATAATACTACATCCTGTTTAATCGCGCGTCATCAAATAGTACGAAATTTTTTGAGGGGCCAGAACACCCACGTCACTTCGACGAAAAGTCATTTTTATTTTCTCAATAAATTGCCTATACTTGTAACTATCTATTTCCACATTTTGAAGTCAATCTGACAAGGTTAAATGCCTCTGTCCCCCACATTCCAAAGCCAAGATTTTTCAATTTCGAGGTGTTTTTTCAACTTTGCAGACAAAATAGCAGACTTCCTGTTGGGTTTAGACTATGGCTCCAAGAGACTTTTTTGTGCGTCCTGGGATGTTACATAAATGTGACATATTTCCAGATTTTTAGACGCAACGGGCTTCCGGGGCTGTTCCGTTGAAAATTTGTAGGTGGCGCTACAGAGCCATTTTGCCACACCCGTGCTGGGGGCACTTACTCAGATCATTATTGGACGCAAACGAATCTCTGTGGCCATTTTCAGGACTTTTCGCGCATGTATGACGGACTACTGATTTTCGGCCTGGGCAGAAAAACGAGAAAAATAATAATAATAATAATAATTAAAGCTGCAAGCAGCATTGGACGGGCCCTCGCAATCCACGCTTGTCGGCGACCGGCAAGGACGGGGTCAGTGCAGTTCCCGGGGTAGAGCGATAATATTCTCCCCTCCCTGAATGTACTGTATGCAGTTTGGCAGACTGCTAACAGTTCTCCAATGAGAGGCAAAGTCTACTTGCTTCAAGGATTTATTTTGTCACTACCAATTCAAGTTGACTGTAAAACTGAAATACATACAACAAAAGATGATTCCAAATAAAATTCTGAATATATTTTAAGTATCTCTAAGTATCTCTTACTTCTCTTTACATCTAGTTTATAAATAATAAATAAATAATCTCTGTACAACTTTATAATTTATGAACACACAATGTCCATGTATGATGGCACATTGTAATGAGTAAGACATTCACCTCTCCTAAACCCCTTTTAGAAATGCTTGTTTTAACAGTATAATGGCACCATCTCCTGGACAAAGTAGCGTACTACATCCAAAAATTAGGGATTCACTCATACAGGGACAGGTGTGATTTTGCTACAGTGGAACGCCCAAAGTTTAACGAAAAGTCACAATTTTCGCAGTGAACGACCAAAACCCTTATAAGTACATCCTGAAAAAATTTGAAGAGAATCCAAAGACCCCGAAAGGAACGGCAGCTCACACAACAAACATCATATATTTTGTAACGATTCTTGTCCACAGTGGGTGGCGCTACAATAATTGTATGAATATTGTCATATGGATGTGTTAAGATAGGGACCAGCAACAATACTGTAAAGTTTGATGCACTTTGGACCACTTTGGACTGAATTAAAGCACATTTATAACTACCTCTTGTTACATCTCGCGTCATCAAATACTAAGAAATTTTTGAGAGGCCAGAACACCCACGCCACTTCGACGAAAAGTCATTTTTATTTTCTCAAGATATTGCCTATACTTGTAACTATCTATTTCCACATTTTGAAGTCAATCTGACAAGGTTAAATGCCTCTGTCCCCCACATTCCAAAGCCAAGATTTTTCAATTTCGAGGTGTTTTTTCAACTTTGCGGACAAAATAGCAGACTTCCTGTTGGGTTTAGACTATGGCTCCAAGAGACTTTTTTGTGCGTCCTGGGATGTTACATAAATGTGACATATTTCCAGATTTTTAGACGCAACGGGCTTCCGGGGCTGTTCCGTTGAAAATGTGTAGGTGGCGCTACAGAGCCATTTTGCCACACCCGTGCTGGGGGCACTTACTCAGATCATTATTGGACGCAAACGAATCTCTCTGCCCATTTTCAGGACTTTTCGTGCATGTATGACGGACTACTGATTTTCCGCCTGGGCAGAAAAACGAGAAAAATAATAATAATAATAATAATAATAATAATAATAATAATAATAATAAACAGTACGAAAACAATAGGGTCCTTGCAACTCCGTTGCATGGCCCCGTTGGGCCCCTGCACTTCGTTGCTCGGGCCCTAATTAAAGCTGCAAGCAGCATTGGACGGGCCCTCGCAATCCACGCTTGTCGGCGACCGGCAAGGACGGGGTCAGTGCAGTTCCCGGGGCAGAGCGATAATATTCTCCCCTCCCTGAATGTACTGTATGCAGTTTGGCAGACAGCTAACAGTTCTCCTATGAGAGGCAAAGTCTTCTTGCCTCAAGGATTTATTTTCTCACTCCCAATTCAAGTTGACTGTAAAACTGAAATACATACAACAAAAGATGATTCCAAAGAAAATTCTGAATATATTTTAAGTATCTCTAAATATCTCTTACTTCTCTTTACATCTAGTTTATAAATAGTAAATAAATATTCTCTTTTCAACTTTATAATTAACTTTGTCCATGTAAAATGGCACATTGTAATGACTAAATAAAAAACCTCTCTTAAACCCCTTTTAGAAATGCTTCTTTTAACAGTATAATGGCACCATCTGCTGGACAAAGAAGCGTACTACGTGCAAAGTTGAGAGCACCAGTCAGGCCGGGGCCGGTGTCACTTTCGCTACCGTGGAACGCCCAAAGTTTAACGAAAAGTCACAATTTTCGCAGTGAACGACCAAAACACTTATAAGTACATCCAGAAAAAATTTGAAGAGAATCCAAAGACCCCGAAAGGAACGGCAGCTCACACAACAAACATCATATATTTTGTAACGATTCTTGTCCACAGTGGGTGGCGCTACAATAATTGTATGAATATTGTCATATGGATGTGTTCAGATAGGGACCAGCAACAATACTGTAAAGTTTGATGCACTTTGGACTGAATTAAAAGCACATATAATTCTACTTCCTGTTTAATCGCGCGTCATCAAATAGTAAGAAATTTTTTGAGGGCCCAGAACACCCACGCCACCTCGACGAAAAGTCATTTTTATTTTCTCAATAAATTGCCTATACTTGTAACTATCTATTTCCAAATTTTGAAGTCAATCTGACAAGGTTAAATGCCTCTGTCCCCCACATTCCAAAGCCAAGATTTTTCAATTTCGAGGTGTTTTTTCAACTTTGCGGACAAAATAGCAGACTTCCTGTTGGGTTTAGACTATGGCTCCAAGAGACTTTTTTGTGCGTCCTGGGATGTTACATAAATGTGACATATTTCCAGATTTTTAGACGCAACGGGCTTCCGGGGCTGTTCCGTTGAAAATTTGTAGGTGGTGCTACAGAGCCATTTTGCCACACCCGTGCTGGGGGCACTTACTCAGATCATTATTGGACGCAAACGAATCTCTGTGGCCATTTTCAGGACTTTTCGCGCATGTATGACGGACTACTGATTTTCGGCCTGGGCAGAAAAACGAGAAAAATAATAATAATAATAATAATTAAAGCTGCAAGCAGCATTGGACGGGCCCTCGCAATCCACGCTTGTCGGCGACCGGCAAGGACGGGGTCAGTGCAGTTCCCGGGGCAGAGCGATAATATTCTCCCCTCCCTGAATGTACTGTATGCAGTTTGGCAGACAGCTAACAGTTCTCCTATGAGAGGCAAAGTCTTCTTGCCTCAAGGATTTATTTTCTCACTCCCAATTCAAGTTGACTGTAAAACTGAAATACATACAACAAAAGATGATTCCAAAGAAAATTCTGAATATATTTTAAGTATCTCTAAATATCTCTTACTTCTCTTTACATCTAGTTTATAAATAGTAAATAAATATTCTCTTTTCAACTTTATAATTAACTTTGTCCATGTAAAATGGCACATTGTAATGACTAAATAAAAAACCTCTCTTAAACCCCTTTTAGAAATGCTTCTTTTAACAGTATAATGGCACCATCTGCTGGACAAAGAAGCGTACTACGTGCAAAGTTGAGAGCACCAGTCAGGCCGGGGCCGGTGTCACTTTCGCTACCGTGGAACGCCCAAAGTTTAACGAAAAGTCACAATTTTCGCAGTGAACGACCAAAACACTTATAAGTACATCCAGAAAAAATTTGAAGAGAATCCAAAGACCCCGAAAGGAACGGCAGCTCACACAACAAACATCATATATTTTGTAACGATTCTTGTCCACAGTGGGTGGCGCTACAATAATTGTATGAATATTGTCATATGGATGTGTTCAGATAGGGACCAGCAACAATACTGTAAAGTTTGATGCACTTTGGACTGAATTAAAAGCACATATAATTCTACTTCCTGTTTAATCGCGCGTCATCAAATAGTAAGACATTTTTTGAGGGCCCAGAACACCCACGCCACTTCGACGAAAAGTCATTTTTATTTTCTCAATAAATTGCCTATACTTGTAACTATCTATTTCCACATTTTGAAGTCAATCTGACAAGGTTAAATGCCTCTGTCCCCCACATTCCAAAGCCAAGATTTTTCAATTTCGAGGTGTTTTTTCAACTTTGCGGACAAAATAGCAGACTTCCTGTTGGGTTTAGACTATGGCTCCAAGAGACTTTTTTGTGCGTCCTGGGATGTTACATAAATGTGACATATTTCCAGATTTTTAGACGCAACGGGCTTCCGGGGCTGTTCCGTTGAAAATTTGTAGGTGGTGCTACAGAGCCATTTTGCCACACCCGTGCTGGGGGCACTTACTCAGATCATTATTGGACGCAAACGAATCTCTGTGGCCATTTTCAGGACTTTTCGCGCATGTATGACGGACTACTGATTTTCGGCCTGGGCAGAAAAACGAGAAAAATAATAATAATAATAATAATTAAAGCTGCAAGCAGCATTGGACGGGCCCTCGCAATCCACGCTTGTCGGCGACCGGCAAGGACGGGGTCAGTGCAGTTCCCGGGGCAGAGCGATAATATTCTCCCCTCCCTGAATGTACTGTATGCAGTTTGGCAGACAGCTAACAGTTCTCCTATGAGAGGCAAAGTCTTCTTGCTTCAAGGATTTATTTTCTCACTCCCAATTCAAGTTGACTGTAAAACTGAAATACATACAACAAAAGATGATTCCAAAGAAAATTCTGAATATATTTTAAGTATCTCTAAATATCTCTTACTTCTCTTTACATCTAGTTTATAAATAGTAAATAAATATTCTCTTTTCAACTTTATAATTAACTTTGTCCATGTAAAATGGCACATTGTAATGACTAAATAAAAAACCTCTCTTAAACCCCTTTTAGAAATGCTTCTTTTAACAGTATAATGGCACCATCTGCTGGACAAAGAAGCGTACTACGTGCAAAGTTGAGAGCACCAGTCAGGCCGGGGCCGGTGTCACTTTCGCTACCGTGGAACGCCCAAAGTTTAACGAAAAGTCACAATTTTCGCAGTGAACGACCAAAAAACTTATAAGTACATCCAGAAAAAATTTGAAGAGAATCCAAAGACCCCGAAAGGAACGGCAGCTCACACAACAAACATCATATATTTTGTAACGATTCTTGTCCACAGTGGGTGGCGCTACAATAATTGTATGAATATTGTCATATGGATGTGTTCAGATAGGGACCAGCAACAATACTGTAAAGTTTGATGCACTTTGGACTGAATTAAAAGCACATATAATTCTACTTCCTGTTTAATCGCGCGTCATCAAATAGTAAGAAATTTTTTGAGGGCCCAGAACACCCACGCCACTTCGACGAAAAGTCATTTTTATTTTCTCAATAAATTGCCTATACTTGTAACTATCTATTTCCACATTTTGAAGTCAATCTGACAAGGTTAAATGCCTCTGTCCCCCACATTCCAAAGCCAAGATTTTTCAATTTCGAGGTGTTTTTTCAACTTTGCGGACAAAATAGCAGACTTCCTGTTGGGTTTAGACTATGGCTCCAAGAGACTTTTTTGTGCGTCCTGGGATGTTACATAAATGTGACATATTTCCAGATTTTTAGACGCAACGGGCTTCCGGGGCTGTTCCGTTGAAAATTTGTAGGTGGTGCTACAGAGCCATTTTGCCACACCCGTGCTGGGGGCACTTACTCAGATCATTATTGGACGCAAACGAATCTCTGTGGCCATTTTCAGGACTTTTCGCGCATGTATGACGGACTACTGATTTTCGGCCTGGGCAGAAAAACGAGAAAAATAATAATAATAATAATAATTAAAGCTGCAAGCAGCATTGGACGGGCCCTCGCAATCCACGCTTGTCGGCGACCGGCAAGGACGGGGTCAGTGCAGTTCCCGGGGCAGAGCGATAATATTCTCCCCTCCCTGAATGTACTGTATGCAGTTTGGCAGACAGCTAACAGTTCTCCTATGAGAGGCAAAGTCTTCTTGCTTCAAGGATTTATTTTCTCACTCCCAATTCAAGTTGACTGTAAAACTGAAATACATACAACAAAAGATGATTCCAAAGAAAATTCTGAATATATTTTAAGTATCTCTAAATATCTCTTACTTCTCTTTACATCTAGTTTATAAATAGTAAATAAATATTCTCTTTTCAACTTTATAATTAACTTTGTCCATGTAAAATGGCACATTGTAATGACTAAATAAAAAACCTCTCTTAAACCCCTTTTAGAAATGCTTCTTTTAACAGTATAATGGCACCATCTGCTGGACAAAGAAGCGTACTACGTGCAAAGTTGAGAGCACCAGTCAGGCCGGGGCCGGTGTCCCTTTCGCTACCGTGGAACGCCCAAAGGTTAACGAAAAGTCACAATTTTCGCAGTGCACGACCAAAACACTTATAAGTACATCCAGAAAAAATTTGAAGAGAATCAGAAGACCCCGAAAGGAACGGCAGCTCACAAAACAAGCACCATATATTTTGTAACCATTCTTGTCCACAGTGGGTGGCGCTACAATAATTGTATGAATATTGTCATATGGATGTGTTTAGATAGGGACCAGCAACAATACTGTAAAGTTTGATGCACTTTGGACTGAATTAAAAGCACATATAATACTACATCCTGTTTAATCGCGCGTCATCAAATAGTACGAAATTTTTTGAGGGGCCAGAACACCCACGCCACTTCGACGAAAAGTCATTTTTATTTTCTCAATAAATTGCCTATACTTGTAACTATCTATTTCCACATTTTGAAGTCAATCTGACAAGGTTAAATGCCTCTGTCCCCCACATTCCAAAGCCAAGATTTTTCAATTTCGAGGTATTTTTTCAACTTTGCAGACAAAATAGCAGACTTCCTGTTGGGTTTAGACTATGGCTCCAAGAGACTTTTTTGTGCGTCCTGGGATGTTACATAAATGTGACATATTTCCAGATTTTTAGACGCAACGGGCTTCTGGGGCTGTTCCGTTGAAAATTTGTAGGTGGCGCTACAGAGCCATTTTGCCACACCCGTGCTGGGGGCACTTACTCAGATCATTACTGGACGCAAACGAATCTCTGTGCAAATTTTCAGGACTTTTCGCGCATGTATGACGGACTACTGATTTTCGGCCTGAACAGAAAAACGAGAAAAATAATAATAATAATAATAATAATAATTAAAGCTGCAAGCAGCATTGGACGGGCCCTCGCACGCCACGCTTGTCGGCGACCGGCAAGGACGGGGTCACTGCAGTTCCCGGGGCAGAGCATAAATTCTCTCTTCCCTGAATCTCCTAAAGCCCTTTTAGAAATGCTTGTTTTAACAGACTAAATGGCACCATCTGCTGGACAAAGTTGCGTACTACGTGCAAAGATGAGGGATCAGTCAGACAGGGGCAGGTGTCACTTTCACTACAGTAGAACGCCCAAAGGTTAACGAAAAGTCACAATTTCCGCAGTGAACAACCAAAACCCATATAAGTACATCCTGACAAAATTAAAAGAGAATCCAAAGACCTCGAAAGGAACTGCAGCTCATCAGATATTTTCTAACATTTCTTGTCCAAAGTAGGTGGCGCTACAATAATTGTATGAATATTGTCATATGGATGTGTTCAGATAGGGACTAGCAACAATACTGTAAAGTTTGATGCACTTTGGACTGAATTAAAGCACATTTAACACTACTTCCAGTTCCAACCCGCGTCATCAAATCCTAAGAAATTTTTGAGGGGCCAGAACACCCACGCCACTTGGACGAAAAGTCAATTTTTTTTTCTCAAGACATTGGCTATACTTGTAACTATCTATTTCCAGATTTTGAAGTCAATCTGACACGGTTAAATGCCAGACCCTCCCACATTCCAAAGCCAAGATTTTTCAATTGCAAGGTGTTTTTTCAAGTTTGCGGACAAAATAGCAGACTTCCTGTTGGGTTTAGACTATGGCTCCAAGAGACTTTTTTGTGCGTCCTGGGATGTTACATAAATGTGACATATTTCCAGATTTTTAGACGCAACAGGCTTCCGGGGCTGTTCCGTTGAAAATTTGTAGGTGGCGCTAGAGAGGCATTTTGCCACGCCTGTGCTTGGTACACTTACTCAGATCAGTATTGGAGGGAAACGAATGTCTCTGCCCATTTTCAGGACTTTTCGTGCATGTATGACGGACTACTGATTTTCGGCCTGGGCAGAAAAACGAGAAAAATAATAATAATAATAATAATAATAATAATAATAATAATAATAATTAAAGCTGCAAGCAGCATTGGACGGGCCCTCGCACCCCACGCTTGTCGGCGACCGGCAAGGACGGGGTCACTGCAGTTCCCGGGGCAGAGCATAAATTCTCTCTTCCCTGAATCTCCTAAAGCCCTTTTAGAAATGCTTGTTTTAACAGACTAAATGGCACCATCTGTTGGACAAAGTTGCGTACTACGTGCAAAGATGAGGGATCAGTCAGACAGGGGCAGGTGTCACTTTCACTACAGTAGAACGCCCAAAGGTTAACGAAAAGTCACAATTTTCGCAGTGAACAACCAAAACCCATACAAGTACATCCTGACAAAATTAAAAGAGAATCCAAAGACCTCGAAAGGAACTGCAGCTCATCAGATATTTTCTAACATTTCTTGTCCAAAGTAGGTGGCGCTACAATAATTGTATGAATATTGTCATATGGATGTGTTCAGATAGGGACTAGCAACAATACTGTAAAGTTTGATGCACTTTGGACTGAATTAAAGCAATTTTTGAGGGGCCAGAACACCCACGCCACTTGGACGAAAAGTCAATTTTTTTTTCTCAAGACATTGGCTATACTTGTAACTATCTATTTCCAGATTTTGAAGTCAATCTGACACGGTTAAATGCCAGACCCTCCCACATTCCAAAGCCAAGATTTTTCAATTTCAAGGTGTTTTTTCAAGTTTGCGGACAAAATAGCAGACTTTCTGTTGGGTTTAGACTATGGCTCCAAGAGACTTTTTTGTGCGTCCTGGGATGTTACATAAATGTGACATATTTCCAGATTTTTAGACGCCACGGGCTTCCAGGGCTGTTCCGTTGAAAATTTGTAGGTGGCGCTAGAGAGGCATTTTGCCACGCCTGTGCTTGGGGCACTTACTCAGATCAGTATTGGAGGGAAACGAACCTTTCTGCCCATTTTCAGGACTTTTCGTGCATGTATGACGAAATGCTGATTTTCGGCCTGGGCAGAAAAACGAGAAAAATAATAATAATAATAATAATAATAATAATAATAATAATAATAATAATAAACAGTACGAAAACAATAGGGTCCTTGCAACTCCGTTGCATGGCCCCGTTGGGCCCCTGCACTTCGTTGCTCGGGCCCTAATAATAATAATAATAATAATAAACAGTACGAAAACAATAGGGTCCTTGCAACTCCGTTGCATGGCCCCGTTGGGCCCCTGCACTTCGTTGCTCGGGCCCTAATAATAATAATAATAATAATAATAAACAGTACGAAAACAATAGGGTCCTTGCAACTCCGTTGCATGGCCCCGTTGGGCCCCTGCACTTCGTTGCTCGGGCCCTAATAATAATAATAATAATAATAATAATAATAATAAAGAGTACGAAAACAATAGGGTCCTTGCAACTCCGTTGCATGGCCCCGTTGGGCCCCTGCACTTCGTTGCTCGGGCCCTAATAATAAACAGTACGAAAACAATAGGGCCCGAGCAACGAAGTGCAGGGGCCCAACAATAATAATAATAATAATAATAATAATAATAATAATAATAAACAGTACGAAAACAATAGGGTCCTTGCAACTCCGTTGCATGGCCCCGTTGGGCCCCTGCACTTCGTTGCTCGGGCCCTAATAATAATAATAATTAAAGCTGCAAGCAGCATTGGACGGGCCCTCGCAATCCACGCTTGTCGGCGACCGGCAAGGACGGGGTCACTGCAGTTCCCGGGGCAGAGCGTAAATTCTCCCCCTGCCTGAATGTACTGTATGCAGTTTGGCAGAGCGCTAACAGTTCTTCAATGAGAGGCAAAGTCTTCTTTCTTCAAGGATTTATTTTGTCACTCCCAATTCAAGTTGACTGTACAACTGAAATACATACAACAAAAGATGATTCCAAATAGAATTCTGAATATATTTTAAGTATCTCTAAATATCTCTTACTTCTCTTTACATCTAATTTATAAATAGTAAATAAATATTCTCTTTACAACTTTATAATTAACTTAAAAGTATCTTATGAACACACAATGTCCATGTATAATGACATATTGTAATGACTAAATAATGCACTTCTCCTAAACCCCTTTTAGAAATGCTTGTTTTAACAGACTAAATGGCACCATCTGCTGGACAAAATAGCGTACTACGTGTAAAGATGAGGAAATCAGTCAGACGGGGCAGGTGTCACTTTCGGTACCGTAGAACGCCCAAAGTTTAACGAAAAGTCACAATTTTCGCAGTGAACGACCAAAACCCATATAAGTACATCCTGAAAAAATTTGAAAAGAATCCCTAAAAGGAAGAAGACCCTGAAAGGAACAACAGCTCATACAACAAACATCAGATATTTTCTAACATTTCCTGTCCACAGTGGGTGGCGCTACAATAATTGTATGAATATTGTCATATGGATGTGTTCAGATAGGGACCAGCAACAATACTGTAAAGTTTGATGCACTTTGGACTGAATTAAAAGCACATATAATACTACTTCCTGTTTAATTGCGCGTCATCAAATAGTAAGACATTTTTTGAGGGCCCAGAACACCCACGCCACTTCGACGTAAAGTCAATTTTTTTTCTCAAGATATTGCCTATACTTGTAACTATCTATTTCCACATTTTGAAGGCAATCTGACAAGGTTAAATGCCAGACCCTCCCACATTCCAAAGCCAAGATTTTTCAATTTCAAGGTGTTTTTTCAACTTTGCGGACAAAATAGCAGACTTCCTGTTGGGTTTAGATAAGATAAGATAAGATAAGATAAGATAGGACTTTATTCATCCCCGTGGGGAAATTAGGGCGTTACAGCGGCAGGAAACAGCAGTGCAAGATACAAGAAAGTAAAAAATAAAAAATAGAATATGGCAGACAAATGTGTTATGTACATAAAATATTTACATGTTGCATCAGAGGGATTCACAGTGTCTAATCTGAGTTGAAGCAGCCGATTTTTAAATATGTTTATGTCGACATTCATGAATATCATGAATAAAAAGAATAAAACAGCATCGAACTCCAATAGGAGTTAAATTACCATGTACTGTAACTAGAAAGGTGTGAGATGATGGTTTTTTATATATATATATATATATATATATATATATATATATACATACTGTACACAGTACATAAGTCAGTGAGAAGAAGCCCAGCAGCAGCAGAACAGTTAGGAAATGCTGATGTTAAAGAGTCTGACTGCTGAGGGGACAAAAGACCTGCGGAAGCGTTCCTTCCTGCACTGTGGATGCAGCAGTCTTTGGCTGAAGGAGCTTCCTAAAGTCCCAACTGTCTCATACAGGGGATGAGAGGGGTTGTTCCTGATGTTGGACAGTTTAGCCAACATCCTCCTTTCCCCCACCTGCTCCACTGAATCCAGAGGACAGCCCAGGATGGAGCTGGCCCTCTTGATCAGTTTGCCCAGTCTGTTCTTGTCCCTCTCTGTTACTCCACTACACCAGCAGACCACAGCATAGAAGGTTGCTGATGCAACCACAGTGTCGTAAAATGTCCTGAGCAGCGTCCTACACACACCGAAGGACCTCAGTCTCCTCAGCAGGTGGAGGCGACTTTGTCCCTTCTTGTAGAGGACACTGCTGTTGTCTGACCAGTCCAGTTTGTTGTTCAGGTGAACACCCAGGTATTTATATCCATCCACGATGTCGATATCCAAACCCTGGATGTTCACTGGTGTTGTGTGTGCTGCCCTCCTCTGGAAGTTAATCACCATCTCCTTTGTCTTGGTGGCGTTGATGTGAAGGTGACTGCGTTCACACCAGTCGACAAAGTCCTCGACCACCTTCCTGTATTCCAGGTCGTTCCCGTTCGTTACCCGTCCAACGATGGCTGTATCGTCCGAGAACTTCTGGATGTGGCAGCTGTCCGTGTTGTAGCGGAAGTCTGAGGTGTAGATGGAGAAGAGGAATGGAGAGAGTACCGTTCCTTGTGGAGCTCCCGTGCTGCAGAGCATCTCATCAGACACACAGCCATGAAGCCTCACATACTGAGGTCTGTTGGTGAGGTAGTCGATCGTCCATGCAGTCAGCTGGCTGTTTACCCCTGCTCCCTCTAGTTTCCCCTTGAGCAGCGACGGTTGTATTGTGTTAAAGGCACTGGAGAAGTCAAAAAACATGACTCTCACAGTACCTCTGGGCTCCTCAAGGAGCGAAAGCGATCTGTGCAGCAAGTAGATGACAGCGTCATCCACCCCAATGCTCGGTTTGTAGGCAAACTGCAGGGGGTCCAGCTTCGGGCTCACAAGGGGTCGGAGGTGGTTCAGGATCAGCCTCTCCATGGTCTTCATCAGGTGAGATGTTAAAGCCACAGGTCTGAAGTGGTTGGGCTCCCTGGCGTGTGTGATCTTTGGTACTGGGACCACACAGGAAGTCTTCCACAGCACAGGAACTTTCTCCAGACTAAGACTCAGGTTGAAGATGTATGTGACCACCTGGCTGAGCTGGTCTGCGCAGTCCCTGAGTAGTCTGGAGCAGATGCCGTCTGGACCTGTAGCTTTCCTGGCCTTGATCCTACCCAATTCTCTTCTCACCTGGAGCTTTGTTATGCAGGTGCTGGGGGGATGAGTGGGGGGTGGAGAGGTGTCGGTGGGGTTGTGTGGGGGTGGTTCAGGAGATGCTGTTGGTGCTGTGGAGGGGGAGGGGGTTGGTAGCCAGAGGGGAAGTGGCTGAGGTGCAGACTGATGGTTCACGGGGGTGGGGGAGGGTGGTGGGGTGGATCTAGAGTCGAATCTGTTGAAGAACAGATTAAGTTCGTTTGCCCACCCTCTGTCTCCAGGTTCTGAGCCGTTCCCACTAACCCTGTTTGAGCCTGAGATCGTCTTCAGCCCTTTCCAGACCTCCCTGGTGTTTTTCTTCTGCAGTTGGTCCTCCACTTTCCTCCTGTAGATGTCCTTGCCTTCATTTATTTTCTTTTTGAGTTCGCTCTGAATCCTCTTGAGTTCCTCCTTGTCACCAGATCTGAAGACCCTCTTCTTTTCGTTGAGTAGGGCTTTCAGCTCAGGGGTCACCCAGGGTTTGTTGTTAGAGAAACACCTCACTGTCTTGGTGGGCACGGTGTTCTCCACGCAGAAGTTGATGTAGTCAGTGATGCAGTGGGTCAGGCCGTCTATGTCCTCCACGTCATGTGCTCCACACAGCACCTCCCAGTCAGTGGATTCAAAGCAGTCCCTCAGCTGCTCACTGGCGTCCTCTGTCCATGTCCTCACAGTCCTTGTAGTTGGGGGTTGTTGTTTAACTACAGACTATGGCGCCTTTTGATGTTTGGTGCGTCCTGGGATGTTACATGCACGAAAAGTCCTGAAAATGGGCAGAGAGATTCGTTTCCCTCCAATGCTGATCTGAGTATGTGCCCCCAGCACTGTTGACCTGCCCCCTTGACCTTTTCACCCAATAAGAGACCAGGGGGAACCATCCCCCACACTTGCTCTTGCAGAACACCTCAGAAAGAATTGACAAGAGAAGTGAGGGTTTTTGAGTGGCGAAAATGAGAAAGAAGAGCAGCGTGTGGATGCACTTTGATATGGGAAATCCAAAGCAGGCTAAGTGCAAACTATGCAAACAATTAATCTCTACTCATGCAGGGTGTACATCAAATATGATAAGGCATTTGAAAACCCACAGCACTGATGGAAGTTGCTCGAGGAGAGGAAGAAGAGGGAGCAACAGCAACAGGAGCTACAAGTACTGAGTCTGCTGCATCATCCAGTTCAGATGGGGCAGATGCCACTTTGACAGCCCTAGCACCACCAGAAGTTGTCAGAAGGCGCCCAAGGCAGACAACACTGGGGGCCTTTGTAAGAAGACCCATGCAACCTCTGCAAAAGAGTAAAGTGAGGCACTTATTAATATGTTAGCTAAGGACTTTCAACCTTTTTCTATTGTGGAGGAAGAGGGCTTCAGCGAATACATAACTGCGCTGGACCCTTCATATGTTCTGCCAAGCAGGTACATGCTTTCAAAAAGGATGCTGCCAAACCTACATGACAAGATTAAGCGAGAGCTTAAAGTAAATCCAGAATGCTACTGCAGTGTGCCTGATAACAGATTGCTGGACATCCAGAACCACTATTAGCTACATGTCAGTGACATGTCACTACATTTAAGAGTTCACACTCAGGAGCAGCTTACTGGACTGTTGTATTTTAACAGAGAGACACATAGCTGAGCAGCTTGCGTACAAATTGAATCAAGTAGTGGAGGAGTGGGAAATCAAAGATAAGGTTGTAGCATGTGTCACTGACAATAAAGAAAGTGGTGAAGGACATCCTGCAATGGAACCACATGAGCTGGACAAGAATGGGCAACATTCTTTAAATCTTATTGTGAGACATGCTCTTGATGATGCCCCTGGCATACAGAGAATTATAAAGATGGTGAAGGCCATGGCTGAATACGTCCGGAGAAGCACAGTGGCAACAGAAAAACTACATCAAATGCAGCAGAGTATGGGCCAGCCACAATTGCGACCAAAAATGGACATTATTACACACTGGAACTCAACATTTTACATGCCGGAGCCCATACTTCAAATCAAGGAGCCCCTGGTCTCCACACTAGCACTTCTAAACCCGCAGCAGCCAACACTGTCACATGCAGAGTGGGAAGCTTTGGAGAAAGCATGTGTGGTCCTGTCACCTTTTGAAGAGGTCACAAAAGAAATGAGCTCAGAGAGGTATGCAATTCACATTTTATATATCTTAGCTTTACATGTTGAAATTATCTTTTGCAGGTTATAGACATTACCGTTAAAATACTTAATATGTCTTTCATTAAAATATGTTATTACCTTAAATAAAGCACTTAAACAAAGCACTGATCACTGCTGTCCAGTGAAAAATGCTGGTCAACGCTCTTACAGCTCAACTGATGGAACGATTAGGATACCTTGAGATGGTCAATGTACTGGCTGATGCAACCTTCCTGGACCCGAGGTTCAAAAGGCATGGCTTTGTGAATGATTCATATGCCAATCAGACCATTTCAAGAGTGGAGAGGGCAACAATGAAGGCAGGCACTCAGCCATCCTCTGATGCAGTTTCAGAGGACAGTGAAGTTTTAAAACAAAATTGCTAAAGCAAAATTTTTTATTAAACAAAAAGATTATGAAATGGTAAAGAAACCAGGTAAATTATTTGCCCATCAAATAAAGAAGAAGCAAGCTGAAAGACTATAAAACCTATGCATTTTAGTGATAATAAAATAACCTATCACCCTGGAGAGATCAACCAAACCTTTTTCAACTTCTATAATAATCTTTACAAATCACAAAGGGGTTACTCTCAAGAAAAATTGGAGGATTACCTCAGCAAAATCAAGCTACCTGAAGTATCAGCTTCAGACCAACACTTAAATCTACCACTTACAGAAGCTGAGATACTGGCTACAATTAACTCAATGTTGTTAAATAAAAGCCCGGGACCAGATGGTTTCTCAGTAGATTTTTATAAAGAGTTTTGGCCTGAGATCCATCCTATCTTTATGGCAATGGTGAACAACTTCTGTAAGGGAAAAATACTCCCTCAGACAATGAACTTGGCTCACATTAGTGTTTTACTTAAAGGTGGCAAAGATGCTCATCATACAGGCCTATAAGACCACGACTATAAAATTATCACCAAACTTTTAGTTACAAGGCTGGAGTCAATCCTACCTAAACTAATCAACCCAGACCAGTCAGGCTTTGTAAAGGGGAGATATGCAACTGACAACATTAGGAGAACCCTGAATATAATAAACTGCATTAACAACCAGCGGAAGCCCTCTCTTCTGTTATCTTTAGATGCAGAGAAGGCTTTTGACAGGGTTCAGTGGAGCTTTCTCTTTTCTATTCTGGAGAAATTTAAAATGGGTGGTAACTTTATTGATTGGATTAGGAGTATTTATAACAGCCCTAAAGCCCTTTGTCAGCTTTACTTTTTGCCATAGTGAATGAACCACTGACTGCATTTGTTAGAGACAACACTAATATCCAAGGTTTCGAGTTTGACGCTAATGAACATAAAATGTTGATGATGACATTCTCTTATATATCACTAACCTGGACAATTCTATTCCTCACCTCCTAAATACATTAAAGAATTTGGCAACTATTCAGGATACAAGATAAATTTTCCTACACACGATACCAACTGAAGAATTGTTATCTTCTAGTGGGTTTAACGCTACACCAGAAGGCTCCAAGTACTTGGGCATATTCATTACTCCAGATTTGGATAATTTAAGTAAAGAAAACTACACTCGCCTTTCACTTAAGGTTAAGATAGAGTTGTCAAAGTCGCCATCTCTGCCATTATCACTCTTGGGCAGAATAAATGTAATTAAAATGAATGTTCTCCCAAGATTCATTTTTCTTTTCCAGATACTTCCATGCTTTTTATCTATAGAGTTTTCAATTCAATTAATAGCTGTCTCTCGAGATCCATTTGGAGGAATAAAAAAACTCGGATTAGTCTATTAACTTTAATGAAACCCGAAACTTTGTGAGGTCTGGGCTTAACCAACCTACAATATTATTTTTAGGCAGCCCAAATAAGGAACCTGATTTCATGGTCAATGGAGAGACATGAATCCATGTGGTTTCAGATGGAATCAAAAACATTCGAACCGCTTCCTCTCATCTCCCTCCTATTTATAAACCATTTTGAAAAGATAAAAAATATGAATAAATGTTACTCCGTAACCAATACTCTACAAACCTGGAAAGATTGTAGAAAGAAAATGGGCATTATCTTGTGTACCTCCATATACTCTCCGATATTTCAAAATCCAGACCTTAATACCCAAAATAATTTGGTCTATACAGGTCAATGGACAAATTCTGGCATAATACATTTTAAAGATTTGCTAAAGCAGAATTTGCAGTTAAAATCATACATGGATTTATTTTCAGAATATGACATTTCCAATAAATATATATATTTTTAAAATATTTACAGATTATTATTAAGGAAAAAAAATCAGCTTGAGCTATCTGAAATGGAGGACCCTTTGTTATCCTCAGACACAATAAAAGGAAAGATCAGTGTATTTTACAATATTCTGATAAGAGAAGGTCAATCCTCTTTCCAATTGTTAAAGAAAATATGGGAGAAGTACCTGGGGAGAACTTTTGAAGACAGTGTATGGATAAATATATGTAATAGAATTCATTTCCCATTCATAAGCAATACAATTAAGGAAGCTAATTTCAAGTTGATCTACAAAACGTATCCAACTCCATTAAAAATGCATAAAATACCAAATGATATATCAGCAGTTTGTCAGAGATGTAATAAGGCAGAGGGGACATTCATGCATATGTTTTGGAATTGCAGTCTTTTAAAAAGCTATTGGAGCTCAATCCACTCTTTTACTCGTCCTGTCATGGAAATACAACTTGATTTGAGCAGTTTATTTTTATTAAACGACACAAATAATTTACAGTTAGATAAAAAAAATGCAGGATACTTTTTTAATCACTTATTTTGCAAAGAAATGCATACTTTTATTCTGGAAGAATGGTATCCCCCTTCTTTCAAGATCTTCCTTGAGCAACTGTCTTCATCTTGCCTTTAGAAAAACTGACTGTGGACAAATACAATCGTGGACATCTCTTTCAAGAATTTTGGTGCCCTAAACTATTGGGTATGGCAAAAGCTTGAACTGGTATATCAAGTGCTGTGTACATGCGGTCCTTTTATTGTTATTTAGGCTTCCACATCGATATGCTGACATTACTGCTGCCCCAAATACTTTTAAGTTCTTATTTTTTGTCTGTTTTTTCTTTTATATATATTTTCTTTTTTTTTACTGTTATTTCTTTATTTTTATCCTTTTTCCATTTTTATTTCCAGTAATATTTGTACTTTTACGTTAAGGGCGTTTGTTGGGTTATCCCTCTAAGGGTGGGGGGTGGGAATAATGCTCAAAGGAAAATTGTAAACTCTATGACCGAGGAGCAGTATTTCTGTATGTTATCTGAATGACTTTCTTTTGAGAAATAAAAAGACATTAAAAAAAAAAAAAAAAAAACTGAAGCTGCAGCAACTACAAGGCCTGACTTTGAAGAGAGAGTCACAAGCCTAAGGCCAGACGTGCAGAGCCCCCAAGCTGTGGCCTTGCTTGAGGTAAAGGGATATCTGTCAGAACAACTCATTCCTCGCACAGCTGACCCGTTACAGTGGTGGAAGACACGAGCACAGGTCTATAAAAACCTGTGCATTGTGATGATGACCAGACTTTGTATCGTTTCCACCATAGTGCCCTCAGAGCAGGTTTTCTCCAAAACAGGACAAATTGTGTCAGACAGGGGGTGCTACCTCACCACTGACAAGGACTGTCAGCTTGCATCTTTAAATGCCAACCTCAAAAAGTCAAAAGTGAATAGTGTCACTGTCCATTTCCCCACCAGCTTTTTATTTCCATTGACTATATTCTTAGATTACTTTCTTCATATTTTTTATATTTACCAAACTGTAATAGGAATTTTTGTTGGTATATTTTTTTTTGTATTTCATGCCTTGTTTGCAGTGTCACTTTAAAGCAGTTTGCACTTTTTCAGATTTCTCTGCAGTTTGTTGTGTGTGCCTTTAATATTATTAGGGAACCTTTATCTTATTTATTCATTTATTTTTTTATTACTTTATTTGTCAGGGACAATGCAGCGCACATTATTACATACATAGCTATCACAGTCAATGTCATAACATGTCTGTAGATGTGTTACATAAAAGGTTTCTAGCCACTTGGCTAATTTGCAACCCCAGTCCCTGGTCAGACCTTTCTGAAAATGTTGTAATCTAAAAATATTCTAAGAGTGTAGTATATGTGTACAAACACCTCTATATACACGTAGAAACCACAAAACATCAAGGGTAACTTTAGTGTTCCTACCCTAACCATATACAACTAAATAACCACACATACATAAAAAACATTACAATCAATAAATCACGTAACACAACCCCCAAACACCCAGCTGCCCGCCAACTCTCACTTATACGGTCAGCCAAAACAATAACACAGATAACAAATCACATATGATACAACCCCCAGATACCTAGCCGCCCGCAAACTCTCACCTATGCGAGCAGCCAGGCATCAACACCGACAGTACGGTAAAACATAGACAATAGAGTGTGTGTGTGTGTGTGTGTGTGTGTGTCTGCGTGTGCGTGTGCGTGCGCCCATATCTTAATGGTCACAACCCTGATTTGCTTTCAGTTCTGTTTGTGTTTTTAGTCCTGTCGGTAAGTTGTTCCAAAAACGGGTTCCTATTACTGAAAAACATGACTGGCCAAAAGAAGTTTTGCGCCCCACTGTATAGTAATACAGTTGCCACCTGCTACTCCCCTTGTGGCCACACTTCTTGCCTTTGTTTTCATGACAAATGGACAGAGAACAGAGGGCGCCAAATTAATTGCGCATTTAAAAATTATTTTAAGAAAAGAAAACTTAATAAAATTGTCAAAACTTAATAACTTATATTTTTGCAAAATTAAACAATGGTGTGATGTCACTGGTTTCCAGTCCATTGTTTTCAGTGCCTGTTTGTATAATGATTTTACTGGATTGATGGTTGTCTGGGAGGCTTGTGAAAGAGAAGTAAAGCAGCCTTGACCGGGATGTGGTGTCTTATCATTCTGAAGCAGTTCAGGTTTGTCCGAACTGTCTTGCAGAGTTTCTTAACGTGCTTTTGAAATTAAGTTGTGAGTCTAAAATAATACCTAAAAATTTGAATTCATCCGCTTCCTCTATAGCCTCTTGGCCTAATTTAATGGTGCATTTGGCTTTACCTCTTATAGAGAAGCACATTGAGACAAGTCTTTTTGATGTTAAGCATCAAGTGGTTATCTTTGAGCCATTGGGATACTCCCTCCATTTCCTTAGTCAGTACCTCTGCTGCTGCACCTGGTGTTCTAGCTGGTGCGTATATGACTGTATCGTCAGCATACATTTGACAGTTTACTGACTGACAGCATGTTGGTAAGTCATTGATATACAGACTAAACAGCAGTGGCCCCGGGATGGATCCCTGTGGGACACCCATTGTCGATTGAAGCGGCATTGAGAGTTCTGTGTTTATTTTCACTCATTGCTCTCGATTGGCCAGGTATGAGGCAAACCAACCGATAACATGTTCAGAGAAGTTGAAGTTGGTAAGCTTGTTCAAGAGTATGCTGTGGTTCACTGTGTCAAATGCCTTTATGAGGTCTATAAACATTGGGTTTATATATTTCTGTTGAATACCCTTGTCTAAACCCAAATTGTTTGTGGTTAATGTGACAGTTGTTTTCAAGATAACTAACTAGTTGTTCTGTTATGATTTTTTCTAAAATTTTTGAGAGGGCGGGTAATATTGAAATTGGCCTATAGTTACCTGCTTGGCCCTTTGCACCAGCCTTAAAGATTGAAATAATAATGGCTTGCTTCCAGCTTTGTGGGAATTTGCCCACTCTAATGGAAAGGTTTACCAGATGAGTTATAGGTTTGACCAGGGCCAAGCAGTGAGTTCTAATAAAAGCAGTGTCCAACCCAAACACGTCCTTTGCTTTAGACTTATTCAACATGTTAATAGTTTTATAAACTTTTTCCTCACTGACCTCCTTAATTTGGAACAACTTTGATGGCATAGACTTTGAGCTCTGCAAAGTTGCTGGTTCAAAAGTCTCAGCAAGCTCCTCCACTGACTGAATAAAGAATTTGTTAAATTCATTTGCAATAGCTAGATTGTCAGTGCTAATAACTCTATTCACTTTCAATTCAGTTATTATTTTTTGTTGACTTGGCTTAATTTTAGCGAGACTGTTGAGGTGCTTCCAGAGGGAAGATTCCCTCAGATTCCCCAATCAGTTGCATATAATAAGCTGTTTTTGCTTTACGCAGTTCTTTTCTCAATCCTTTGAAAATTAGAAAATCCGTATTAGTCTTCGTGAGTAGTGATTTTTTCAATGCGTAGTCTCTTTTTTTCATTAGCTGGCGAATGTCATTACTCAGCCATGGTAAGGATGCTTTTCGCTGCGTGCCCTTGAACGTTTTCATGTAATTCCCAATTAGGTTTGTGAGATTTTGTGTTAAGGAGATACAACAACTTTCTAGCTCGTTTGATTGTAGAACGTTATCCCATTCTAAATTGTTTAGATCATTTCAAATTGTGCCCGCTTGTTTTTGGGAATACCCTGGTTACCAGAGTTACTTTCATTCTCAAATTTTGATAACCACTGTTTAGTAAGTTTTTGGACAACCATGGTCATGTTATGATCTGATAGCCCTGTGAGGAGGTTATAAGTTCTCATGATTCGCTGAGGTCTATTAGTAATAATTAGATCTATCAGAGTTTTAGTTGTTCTTGTGATCCTCATTGGGCCTTTCACCATCTGCTGAAGACTGTGTTTTGACAGCAGTGTTTTTAATTTCAGCCAATTAGTATTTAAATCACCTAGTAGAATCGATTCTGTGCAGGTATTTGTATGTTTGAGAAGTTTATCTAAGTCATCATAAAAAGAGACATCGTGCGATGGTGGGTTATATAGTGCTACAATATTAAAATTCATCTTCGGCGATTAAAGCAACATTCAACGCCAGACATTCTAATGGTGTATTCAGTTAGATTTCGTTACATTTCAGAGTGTCTCTAACATAGAATAATACTCCCCCCCCAGCCCTTGTCTGATGTTCTATCTTGTCTGTAGCATGTATAGCCAGGGACGTCAATCATGCTGGTCGGGATGTTACTATGCAGCCAAGTTTCAATCAGTGCTAAAAATCGAAGTTAGAGTCCGTTAGAAGATGTTCAATCTGGTCACGTTTTGGCAATATACTCCGAATGTTCAAGTGTCCGCCCAATATACCCTTTGGTTAGATGTAGGCTCCATATTACTCTTGCATGATTTACAGTCTGGAAAAATCCAAATTCACGTTGTTTTCTTGCTGAGTGAATCATACCGTTAACCCCGTATGGAGTACCTGTTGCCTCGACGGAGATGTCCCTCCCTCCGGGTCTCAGCCGCCATCCACACAGTCCGCTCGTCGCCGCGCCCACCGGGGGACAGTGAGTAGTTGGGCCAGGGTTTAACGGCACATCCCCGGACAATAGGATCAGGAAAACATTGAAATCATGCGATTGCCTCTTCTCCGATTGTTTTGTTTGCTCGGCGTGTCGCAACGCTGGTAGTCTGATTGTTTGGTGATCGAGTAGACGGCAAAATATCCATATCCAAAGAAGTGTAGCCTCGGTGTTTCGTTTATATTTACCGCCTGGTCATTAACGTCTTGGGATGGTCCAGTTTGCTTAAATTGGTATTGTTTAATCACGTTTAGGCCTATATGTTGACCAAGTGGCAGCAGCAGGAGCCAGCAGCAGAGCAGCAATGCGCACCCATTTCCCTCATCTTTAAGATTAATATTTGATGATTGTCTTTGTTTTGTTCTGGAGTCAGAAAATGTTTCGTTAATAGCAAAGGCTATCATGCCAAATAATTGCAGAAAAAGCCAGTAAAAGAGGAATTGAGTGGAGTCTGACAAACCGCTCAGCTCCTCGGCAGCCATTTTGTTTCTGTGCTCTGTTTGCACAAATTGTTTCATTTGTTGGATGTTTATACCCCGTGTATGTGCAATTTTTTATTTATCATATTCAATAAAAACTGAATAATGGTTGAACTATTGGTAGGCTACTTTAATACCTGGTGGTTATTAACATTCTGCTGAATGGGCCTACTTGCTGCCACATGAAATATAACTAAAGACTAATTTCAGGAGAAAATAGTAACCCAAAAATGCAAGTGTATATGTTTTATTAAGTTGTGAGGAAATGTATGTACTGGAAACACTTTCTTTCGCACTCGGGCCATTTTAGGTCAAGTGACTCAAGTGACTCAAGTGATTCACAAAACCCGGATCATATCAGTGAGTGAATCAGACTGATCCGAATCCCTCAAAAGATCCAGGTTTTACACCACTACTGAAGACACTGAAGTACAGGTAAACATTGAGCAGGAGCTGAGAGTTGCAGTATCATGCTTCAAACCCTGCTTCGAAAAGCTGTGCACTGCAAAACATGCTTATTGTAGCCATTTATCCTGACTTCCTCATTTTGACAAAAAAAATAAATAAAAAAACACACAAATAGTTTTATTAATTTTTGTTTTGTAGGTTAAAGTGTTTTATATATTTCGAGTTAATGTTGCTATTTTTTCTTGATTTTATTTCATTTCATTTTTCAGTATCAAATGATAGGTAACAGAAATGAATTGAGAAGTACTGGTTTAAATCATAAAACATCTCCAGCTCTCAGCATCTCAGCATTTTTTATTTTTTAGTCAAATTAGTTATTTCAGGTCTTATCATATTTGTTTTGTTTGACTACACACCTATATGCATATGTTCTACTAGTCCCTCAATAATTCATAGCAATCACCTCAATAAATAAATATTTATTCACGTTTAAGAAGTTGTTTGTGGTGTTGTTTTACGGCAGAGAATGAATGGTACAAACTGTGGAAAAGGATTCACTTCTTCAGATTTAAAAATAATTTAATCGAGACTGATAATTGATTTAAATTGTGTGAGGTGGTGCCCTGATGGGACATTTAAAAGTGTAGGAAATGGTACAGGATTCATTGCAGTTAATCTCCACTTATTACAGTGCTGACACTTTTTTACTGCCTATATTTATACACTTCTTGCTATTTTGTACTATACTTAGTCAGCCAATTTTATTCTATATTTATACTTTTTACTATTTCTGCTATGGTTTGAATCAGGACCAGATAAACTAATTTTGTTCCACCTGATGTACCAACATGTGTTAAAATGACAATAAAGAATCCTTGAATCCTTAAACAACTTCAGCCTTGTTCAAAACTACCAAATATTCAAGCATTTTGAGGACTGTGCTATTTGCCATATGACAAAGGTTGGGGGCTTTGGCATTTTGTTTCAAATTAGTCTTGGATATATATATGTAAAAAAACGTTCTTCTCCCCCACCTCGGGTGGTATCTGTATCATCCTCAAGCTCGGGTCCTCTACCAGAGGCCTGGGAGTTTGACGGTTCTGCGGAGTATCTTAGCTGTTCCTAGGACTCCGCTCTTCTGGACTGAGGCTTCTGATGTTGTTCCTGGGATCTGTTGGAGCCACTCCCCCAGTTTGGGCGTCACTGCCCCGAGTGCTCCTACTACCACGGGGACCACGCTCGCCTTGACCTTTCACATCTGCTCCAGCTGTTCTTTCAACCCTTGGTACTTTTCAACCTTTTTGTGTTCCTTCTTTCTGATGTTGGCATCTGCTGGTATTGCCACATCTATCACCACCGCCTTCTTCTGCTCCTTGTCTACCACCACTATGGCCGGTTGATTGGCCAGGACCTGTTTGTCAGTCTGGAAGCTGAAGTCCCACAGCACCTTGGCCCTGTTGTTCTCAGTCACCTTCTGTGGTGCGGCCCATTGGAACTTGGGTACTTCTATTCCATACTGGGTACAGATGTTCCTGTACACTATTCCAGCCACTTGGTTGTGTCTCTCTATGTACGCTGACCCGGCTAGCATCTTACAACCAGCTATGGGGCATCTTTGCATAGTCGGCACCTTGGATCTGATCTACTCTTGTAGATCTTGGCCTCTATGACTCTTGTACCTAGGGCATGTTCTTGTGCTGCCATGATCAGTGCCTCTGTGCTGTCTCTGAATCCTGCCTTTTCTAGCCATTGGTAGGTCTTGTCGATATCAGACACTTCTTCAATTTGGCAGTGGTACATGCTGTGTAGGGGCTTGTCCCTCCAGGTGATCTGCTCCTCCTCCTCTGCGCTCTTATCGGATTTCAGTTGTCTGAGACATTCACTCAGCAGTTCATCCTTTGTGGCCATCTTTCTGATGTACTCTTGGATTTTTGATGTTTCATCCTGGATAGTGGCCTTGATGCTCACTAGTCCTCGGCCTCCCTCTTTCCGCTTAGTGTATAGTCTCAGGGTGCTGGATTTGGGGTGAAACCCTCCGTGCATGGTGAGGAGCTTTCTTGTCTTGATGTCTGTGGCTTCTATGTCCTCCTTTGTCCAGCTTATGATCCCAGCAATCTGATGACTGGTATTGCGTACATGTTGATGGCTTGGATCTTGTTCCTGCCATTTAGCTGACTTTTCAGGACCTGCCTCACTCTCTGGAGGTATTTGGTTGTGGTCGACTTCCTTGTGGCTTCCTCATGATTTCCGTTAGCCTGTGGGATACCAAGGTACTTGTAGCTGTCTTGGATATCACCAAGTAGCCTCTGGTAGGTCGACCCCTTCAGTTCTGATCATCTTGCCTCTCTTAGAGACCATCCGGCCACACTTGTCCAATCTGAATGACATCCCTATGTCGTTGCTGTAGATCCTGGTGGTATGGATCAGTGAGTCGATTTCTCGCTTATTCCTGGCATACAGCTTGATGTCATCCATGTAGAGCAGGTGGCTAATTGTTGCTCCACTTCGGAATTGGTACCCGTAACCACTCTTTGTGATGATCTGGCTGAGGGGGTTCAGGCCTATGCAGAACAGCAGTGGTGATAGTGCATCTCCTTCGTATATGCCGCGTTTGATGTGGGCAATTGGCTTTGTGTTGGCTTCTAAGGTTGTCTTCCACATTCCCATCGAGTTCTGGATGAAGGCCCTTAGGTTCCTGTTGATCTTATACAGTTCCAGACATTCCAGTATCCATGTGTGGCATTGAGTCGTAAGCTTTCTTGTAGTCAATCCAGGCGGTGCACAGGTTGGTCTGTCTGCTCTAACAGTCTCGGGCGACTGCTATATCGACCAGTAGCTGGTGCTTGGCTCCTCTGGTGTTGCTACCAATTCCCTTCTGAGCCCCGCTCATGTATTGACCTACATGCTTACTCATCTTAGCCGCAATGATGCCTGACAGGGCCTTCCATGTTGTGGAGAGACAGGTTATTGGCTGGTAGTTGGATGGGATAGGCCCCTTCTGGGGGTCCTTCAGGATTAGGACTGTCCTGCCCTGGGTTAGCCACTTTGGGTGGGACCCATCCCTTAGCAGCTGGTTCATCTGTACTGCTAGGCATTCATGGAGTGCTGTTAGCTTCTTCAGCCAGTAGGCATGGATCATATCGGGGCCTGGTGCTGTCCAGCTCTTCATCTTTGACACTCTTTCTTGGATGTCTGCCATTGAGATGGTTACAGGTTCTTGTTCTGGGAGGTTGCTGTGGTCTGCTCTTAGCTCCACTAGCCATTGGGCATCTGGGTTGTGTGATGTTTTTTTTTTTCCCATATACCCTTCCAGTAGTCTTCCACCTCAGCTCTTGGTGGGTCTGACCGGTTGTTATTTCCTCCCTGCCACTGAGAATACACCTTGGCTGGTTCAGTGGAGAACAGCTTGTTTATTCTCCTAGCCTCTGTCTCCTTGGTGTATCTCTTCAACCGGGTGGCCAGTGCTGTTAGTATCTGTTTGGCAGTTTCGAGTGCTTCAGGTATGGAGAGCTTGCCGTACCTCCTTGGGTGCCACTTTATTCACCATGCTGCCTTTCTACAGTTCTGTTAGCTGGCTGACTTCTCTCCGTGTCGCCCTTATCTTGGCCTCTAACCGTATTCTCCATGGTGGATGCTGCCTGTCATGGTTTGAGCCCATCTTGTAGCCAAGCATTTCAGCCTAGCATTTCTAGGATTACTGTTGCTCTACTGTGTATCAGCTTATTGGTCTCAGTGATGGTTCCCATAGGGATTGTTGTTAGTGCAGCATTGACATCTGTAACAGTTACCACAGGTAAGTATATTGATGGTTTAATATTGGACCAGAATCAGAAGGATCGAGGAATGACTGTAGAGCCTGAAAGCATGTATTAGCAGAGATACCACACACACACACGACTGGATGGTTTGAATTAGTTGTATTGTGCACAAATCATAAAATCAGATCACAACCTCCCAACCTAAGCCGGCTTTCTAGTCTGTACTTCTGCACAACAAATGGGCCCAAAATAAAACAAAATAAATAACGTCAAATAATCGTGTCCTCTCTGGAGTTCCCTTCACAAAATAAAGAATAAAGTTCGCTGTCCAACGTGCACTGCTCCTTAATGGGAAGAAGCAAAGGTCTCTTGGGTATGAGTGTGTGTGTTCTTGTACTATCTATGCTTGAACTACCCGGGTAGATTTTGTCTTATCTGTCTGTGAGTGAAGAAGGAAACCGAGGATGCTGTGTTCTGCATATGGATCCTGCAGCTGGCCACACCGCGTTGCTGGTTCCTCCACAGTCAAACTCTCACTTTATACTGGCTCGCCACTGAACACCAAGTTCAGGTCCCGATCGACTCGGTCTGGGTAAAAAAAACAATCGGAGCTAAGGCCCGCTGTGACCCACTGTGACTGTGTTTCCTTGGCAACGCCTTCACTTGAAAAGAGAGTGAACACGGCTGAGCGCCAACCTCTGGTTGGGCAGGGAACTGTATTAGGAACCCATGTGGGTTACACATCCACTAGTAGATCTTCTGAAGGTACTTTACAAGTCAGCTTCGGTATTCGTCGGGGGTTCCAGGCTTCTAATTGTGCCAAGATCTTCATTCTCAGGTCAGCAGCTCTTGCACTGAGGCTGGTAGTTGTTGGGGCTTGGTACCCAATATCTGATTGTGGGGGTGATGGTGGCATCCCCCCGCTGACCTGTCGTCCTGGCGCCTCCTTGCTGTAGCATCGTTGTTGTATCTCATCAATCTCTAATTGTGATAGGAGTTTTCGATTGCGGATGTTGGAACACTGGGCTAACAACTGTTTCGTTGTTAGACTTGATTGTGGGTTTCGAAGTGACCATTGGTCCCACATTCGCTGCATGTATCCCTTCTCTCTAGGGTTGCTCGTATAGTAGCATTCCAAAAGTTCCGTGTTTTCCGCCCTTGTCCATCTGTGTCTTGTTCCAGTGGCCCATTTTTCATCAGTTTGCCCTGGTTCCCTAGCACCTGACGCGGACCTTGTTCACCCGGGCGACGTCCAAGCCGGTGTGACTCTGTCATTTGTCTGTATTCCGATATTCCGATATGTCTAACTCTTAATTTCCGATACCGATATCACCCGATACCGATATATGCAATCTTTTTACATCAAAATTGTTAGGTAACAACATAACATATCACCTATTATGGAATTAACACATTATGCCTAATTTTTATTGCGATGTCCCACTGCATGAAAACATGAATGCAACATGGCTTTTCAAATGAAAACACTGTCTGTGCAAAATAAGTTACCGAAAAAAGTGCCATTCATTTATTTTTTGTGTGTGTTCTTAGACAGAATATTTTGCCTCAAACAACACTACAGACAATGTCAAAACAAGGAAGACAAATGTAGCGCACAAATGTAGCGCACAAATGTAGCGCACAAATGTAGCGTATAACTCTGCATGTTTCTTCTTGAGGTGGGTGATCAAATTTGATGTATTAAAAGAAGACGCCTTGTTTCCTCCTCTCATAACCACCTTTGCTTTGCAGTCATTGCAAATCGCAAATTTACTGTTAGTAGGTGACACTTGGAAATATTTCCAAACCATGGACATCTCATACACCGGGCGAGCAAGCTTGTTAGCCACGGTTAGCAACCTACGTGTGTTGTTGTTGTTATACAGTACGTCATCAGGCACGCGCCTGTTAACATCCCATGCTGCGTTCATGCGGACTCGGAGATGCTGATGCTTACAGAACAAATATCGGTTATAAAAACCTGATGCCGATAATTCCCGATATTACATTTTTAACTCAATATCGGCCGATAATATCGGAGGGCTGATATTGAGTTAAAAATCGGACATCCCTAAGAGCAACTGGGGGTTCAGTGTCTTGTTCAAGGACACTTCAAGCACATTCTGATCGAAATGCTAACCCTCTGGTTCGTGGACAACCTGCTCTACCTACTGAGCCACAGTCACGCGGTCGTCTTGAAAGTACCGATGCAGCAATCAGCTTTAATAGCCTTTACATCTCTTTTAGCAAGATGACTTAAATTTTGTAACTGGAAAGAAACAACACCTACAACTTAAGGTGTCAATTAAAGATCTTGTAGAATATTTAACTTTGGAGAAAAGCAGCTATTCTACAGGAGAATGTGCTCAGAGGTTTAATATTGTGTGGCAACCATCTCTAGCCTTTATAGAGAATATGGATGCCAGGGACATTATGAACCTGTCTTATGTATAGTTTTTTTTTAGTGTTTTTTATTGTTGTTTCTCGATTCTATCTATCTATTAATCTATTAATTTAGTAGATAGTTTAGTAAATATAGTATCTATTAATTTATTCTTTATTGAATATTCATTATTTCCATTCATTTATACAAATTAAGGCTGCTCATGTAAATCTCTATCCAGTGACTTCATGGTACAGTAACTTTACTGGGTAACATTACACATTATATTAGTGTGATCATGGTTGTTATAACTGTGCATTTTGTATACTATGAAAAATCTATCAAAATAGTTTGACCCAAAAAATATGTGCATGTGTAAATTGCACTTCTGAGCATTGACCTTGGCAGCCTCCCTCATGGCTCTGATCCATTCCTCCTCATCATCATAGCCGTCTGTGCTGAAGTAGTATGCCCTGCTACCAGTGTGCTCCACTGGCATGCAAAACACAGTGGGACCCTCTAGTTCTTCAACTTCAACTCCTTCAACACCTGCAGGGTGAAACAAAACAAAGAGAAGCAGCATATTCTGTACTTAAATCATTATTAGACCTGTCAGTTAGACACCACTATTATCTTCTTAATAAGACAATACAATTTGATTAAACATGCAATGCAAAAGGTAATTAGTGGGGCTGTGCAAGCACAGCCCACTACTGACCCCCATATAGCAAAGCTATTTAGTGGGGCTGTGCAAGCACAGCCCACTACTGACCCCCATATAGCAAAGCTATAGGGGTCAGTAGTGGGCTGTGCTTCGCACAGCCCACTACTTGTTATTGTCGTCTATTTTTATTATTATTCCCACGGATTTTCGGTCGCTATCTCCTCCCGCACAGTTCATCGCACATACACGAAAAATACATCAAAACGTGCGTATCGATCGGGGCGGGTGTGCTATTATTCAGTTTCTCCAGGTCGGAGCTATTCGCGACATAGTCGCGAATATTGTTTTTTGGGGATTTATAATGGGTGTGTATTGCGCGGAATGTTCGCGCTAGAGTGAGAGGCCCAACAGTTAGAGGGCGGGCTGCTCTGAAAAAATGTTCAAAATATTTTTTTAAAACTGTGATTGCTTCCACAAATTTCACTCTACACACAAAATTTTCTCCAAAGTAGTAGTCATACTTGTCCTGATGCCTACAATGTGTCTACCTAACCGATAGGATTCACAGTTTTTGAATGAGAAGCCTAGAAGTGAGGAGTGGACAGCCTAACTGCTCCATAGGACCCAATGTTAATTCAGCAAAGTTTTTCGTCACAGAAGTTTAACGGACGGTAGTTTTCAACTCGCTAGAATGTCCACTTTTTTTACACTAGGAAGAATAAAAAATACATGTCTGTGTTCATGGAAGCCTTGTGGTAGTCACTGTGAAAAAAGTTTGTGAGTAACTGGCATACGTTTTTAGTAAATGGCAGTGGTTCGAGGGAGTGGTTCTGTGCTTCTTGGTTAATCAAAGCACCTGCGCAGCAGCAGTTAAGGAGGGGGAGGGCTGTTTCCCGCTCTGTCTCACTGACGTCACACACGCGCACACACACACAGAGGGAGCGAGGCTTGGGAAAAAAAAAAAAAAAAAGAAAAAGGACGGAGCGAGGCCTGTGGCGCATATGCTAACATATGCTAACTTCGACGGAAGTTAGCATATGTTAGTTAGCATACGTTAACATATGCCAACATGCTAACATATTAGATGTCCCTGCACTGCTCTCGGTCTCTCTCTGAAAAAAATAAAATAAAAATAAAACCTCCGCTCTGTCGCTCTGATCACTGAGGGGCGGGGCTGCTCTTCACACACAGCGAGGGAGAGAGAGAGAAAAGAGAAACGCAGCGTGTGCAGCGGCAGCAAAGAGGAGTTAAGTGATCTGTGGAGACTGGACGACAACACGTGTCAGTGTAAGTGAAATAAAACCTTCACAAGTTGAAAGTCAACAAACATAACCTCCTTCGCAGAGGCAATAAGTACCACTAGTTCAACAAGCATAAACGTGCATCATCCCACACAGCAAAAGGACTGCGCAGCGGACCTGCTGCGGATGTATGTCGGCTTCAAGTCGGCTTCCGGAACGGACCCGTATCGGGGTCCAGATGCACTCAGGAACTCCGCCGTGGCTCCGCACTGCTCCGCATCCGCGATTAAAGCCTCACCTCCGCGGCGGGTCCGTTTGGGACCCGCAACTTGATACATACATCCGCTGCGGACACGCAGCGGATGTATGTATCAATTGTATGTATGTATCAATTTGCGGCCCGGGTCCGTTTTGGACCCGTTTATCTCATTTTCCAAATCCCTTCTGTTCATGTTGTAGGATAAACTAAACTATAGTATATATAAACGAGGCTATCACTGGGCTTAGCCTGGCTACTACAGCAATAGTGTAATCTTAAATCTGCATTGCCTTGTATTTTTAACCTAACAATATTGTCAACAGAAAATGTTCAAGTCATGCATTTACTGTACAAAAGTGATAGCTCAATGGAAATATAAAATTGACATTAACATTTATGAAATGTTATAGGTTATAGTCTATGTTTTTGTTAGGTTACTACATTCATTATGTGGTCAAAACCTAATTTAGTGCTTTATACAGGCGCCAGGTCGGTGCAGACATAAAATATGCCATCTATTAGGCTACAACTTCAGTGAAATGCTGCGTTATACACAGCTAAAATATCAGAAACTGGTGAACGACAAGAAGTTCAATAAAAATATGTTTTAATTATTATTCCTCTCAGCCTAGGCCACACCTGACACTATGACCCCTCCACTCCATTTTTACATGACAGTCACAGGCTGCCAAAACATTATGACCACTTCACTCAATACAGGACTCTATTAGGGTGCCAGAACATGACTCTATGACCCCCCCCCCCCCCCCCCTTCCCCAATCAGTTGGGATTTCTAGAATTATCCATGTGTTAAGTGTGTTTGTGCCCAACATAACTTCACTGCTAATATATGTTAACTATTAGCCGACCAATGACTTAGCCTGATGCTGGCTTTCAGGTGGAGCTGGGAGGGGTCTGCTGCATGTACTACTGACCCATATAGCAAAGCTATAGGGCCAGTAGTGGGCTGTGCGAAGCACTACTACAGCCTCTGCAATAGCAACTGCGAAGATAAGATTAGGTGAAAAATTATCGTAACATCGTAGTGTTGTATCATGTCATCTTAGCGCAAACTGCTGCCGACACAGCCCCACTCTCGCGATTTCCCGCAGGGGAATTGTCTAGTTTCAGTTTACTACTGCTTTATTAGGGCCCGAGCAACAAATTGCAGGGGCCCAACGGGGCCATGCAGCGGAGTTGCAAGGACCCTATGGTTTTCATACTGTTTATTATAATAATAACTAGACAATTCCCCTGCGGGAAATCGCGAGAGTGGTGCTGTGTCGGCAACAGTTTGCGCTAAGATGATATGATACAATACTATGATGCTACGATGCTAACATGCTACAATTTTTCACCTAATCTTATCCTCGCAGTTGCTATTGCAGAGGCTGTAGTATAAGTGCTAACATATGCTAACATAGCATATATTAGAAAAATGATTCTATGTTAGCTATGTTACCATATGTTAGCATATGTTTAGGAAGTAATAGCACACCCGCTCCGATCGAGCCGCACGTTTTGATGTATTATTCGTGTATGTGTGATGAACTGTGCGGGACGAGTTAGCGACAGAAAACGCTAATCCCTCATAGCTTTGCTATGGGAGTAGGGCCTCAGTCATTGGCATGAGGCACTAATTAGAAAATTCCCGCGGAAATTTTGAAGTGCCGAGTGGGCTGTTGCCATTAGCTGCTAATGTTAGCAATTAGCATGATGCGCTAGCCACCAATTTTAACATTGGTTTAGTGTTAGCATGTCTTTTAAGCCCCTAAAAATGAAATAGATGCAAATTACTAACATGCTAATCCTAACATGCTAATTGCTAATATGTGGATGTTGGAAAAAGTGTTGAAAAAGTGTGATGTTTGCAACTTTTCCCATTCATTTTCTATGGGAAAATTTCTTGTAGTTCCAACCTGTAGGAACGAAGTAAGAGCATACTTGCTCTGATTGAGCCGCACGTTTTGATGTATTATTCGTGTATGTGCGATGAACTGTGCGGGACGAGTTAGCGACAGAAAACGCGTGGGAATAATAATAATAAAAATAGACGAGAATAACAAGTAGTGGGCTCTGCGATGCACAGCACCACTAACTAGACAATTCCCCTGCGGGAAATCGCGAGAGTGGTGCTGTGTCGGGAGCAGTTTGCGCTAAGATGATATGATACAACACTATGATGCTACGATGCTAACATGCTACAATTTTTCACCTAATCTTATCCTCGCAGTTGGACTGATTAAATAAATATCCAAATATATAAAAGCTCAGTAGGCTAAATCATGCCGGTGGAGATGTGGCTGTTTATGCTGAAATATCCCACACAGCAGGGGACTCCTAGGCGGATCCGCGTTCAAGTCGCCAAACCCGCGTGACTGTCACATTCGTTTTGGCTACGCCCAGAGGATCCGCTCCGCAACCAGGCGGCGCGCAAAATTCTGCTGTCGTACAGCTGAGCGGACCCGTATTGGATCCGTGGACGCGCCATTAACGTAACGTTTGAATTTAAACAGTACGCAACGCAACGCAAGAGACAGATCACATTTTCTTTTCTGGACACGGTTGCTGCCTGCGCCCTCTTGAGTAAGTATATTGATTTATTGACCTTTTACATTCACAGTAAACATTGGCCTTTGTTTTTTTACCATTATGTATTAATAATTTGTTTAAATGAATGAATGAATGAGTGACTGTCATTTTGTGCAGCTATTAACGTTAGCTGAGATGTGATAATCATGTGAGTCTGTAGCCTATTTGATTTAAAATGGGATAGCAATTTCGGTAGAATATGTTATGATAGTGTGATTAAAAAAAACGTTGTTTGATCTGGCCTGTTTTACAGTTTTTTACAACCGCTATGACCTGTTTGTCAGAACCTTGAAAACTTTTTTTCAAGGTTCATCTGCACATCACACCTGAAACACACAGTTCCCCAAATAGTTAATTTCATGCTGAAAATCTCGCAGTGTAACTAAACACAAACACACACTTCCAAAATACAATAATACACTAACACAGTTCACCAAATCTACCAAAGCACTGACACACGTTGTCTTCCAACAGAAACATTTAGTCAGTCACAGCACAGTGTCATAAAAAGCACTGACAACTGATGGAATAACACAAATTTTACAATCAAGAGATTATTGTATTGATCACACATGTAAATTAATGTTTGTGATGATGTTCTTCATTTTTCATTTGTTGGGCATGAATTTTGTTCCTTATTTTGTACGACACTCAATACAAAAAGTGAACGCCCCATGTCCGAGTAGCTTTGCAGAATGTTTATGAAAGAAGAAGACAGTAAATGACAGGATTTGCGGTAAACACTTTACTGTATTGCAAATGAAAATGACTTACAGTAAAGAGGGAAAAAAAATCAGCATTTAGCTGTCATTCATTACTGTATTGTCAAATACTCAAAAAGAAAAAGGGGCAGAAGAAATCACTGTAAAAGAGGAAGAAAAAAAAGCTAATTTGCTCGGTTGTCAGCATTGGGACACATATTTTCATCGACATCACACCTGATGTCTTCTCTGGCCAGGCATCTTGGGAAGTATCTTTTTGCATGCCTTATCCAGCCCTGGCAGTCGTCAGCTGTGATGTCCTGGCATGCAGCAGCCATTGCATCCAGGAGGGACATTTGGTCATGTGGATGGTAATCGAATACTTTCCACCTCCAGGCTGAAAAAAAGTCCTCTATTTGGTTGAGGAAAGTGGAGTAAGGGGCAAGGAAAAGGGACAGCGTCCTGGGATGGGCATCAAACCAAGTTGTGACTGCATGTGCATGGTGGAATGCCACATTATCCCAGGTGATCGCATATGTTAGCAAGTTACCCCCCAACTCACCCTGTCCCCTTTACCCCTCAGGTACCAGTCTGAGCTGGGTGAGACGGGAATCAGCTGTGATCAATGTAATCTTCAATACATTAATTTTGAACATGAGGTTTTCTGTTTTGACAAACCGTGTGAAAGCAATTGAAAATTCACCAGTTAACATCCACTGTTTTGGTCTTGATTGAGCTTGTGTGTAAAAGGAGTTAAAACTAATTTTAAACGTGTAAAATGTGTGTATTTTGTGTCAAAAGAATAAGAATTGTGTTAATTGTATAGCCCACACAGGCTGATGTTGTGGTAAGTGTGTGAAGAGTTTTGAAAAAGCGTTAAAAGTATTGAACAACGGGTCATAGCGGTTGTAAAAAACTGTAATGTGTCGCTGATTTATGTAGCCTGCTAAAAGCGTAGCTGCTAACCTTAGCCAACATGCTGCTAGGCGCATTTGCATCATTTTGCAATTTGCTAATGCCTATATGAGTTCACGTTTGCAATGCAAACTATACACTCTAAAATCTAACAAGTTGGCATTACTTAAAAAAAATTTGGAAACCTGGATTGCCCTAAAAAAGTTAAGTAAATATGATCAATAATTTTAGATTAGATTTACTTAATATTCACTTGTTCTGTGTACTCAGAAGCTTGTTGTGTGTACTTAATTATACTAAGTTATTTCAACATGAGTTAAGGAAGTTCTGTCAACTTAGAAATGTCAAGTACTATCAACTCAGCTACACCAAGTTTTTCTGACTTACATGAACAGTGTTGTTTACTTAGTAAAATATAGGAAACCGATTGCCTTAAATAAATAAAGTAAGCACAACAAAGAATGGTTAGCACAGGGGACCAATTCTTTATTTTGTACCAAATTAAAAAAAGCCATGGCACAGTGGTACAACAGTACACAATGGTACAGTCAAAGGCATACTTTAAGCTTGTACAGTTTGAAATGAACAAATAAGGAAGCTACCAGTCCCATAACTTGTGCAAAATGTATGGCACAGATATAAAGAATAATTGGAAATGTGAACAAAATGTTACCACAATACCGTGAGAATACAATGACTGAATGAGTGCGTGTGTGAGTGATTTAGTGAAAATGAGGGCCTATGGTGGTGTGTCTGTGCATGTGTGCGTGCCCAAGCATTAGTCTAACTGTCAACTTGTGAACAAAATATTCTCATAATGGCCCTTTACTACTAATGGTAACAGAAGCTCTTGTTTGTTAAACTTAGCCAGCTAGATTTGGCTGTTTGAGACAGAGATAGAATAGCGTCACACAGAAAAAAGGCCAGCACCAAGAAACATGTAGCTTTGAGCCTCTACTGCAAAAGTGCATTTTTCAAGCTCTGAAGTTTGGGCCTGAGGTTACCTACACCCAGACTGAGCATCACCCTCTGAATGAAGTCAAAGGTGTTTTTTAGAGTTTTTGGATAGTCAAGATGCAGGGCATAGATTAGGCCAAATACAAGGCAAAGAGCTTGATCGTGGCTTTCAATGTCATCCATGACGATTGTACCTTCTAGAATGATAGCAATGTTGGATGATTCAAGGTGTAGAGCATCTGGACCTGGCCGCTGACTGACTTCGGGTATAACAGTCAATACCCCCACAGGAACCTGGGTGTAGTCTGCCAATGCATCGCAATCCTGTGGAGACTAAGAAAAGTAAAACAAAAATTAGACAGAAATCTTGGTTTCCATGTGCACAACCTCTAACAATAAGTACACGCGTGACATTTTACAATACTTACAAAACAGACAATGTAGAAGTCACTTCCATCATCCCCGAGGAAAATCGAAAGGCATCGCAACACAGTAGTCCTCATGGCAACGACATCAGTGGTCTACCAATGGGGAAAAATAGTCAAAATAAGCAATTTTCCTCCAAGAAAATTAATGAAAAAAAATAAATAAATGAAAGAATAGTCCAACATGTCCAGAGAGTGAGTGAGTGAATGAGTGAGTACATAAATGAGTGAGTGAGTGACTGTGTGTGTGTGTGTGACTGTGAGAGAGTGAGTAAGTGAGTGACTGTGTGTGTGTGTGTGTGTGTGTGTGTGTGTGTGACTATGTGTGTGTGTGTGAGTAAGTGAGTGACTGTGTGTGTGTGTGTGTGTGTGTGTATGTGTGTGTGTGTGTGTGTGTGTGTGTGTGTGTGTGTGTGTGTGTGTGTGTGTGTGTGACTGTGAGAGTGAGTGAGTAAGTGAGTGACTGTGTGAGTGAGTGACTGTGTGTGTGTGTGTGTGTGTGTGACTGTGTGAGAGAGTGAGTAAGTGAGTGACTGTGAGTGAGAGAGTGAATGTGTGCATGAATGAGGAACTATGGTGGTGTGTGTGTGTGTGTGTGTGTGTGTGTGTGAGTGAGTGCGCATGTCTGCAACTAAATGTCAAGAAGAAGATATTGCAGAATATTTACCTTCTGTTCAACCTGGGCAAGAATCTGTGAAAGTGGATTGCCAACAACTCCTTTCTTGGACTTGAAGATTTCAAGGAAACGGGGTGTGTGACGGTCTAAGGACTCAAAGAAATCTTGCTCCAGATTTCTGCTAGCCACCCTGGTGAACTCAGCAAAAATCTGTGAGGACAAAACAGAACATAATTATTTAAAAAAAAAAAAAAAAAACATGGGGCAGACACATTTGTATTTTTTAGATTCACTTTAATTCTTACCTGTTGTTTGCAGAAAAGAGCTGGCCAACGTTCCAACATTTGCGTTACAGATGGCTGTTCTTCCACGATTTCTTTACGTCTCAATGAGAAGGTCTGGTTCATCAGGTGATTAACAGACTGTGCATTTGGTGACCTTTTCTTCATCTCATTTTCCAGGATCTGTCGAGAGCTTTCGAGTGTTAACTCATCTTCGCCCTTTGGAAAATTTGGAAGGAAGTTTGTTTCACTTCTTCTGGGTCTCTTTATATTTTTGGCTGGTGGGTCTCCATTTGGGTTCTGTAGGGTTTTCTTATTACTGTTGACTGACACATCTGCCAATCCACATCGACGGAGTTTGGCACGGAGATTACCCATCTTGAATTTTAAACTATTCTTCCATCCATTGCAAGCCCTGGTCGATCCTGGCTCTTTAAGGCATGGGTGTTTCCCAATCAGTGCCTCAGCAACAACTGAGAAGTGTTCATCTTGGGGATAAGCCAAGTATTTGTACATTTCTTCAGCTAGTTTCTGCAAAATGTCATGTTTCATGTCTCGAGACACTGACATGCGGGTTCCATCTCTCATATAAATAAGATTGCCCTGTCTCAGTCTATATTCAATATCCACAGAAAAGTATGGCACCTCAAATGTGGAAGGCCATGGTTCACGTGAAGTCTCCTCATGTCGTGGGAGTACATCAGTGTCAGATGAACTTGCGGTAGACGCTGAAGATGAGGCGCTGGCTGAGGACAATGTCTTAATTATATTTTCCATCAAGACAATCTTCACTGTTGGTCTTGGAGGCAATTCAGTCACATCCGTCAGGTTGCAAAAAGCATTGTTGAAATCTGGGTCTTCATAGTGAAGCATGAAGTCAAACTGCAAACTTAGTCGTTTTTTCAACTCACTGATAAGCTCTTCCAAACTGTCAGGCCTTTTTTGGAAAGTGACCTTGCGGATATCATTTTCATCAACCACGACTCTCACTGGCCAGGACTGGTCCATGATTCTGAAAGGATATGACATCAGCACAAAATGTAACGTTTCAGGGTAACCAGCAGCTGACCTTTCACTCTGTAGGCAGAGAGTGGAACGATATAATTGAGCTCAGCTAACTGGGTCACAATCATGTCTGAGCTACTCTTGCAGACTTCATAAGATCTGAGGTGTTCATGATACCATGCAATCATCTTTTTGCAGATGAACATTACATTGGTACTCACTATCAAAATCTGATGAATCTGCCTGAACTCTGGTAGGCCTGCACATGAACCGACAGACACAAACATGTCATTTGCATACTTAATACCATCTATGATAACAGATGTAGCTGCAAGGATTGTGTTTTGAGGTCCATAATTTGTCAAGAATTGTTGTTGCACACTGTCTGGGAGGGAAGATAGCAGGACACTCTTCACTTTTTCCAGTTCTAATGCTGGTTTAAAAAATGTGGCAGCATCCAAGTGGTAGGCCATCATTTTCTGATGTCTATCAGCTAAAGTCAGAGGAACATTTCGGAAGTTGCGAGCTTCTCGAATGACACGCTTGAAAAACGCATGCTTTCCCTCAAACCTCATTGTCCACACATCCACAAGAGGTCCATACACTTGAATTAGATGGGGATAATGCTCCAGGTAATGGTGCTTTGGACGGAGCCTGTAGTGAGGGAATGCCTTCTGAAGGAAGGCCCGATGCTCGGACACCTTGGACAACGCGCTCACGTAGGGTTCAAATCTTCTTCTTTGGTTTCTGTGACTCCGCTGCGAATGCTGCCGCCACGTGGATGAGCTAAAGGCTACATGCATATCTGCTGCAGGCTTTATCTGGTTCGGTTTGGTTATAGACGCGCTAAAGTACTGCCTGAAATAAGCATTGATATCGTACTGAATCCGATCATATTCTTTTTATAGACAAACATGTTGAAAGCAATGAAGTTTATAACGCATGACAATGCTTGGTAATTAGCCAATTAGCTAGGCCTGCTTAGCTTCGACCGCTTTTGGCTAACATCAGCACATGTCTGTAAATAGTTTAGTTTTATCACGAAAAACTGCTCTGCCGCAATAAATGTGAACAATAACGTCAGTGATGGCATATGACATATATTTTAAAGATGAATAACTCACCTTGACACAAGAAATTCTGCATTCTCCAACAGCAAAATCAATCTGCAACGGTGGTCGCCAGCTCAGCTTTACTGCGCATGTGCGCTCTTGAACTCAGTATTCAATTCCCGTGACAAAAAGTTTCCAGTCCAGTTTACTCAAAGGAACTTAGTTGTATACTTTTTTCAAGCTAAATGGGTTCCTTACTCATATTTATTGAGTTGAAGCAGCAGATTGTGAAGATTTAAGTAAAGTACACAAATGTAATTTAAGTAAGAATAGGTATTACATTTTAGAGTGTAGATCAAGCTGATAAATTGGCACTAGTTATTGTGATTTAATATAAACCTAGACTCCATGAAGTTCACGGTATTACATACTCCTATGATGTGGAGGTATAGGCTACTACAAAATAGTCATCTGCCAAGAATCAGAAGAAGAAGAAGCGACCAAAATCAAATTTAAGTGTATCTAAATTAGCTATGTGCTGAAAATGACATTGTAATGTTATAGTGACTCGAAGCTGAGTGCTCAAAACCGCTTGAAGCTCCAGTGAAATTTTGATTTTCACGACGATAATTATCGGTCTAGCTGCTATGCTAACCATTGATGTGCTGATACAATGTGTCTACCTAACCGATAGGATTCACAGTTTTTGAATGAGAAGCCTAGAAGTGAGGAGTGGACAGCCTAACTGCTCCATAGGACCCAATGTTAATTCAGCAAAGTTTTTCGTCACAAAAATTTAACGGACGGTAGATTTCAACTCGCTAGAATGTCCACTAGAAAGAATAAAAAATACATGTCTGTGTTCATGGAAGCCTTGTGGTGGTCACTGTGAAAAAAGTTTGTGAGTAACTGGTTTACTTTTTTAGTAAATGGCAGTGGTTCGAGGGAGTGGTTCTGTGCTGACTTTGCGCAGCAGCAGTTAAGGAGGGGGAGGGGCTGTTTCCCGCTCTGTCTCACTGACGTCACACACAAACACACAGACGGAGCGAGGCTTGGGAAAAAAAAAAAAAAAAGGACGGAGCGAGGCTTGTGGCGCATATGCTAACATATGCTAACTTCGACGGAAGTTAGCATATGTTAGTTAGCATATGTTAGCATATGCCAACATGCTAACATATTAGATGTCCCTGCACTGCTCTCGGTCTCTCTCTGAAAAAAACAAAAACAAAAAACACCTCCGCTCTTTCGCTCTGATCACTGAGGGGCGGGCTGCTCTTCACACACAGCGAGAGAGAGAGAGAGAGAGAGAGAGAAACGCAGCGTGTGCAGCAGCAGCAGAGAGGAGTTAAGTGATCTGTGGAGAAGACAAGTCGACTGGACGACAACACGTGTCATTGTAAGTGAAATAAAACCTTCACAAGTTGAAAGTCAACAAACATAACCTCCTTGCAGAGGCAATAAGTACCACTAGTTCAACAAGCATAAACGTGCATCATCCCACACAGCAAAAGGACTGCGCAGCGGACCTGCCGCGGATGTATGTCGGCTTCCGGAACGGACCCGCGAAACGGACCCGCGAAACGGACCCGTAACGGGGTCCAGATGCACTCAGGATATGAGTCCGCTGCGGACCCGCAGCGGACTCATAAAGGCTCATCCGGCCCGGGTCCAAATCTCATTTTCAAAATCCCTTCTGTTCATGTTGTAGGATAAACTAAACTATAGGACAAAAAGACGAGGCTACCACTGGGCTTAGCCTGGCTACTACAGCAATTGTGTAATCTCTGCATTGCCTTGTATTTTTAACCTAACAATATTGTCAACAGAAAATGTTCAAGTCATGCATTTACTGTACAAAAGTGATAGCTCAATGGAAATATAAAATCGACATTAACATTTATGGAATGTTATAGGTTATAGTCTATGTTTTTGTTAGGTTAGCCTACTACATTCATTATGTGGTCAAAACCTAATTTAGTGCTTTATACAGGCACCAGGTCGGTGCAGACATAAAATATGCCATCGATTAGGCTACAACTTCAGTGAAATGCTGCGTTATACAAAGCTAAAATATCAGAAAATGAATAACTGGTGAACGACAAGAAGTTCAATAAAAATATGTTTTAATTATTATTCCTCCTAGCCTAGGCCACTCCGTTTTTTGGAAGGAGGCGGGACATCTCCTAGTCGCCCGATCTGCCGACAGGTTGAACCACCTGAGGTCATGCTTTTTGACCTCCTCATCCGTGGCTGAACGTGTAAATTAGTTTTTCCTCAGGGCACCTGTAATCAAACAAACAGATATGTATGTTTAGCCTGTGGCATGTAGCATCCAAAGCCAAATGCTTATATAATATTTTCTGTTGACAATATTAGGTTAAAAGTACAAGGCAATGCAGATTTAAGTTTACACCTATTGCTGTAGTAGCCAGGCTAAGCCTGTATCAATTTGCGGGTCCCACGGCGGATCCGCAATTCGCCTTCGTAGCTAAGGTTAGCAGCTATGCCTTTAGCAGGCTACATAAATCAGCGACACATTAAAACTGGCCAGATCAAACAACATGTTTTTTAATCACACTACCATAACATATTCTACCGAAATTGCTATCCCATTTTAAATCAAGTAGGCTACAGACTCACATGATTATCACATCTCAGCTAACGTTAATAGCTGCACAAAATGACAGTCACTCATTCATTCATTCATTTAAACAAATTATTAATACATAATGGTAAAAAAAACAAAAGCCAATGTTTACTGTGAATGTAAAAGGTCAATAAATCAATATACTTACTCAAGAGGGCGCAGGCAGCAACCGTGTCCAGGTCCCTGCGGGAACCTCCCAAATGGATCAATAAAGTCGTCTATCTATCTAGCTAAAAGAAAATCTGATCTGCCTCTTGCGTTGTGTTGCGTTGCGTACTGTTTAAATTCAAACGTTACGTTAATGGCGAGTCCGCGTATCCGATACGGGTCCGCTGAGGAACAGCTGTACGACAGTAGAATTTTGCGCGCCGCCTGGAGGCGGAGCGGATCCTCTGGGCGTAGCCAAAACGAATGTGACAGTCATGCGGATTTGGCGACTTGAACGCGGATCCGCCTAGGAGTCCCCTGCTGTGTGGGATATTTCAGCATAAACAGCCACATCTCCACTGGCATGATTTAGCCTACATGAGCTTTTATATATTTGGATATTTATTTAATCAGTCCAACTGTGAGGATAAGATTAGGTGAAAAATTGTAGCATGTTAGCATCGTAGCATCATAGTATTGTATCATATCATCTAAGCGCAAACTGCTGCCGACACAGCACCACTCTCGCGATTTCCCGCAGGGGAATTGTCTAGTTAGTGCCGAGTGCCTATGACACGAGGCCACTCGTGATCTTCTGCGTGTTTCTTTGCAGTTTTTTTATTTTTATTATTCATTTTCCGCCCTTTTTCGCCGATTAATGCGGCCCGAACCGGCCAGAGGACCCCAACACATGATATATCGAAACGTGTGTTTTGATCCCGAATCCCATGCTATTACTTGGATAAGCGATCAGTGAGTTTTTTGCGAATTTATTTGCGAAAAACCGCGAAAAATTTCCCATTGAAATGAATGGGAGACCCCGAAAAATCAACAGGCATTTTCTATAATCAACTGCTCTGGCATACTTTCACCCAGACACTTCATTTAAACTTTAAAACGTAGACACTCTTGTCTTCTCTTCAGAGATTCCCTTCACTTATCGACACCTTTTACCGTTTTTAAACTATGAAGCCTCAAAGCGGTGTAGGTTTTTACTCAAATTTCGGGGTTTATAATGGGTGTGTATTGCGCGGAATGCTCACAATTCGTCTGCTAAAGCTGTAAGTCTTATAGTTTTGGCGTGAGACGCAAAGCTGCGCCAGCAAACCCCTTCCTCGCTCCATAGACTGTAATGTTAAATTTGTGGAGGAAAGCAGAAGCAATCCTTTGTTTTAAATCGCTTTAAATAGCTCACATTTCTTCATTTTACCCACAAACTGCATATCTAGACGTTCAGGAAAGCCTCAAGATGCCCAAAGTGAAGTCGGTTCAACGATTGGACACACAGTTTGGCCACAAGGCCTTCCTGTTCGAGGCCGTGGTTTCAGCATTTTCGCCCACTCTAGTCGTTTTCTAACTGATATTCAAACTGGTAACCGTGGCAACCAGGGGCTCCACAGAAAGAGGCGGGAAAACATAAGTAACTGGTCTGTAGGGCGGCCATTTTGGGGCAATGTTAATGGAAACAGCCCACTCGGGAAACTTCTAACTGAAGTAACTGGTCTGTGGGGCGGCCATTTTGGCTTTTGGCACCCAAGTTGAACAATGACAGGTGTCTGTCTGTCATTGGCTAGCGCGTCATGCTAATTGCTAACATTAGCGGCTAATGCTAATCTTTAGTAGCTAGAAATTGGTGGTAGCATTAGTGGCAGCATTAGCATGTTAGCGAATAGCATATTAGCAATTAGCATGTTAGCATTAGCATGTTAGCAATTAGCATCTACTTAATTTTTAGTGGCTTAAAAGTCATGCTAACACTAAACCAATGTTAAAATGATTGGCTAGCGCATCATGCTAATTGCTAACATTAGCGGTAGCATTAGTGGCAGCATTAGCATGTTAGCGAATAGCATATTAGCAATTAGCATGTTAGCATTAGCATGCTAACAATTAGCATGTATTTAATTTTTAGTGTCTAAAAAGACATGCTAACACTAAACCAATGCTAAAATTAGTGGCTAGCGCGTCATGCTAATTGCTAACATTAGCGGCTAATGCTAATTTTTAGTAGCTAGAAATTGGTGGTTGCATTAGTGGCAGCATTAGCATGTTGGCGAATAGCATATTAGCAATTAGCATGTTAGCATTAGCATGTTAGCAATTATCATCTATTTAATTTTTAGTGTCTAAAAAGACATGCTAAACCTAAACCAATGCTAAAATTAGTGGCTAGCGCGTCATGCTAATTGCTAACATTAGCGGCTAATGCTAATTTTTAGTGGCTAAAATTGGTGGTAGCATTAGTGGCAGCATTAGCATGGTGGCAAATAGCATATTAGCAATTAGCATGTTAGCATTAGCATGCTAACAATTAGCATGTATTTAATTTTTAGTGTCTAAAGAGACATGCTTACACTAAACTAATGCTAAAGTTAGCGGCTAGCGCGTCATGCTAATTGCTAACATTAGCAGCTAATGGCAACAGCCCACTCGGCACTTCAAAATTTCCGCGGGAATTTTCTAGTTTAAACTTTAAAACATAGACACTCTTGTCTTCTCTTCAGAGTTTCCCTTCACTTATCGACACCTTTTACCGTTTTTAAATTATGAAGCCTCAAAGCGGTTTAGGGTTTTACTCAAATTTCGGGGTTTATAATGGGTGTGTATTACGCGGAATGTTCGCGCCTAGAGTGGATGACATCATCAGCTAGAGTGTAGAGTAGAGACGAAAATTAGGCAAAAAATAAAACAGAAACTGCTCTCGTGGCCACAAATTTCACACCACAGACATAATTTATACATAGAAACGTAGGAAAATTTGTCTTCTCGCTCACAATTCGTCTGCTAAAGCTGTAAGTCTTATAGTTTTTGCGTGAGACGCAAAGATGCGCCATCAAACCCCTTCCTCGCTCCATAGACTGCAATGTTAAATTTCTGGAGCAAAGCAGAAGCAATCTTTTGTTTTAAATCGCTTTAAATAGCTCACATTTCTTAATTTTATCCACAAACTGCATATCTAGACGTTCAGGAAAGCCTCAAGATGCCCAAAGTGAAGTTGGTTCAACGATTGGACACACGGTTTGGCCACAAGGCCTTCCTGTTCGAGGCCGTGGTTTCAGCATTTTCGCCCACTCTAGTCCTTTTCTAACTGATATTCAAACTGGTAACCATGGCAACCAGGGGCTCCACAGAAAGAGGCGGGAAAACATAAGTAACTGGTCTGTAGGGCGGCCATTTTGGGGCAATGTTAATGGAAACAGCCCACTGGAAACTTCTAACTGAAGTAACTGGTCTGTGGGGCGGCCATTTTGGCTTTTGGCACCCAAGTTGAACAATGACAGGTGTCCGTCTGTCATTGGCTAGCGCGTCATGCTAATTGCTAACATTAGCGGCTAATGCTAATTTTTAGTAGCTAGAAATTGGTGGTAGCATTAGTGGCAGCATTAGCATCTTAGCGAATAGCATATTAGCAATTAGCATGTTAGCATTAGCATGTTAGCAATTAGCATCTACTTAATTTTTAGCGGCTTAAAAGTCATGCTAACACTAAACCAATGTTAAAATAAGTGGCTAGCGCATCATGCTAATTGCTAACATTAGCGGCTAATGCTAATTTTTAGTGATGGATATTGGTGGTAGCATTAGTGTTAGCATTAGCATGTTAGCAATTAGCATCTATTTAATTTTTAGGGGCTTAACAGACATGTTAACCCTAAACCAATGTTAAAGTAAGTGGCTAGCGCATCATGCTAATTGCTAACATTAGCGGCTAATGCAAATTTTTAGTGGTGGAATTTGTTGGTAGCATTACTGACAGCATTAGCATGTTAGCGAATAGCATATCAGCAATTAGCATGTTAGCAATTAGCATCTATTTAATTTTTAGTGGCTTAAAAGACATGCTAACACTACCAATGTTAAAATAAGTGGCTAGCGCATCACGCTAATTGCTAACATTAGCAGCCAATGGCAACAGCCCACTCGGCACTTCAAAAATTTTCGCGGGAATTTTCTAGTTCATTTGTAATGTTTGATTCAGACTGGTATTTAATTGATGACAAGAGTGAAAATCACTCACTTTATGATCTCTTTTGCTTGATCTCTGAAGAGGCAGGCTACATAAATGATAAATGTTAATGTCTGGTAATGCCTGTCTCTGTCTGTTTATTTCCATTAAATTCAGTTTCATGATTGTTTGCAATTAATAAATTAGCAGCCTGAATAGGTTTGTTTTCACTAAAGAAGGGTGAGGGGGTTAACAGACAACTTCATTCAATCACACCCATTACAGTAGTTTTTGCCAGCATAAAAAGTAATCGAAAAGTAAATTCTTACCAATCAGCTGAATTCTTGTGCTTATATTGCTTGTTAGTTACTCAGAATTGATTTTGTTTTGATTAATTAGCAAAAACAAATGAGCAGATACAATATAAATTACTAATTCGGTTGTAAATCTGTCAGATATGATTAACTTGCATGATTTTTTTCATTGTTATTTAAGAAAAAAAAAACTTCTATCATGGGCTGAGCCCTCAAAAGGCTCTCTGAAGCTAAGCCTGTGCACAGCTGTGTCCATGAAATGTAAAAATCCATACTTTGTCATAGGACTATAATAAAGATATCATTGGAAAGGTCTCAGCCTGGGGAATAACATATGTCAGTTAGGGGATTGTAAATGGCCCCTTCTTTGAACTATTGACCTTTGAACCCTGACTTCTGAGAAGTTCTGAAGGGCTGTAATTCTGCATCAAAAGGGGCTATAGACAAAGTGTTCTAGAAAGCTTATGAACTCAGCTGTGTGACTATACTTTGTTGATATAAACAGTATAGTGGGTGTGCTGTTCAAATGGTAAACATATTTTTTAACCCATTCTGGTCGCAGAAATGTGTTTCCCACACCCCTAAAGTATTCATGTTATTTATATCCTCCTATTCTAGGAAATCACTAATCGTTGTAGAAACTACAAGTCCCTTGAGCTGCAACATGTAGCGTGATACCAAGTCATGTGATATTTGTAGTTTTTCGGTTTTCAAACACATATGTTAAAACAGGGTTGTAAAAAGATATGCTGACTACATCGAATATCTAGTGTTGCCGAACTAGCGATGACATTGCTTGAAGTTGATATATGTTAAGAAAAAGGTACAGATAGTTTATTTAAGATGTGTTTAGAACCGCCCAATATAGTTTTACGCCAAAAAGCAATGCAGTTTGGTTCTCCCGGCTTTATAGATAGGGTTAGAATTGGTTTATCTGCTAAACACATGAAATATTTACCACAGCCGAACTTGTAATGGCAGTGATTATAGTTGCTTATGTTCAAAACTAATGGGTTGAAGATTACATTGATCTCAGCTGATTCCCGTCTTGGGTGAGACGGGAATCAGCTGTGATCAATGTAATCTTCAACCCATTAGTTTTGAACATGAGGTTTTCTGTTTTGACAAACCGTGTGAAAGCAATTGAAAATTCACCAGTTAACATCCAATGTTTTGGTCTTGATTGAACTTGTGTGTAAAGGAGTTAAAAGTAATTTTAAACGTGTAAAATGTGTGGATTTTGTGTCAAAAGAATAAGAATTGCGTTAATTGTATAGCCCACACAGGCTGAAGTTGTTGTTACTATGTGAAGAGTTTGAAAAAGCGTTAAAAGTAGGCTATTGAACAATGGGTCATAGCGGTTGTAAAAACTGTAAACCCTTAGGCAATGGCGGAGTAGAAGTTATCTTCTTCTATGAACTACACACCTGTGTATGTGCTGCTCTTGAATATCCTTAGATGGATTTATTTATTACCTGTTCCTGAGCTTATGCTCCTTGTTATTTATGTGGTCGTGTGTAACTTTAATGCAATTTAATTAAAATAACTGGCGTTCTAATTGTGGAGTACGCTTTCGCGGAGGATCTCACTTTTCTGTGCCGCTGCCGCATCCTCCTCATATTCAGCGATCTCAATGTTTGGATTTCAGGTGATAAAATAAACCCGACGTGGAGAAATTCATCTACAGATTCTGCACTAAGATGAACACTGATGGAAACTCTTCAGACAAACCATTCCTGTTTAAATGATCACATTGATTAGCGGTTTTTTGAATTTTAGAAATAAAAGGAAGGTTGGATATTGGACTATTGTGGGCGAAAACATCTTGGTCTAAAGTGGCTTTCTTAAGTAGTACATTTTTTCATCTCGCGCACCCCTAGAGGCAGCTCGTGCACACCCCCACCACACTTTGGAATCCCTGCCTTAGATGATCAACCGTTATTTGGGATTTCGTTGTCCTAATAATTTCTTTCCGTGTTTAGATTTTCGGATTTCGACCTTGCTTTCCTCATTTTCGGTTTCGGCCGAGAATTTCCATTTCGATACCGTATGCAGAAAAATGACGCTGGACGAGATAAAGCGATTTTTACATTTCTGCTGAAATTGCGCGTGCTGCACTCAATGCTGAGCTCCAATATATGATTTGGATCAGGCTTTACTACAATCAGCTCAAATGGGATGTATCATGAGGGAAAAGCTGTGATTCATCCGATGAAGCGTGCACGAGGTGTGCCCGCTGATCACAACGGTCAACTCAAGTCGAGTTAACTCAATGCATTTCAAGGCGAGCAAAAACCTCACAATCGACTACCAGCCAGTCTTGTCATGACATGTACTGGATATTCGACGTAATCAGTATCTTTTTACACCCCTATTTTAACACATGCGTTTGAAAACTGAAAAAGTACAAATATCACGTGATTTTGTATCAAGCTACATGTTGCAGCTCAAGGGATTTATAGTTTATACAACGATTAGTGATTTCCAAGAATAGGAGGTTATAAATAATAAAATGAATACATAGCTGGGGGTTCAAGGGTGTGGGAAACACATTTCTGTAACCAGAATTTAAGTATAGAAATGTCAAGTGGGTGAAAAGATATGTGTACATTTTTGACAGTGACCCACTTGATGTCTATATCCACTGACTATAGTCACACAGTTGATTTCATAAGCATTCTAGAACACTTTGTCCTATGCCCATATACCCTTTTGATGCAGAACTACAGCCCTTCAGAACTTCTCAGAAGTCAGGGTTCCAAGGTCAATAGTTCAAAGAAGGAGCCATTTACAATCCCCTAACGACATATGCTATTCCCAGGTTGAGACCCTCCCAATTATATCTTTTATCATAGTCCTACAACAAAGTATTTACACATTTCATGACACAGCCGTGCACAGGCTTAGATTCAGAGAGCCTTTTGCGGGCTCAGCCCATAACATAAGGATTTTTTTTAGAACAATGAGAAAACCATGTAAGGTAATCATATACAACTGAATTAATAATTTATATTGGATCTGCTCATTTGTTTTTGCTAATTAATTAATTCCACTAGACATTTTGAACCCATTTGAAAACTAACATCAAAACAGATATTTGTCAGTTACACATACCGTTGTTATGATGTCCAATAGATCATTTCTGACATCTGTGTGTTTAAATGAAAAAACTGCATCTCAACAAAACACTAATGAGGATATGCAACAAGGCCATTCCTTGATTTCAAAATATTGTGACTTCTATCCTTACCTATAGTGCAAACTACAGATTCACGGATTATGCCTTTAACAGTTAATCAAAACTAAATAAATTCTCTGTGATTAATAATATAAGCACACAAATTCAGCTGATGGGTAAGAATGTACTTCTCGATGACATGGGCTTGTCTTTTATGCTGGCTAAGCTACTGTAATGGGTGTGACTGGATATGCTATCTCCTTTTTTAGGGAAAACAAACCTATCAGGCTGCTAATTTAACTGCAAACACTCATGTAACTGAACTGAATGGAAATGAACACAGACAGATACAGGTGGCAGGTATTTTATTTCAAAACATTACCAGACATTAACATTTATCACTCATGTAGCCTGCCTCCTTAAAGATCAAGCAAAAGAGATCATAAAGCAGTTATATCAAAGAATATATAATTACGGATTTTCACTCAATCATCAATTAAATACCAGTCTGAATCAAAGAATAAACAAATAATTATTAAAAAGAAACGTGTGACATTTTTGATTTCCACGGCATGGCATAATCCCCTGTCAGTCTCCATAACTGCCATACAACACAGCAATAATAACAAAACCAATATGACACAGTAACAGTCTCATTTATTGCCTATTTCAGGATGTTAGCTTTGAATGTTGTCTATTGGCCCCCAGGAGTTTTTCCACTTTGTCCCACTGCAAGACAGATAGATAGACAGCATTAAGTATTACTGTTAAATTGTTGAATATTATTGAAAAATGTACAATTTCCAATGACACATTGATTCCTCAGTTATGCAGGCATTATGTAACTCCTGGTAAAATGATCCACATTCTGTATATGTATGCAACAGCCTATATTTGAAGATGATGTAATACATCAAAAAAATTATTATGTAACACAGTAAGCATGTAGTCCACAATGTACATACTATGTAGTCAGGCACCTACATGGTACAAACATGTCATGTTTTGAGTTTGCAGTATAACATTACTCATAATGCTTCAAACATCAGAAATATAATGTACTGCAGAACGTATGTCAGAATTAGTTGTTCCTTAGCAAAACTCAGGGTCTCGGGACAGCAGATGTCACATACTGTATAGATTGTAAACCCCCTGGGACGAATTTATTGATTTAATATCGGGCTATATAATACATTTTAAGGTCTTTTGATGCTGGATGGCATCAGCAAAACTGTCTAATCAGGAGCTACCTGTCTGTTTATCTTCATGTTGACCCCTGGCCAGTCAAACAATGATGCAGCCTATGGGTTAAGAGAATGGTAGAATGAGACTGCTCTCACTGAAACCGTCTGACAAGTATTCATATAGTGATAATAAAATTACTGACGACACACTTTTAATGATCCAATGATCACTGACCTGTCAAGAGGGCCTCAGGCTTTCAGGGACCATTCCTGATTTCAGGCATAGGGCAGTTTTAAATAAATATATATTACTTAACTACTCCAATTACACACTGTCTCTTCAGAACAATAAATACTGTGATTGGTAAATGAAGTATGTAAAGTATGATAATAGCATTTGAAAATCGGCTTACAGACACCAATGGACACCTGTCTTATCTGTCTGTTCATTTCCATTCCAGGCTTTCACCTGTGCATGTCCTGACGTCTTCTGAAAGTCATATTTACATAGCTATTATAATGCCAGCTAGCTAGTGTTGTTTTAATGCAATCTTAGCTCTAAGCGTTAATTTTATCGCCCGTTGTAATTCTAGATAGTATACTAGACAGCGATTAAAACGAGTTAACAACATGTTATATTGCTCTCAAACATCAAATAAACACATTTCCTGTACTTACCATAATTCGTCCAAATATGACATACCGATGTCGCGGATTAATCACCTCAATCCGCATACTCTCCTGTTTCCAGTGGGAGCACTATTACAAGAAATGGTTGTATTCGAGAGCATGTACAAACGACCTATATGGTTGTATAAATTGGATTAGCATACACAACAGGATTTAACCAATCATTTTGACAGTGCATTTCATATGATAGTATTAGACAGACTTTCTGTGAATGCTGGCATTAAATGGTAAATGGCCATGCTTTTATATAGCGCTTTTCTACCTATTGGTACTCAAAGCGCTTTTACAGTCAGAGACACATCTACCCATTCACTCACACAAGCAAGCACACATTCACACACCAGTGCCACGCACTGGGAGCAACTGGGGGTTCAGTGTCTTGCTCAAGGACACATGTGGCACATTCCGGGGATTGAACCGCTAACCCTCTGGTTCGTGGACAACCCGCTCTACCTACTGAGCCACAGTCGCCCGACTTGTATGTTTGAATAGCACATACATTTGTTGCACTGTAACATTTCCTCAGTCTGAGACCAAGTTGCAACTCCACACAAAATTTTCCACCCTCTAGTTATTTAATGTATGATGCTTGATTGGTGGCAAGTCTCACATTAAGCAACGTGTTTTAGTGGTGTTTTCTGCTGAACTGCTGCTCTTACAGTTTACCTGATTAGATATTTTATTGAATTTCTAATCAGGCCATTAGTTATCAACCCTAACACTTGTCAAGCTGCCAAGTCACACTTAGTATATTTGCACACTCTGTCTCCTCTGCCTGTATATGTGAATGGGGTTGTTTACATGTGTGCACTCTGTGGGTACAACAACTGGACTTTGCACCAGAGTTTGCACAGGACTTCTTGCATGACTATACTGATATTGATGTAGAAACAAATTGTCTATTTATATAGTGGTTTATCTAGCTGTCATATTATTTTGAACATGTAGTAATGTGTAATGGTGTGAAAGGTAGATTACACATTACTATATCTTCGAAGTATCATACTTATTCGGCTCCAACAGTGAGTTGTGTCAGGTGACTGCTGCATCGGGACCTAACAGTGGATTACCATTGCTCCTGATGTGATTTATCAAATCCACTTTACTTTGTCAGGAATAACAACAATATATTTGATCTATTTTGGCTTTTGTTTGCAATTATTTGTGTCTTCCAACTGCAAAAAACTATTTTCTCTTTTAATGATATTATCAAACAAAGATGTATTCATTTTGTTATTGTATTAAAATGGGATAGGAGGTGATGCAATACTGAATTGGATGTCTATGACCTTTTTTGTGTGAGACCAATTTGCACTTATTATTCAGTCAAATGTTATTGTTGATTTTTACACTAGACTCTCCAGATCAACCTCAAAACAACTTGGTTAGAGATCAAATGTAGGCTAAAAAGTCAACAATTTCAATGAAAACAGCTTGTGTCAAAACAAACTTCCATCAGGAAGGACAACATTATTCACTAGGCCATAGAAGTGAAGACATGGAGCAAGTTAGTAAACTGAGCTTTGCAATAAGTAGTCCCATCACACAAGGAGGTTACTCAGAGGCTGAATCATTTCAAACATTTACACCGTTTCTGTACACATCCATTAATTTATCATAATAACTACATTGTTTCTATCTAATGTTAAAGAAAGTAATTTGCACTCATTTACGTTGTCAGTGACTGCGTTTTACGTTTTAAGCGACTGCATAACTCGCTTAAAATGCCATTACATATAAACCTACTAGCACTCTCGGTCCCTCAAACAAGATGTTAATGACCTTAAAGGAAACTTGCAGGCAACGTCATATGAAGACTTCACAGACAAAAAGGAGGACACAGGGTTAAGTAGATTACACTTGCTCAATTTCCAGATCAGTGGAGTGAAGAGGCAAAATGAAAATATAAAAACATCTCAGGAAAGAAACAGAGATACAAAATAGCTTTGCTAAGGCTTCTTCACAGAGACTTAACAATTACAGCCCGGATCCCTTCATTCAACCTGCATAATAAGACAGCAAAAAAGCAAGAATGTTCAAAACCCAAACATGAGAATCGAATCAGAATTGCTCTTCTACCGGCACATTCTCTGCTGCCACAGTGACTGGTTCTTAGAGAAATCCAGTATTGCCCAAGAAACCCCTAAGTGGTAGTGATGGCTCTCACACAAACAAGCATACACTAAGATGCATTAGCGATAAACAGGAGTGCTGTATTGCACAGCTGCTAGCTACAAGGAACCATGACATTTTCAGCAGTTTGAAAAGAGGTCTGTCTGTGTTCTCATACCTCTTATATCCCGCAAGTGACTCTTCACCGACACTCTCTTCTGCTGCTCACTGCATGTGTTCATGTGGTCGTATGTATGATAGAGAAAATACAGAGAGCAAAATGGCAATAGAACAAGGAAGGAGGGCAGGAGGGCGGGGGGGGGGGGGGGGGGAGCGAGAGAGAGAGAGAGAAAGAGACATTTGAGGAAGGGGGGAGGGCTTGTGCAATCACACAATGCAGCTCCCTCCCCTGTGTGTGTAATCGTCAACAGCCCATGTGACTCAGTGTTGCAGGAATCTTGACAAACAGCAAGTACCTGCTGTTTGTTTTTGTCTGCACCAGTGAGACTTCAGCCACTCATACTGAGGACAAAAGAAAGCATAAGAGGTGTGGCCTCTCTTGCTCTTGCTAGCTTCTCACATA
>SRSE01001053.1:0-137500 GCA_005024645.1 Planiliza haematocheilus
CGGAAGAGTCTCGGACCAATATCGTTGATTGTTTTGTTTTTTTGCGTGAGAAACTTGATGTGTGGCGTGAGTGCGTGTGAAAACAGGCAAAACCGTGTGTCACACGGCGCAAGCGAGAGAGTTGGCAGCTCTGCGAATGGCTCATTAAATCAGTTATGGTTCCTTTGATCGCTCTCACGTTAGTTGGATAACTGTGGCAATTCTATACATGCAAACGAGCGCTGACCTCCGGGGATGCGTGCATTTATCAGACCCAAAACACTCACATCCCACGAGCTGATTGTAATAAAAACTGATCAAAATCATGCATTGGGAGCCAGGCTGCAGCTCAGCACGGCCGTTTTCAGCAGAAATGCACAAATCGCTTTATCTCGCCAGCAGAGACGCATTTGTGCACACTACACATTTACCTGTCAAACTGGCAAAATTTGACCGATTCTGCCTCTGACTGTGCCGTACGCAACAGGCGTGGTGGAGGCTGAACGTGACCTGTATGGTGGGGCTGCAGTGCGTGGAGGCGGCTGAGGTGAACCGTGAAAAATCAGCGGCACGGGTCAGGGTTTCGTACGTAGCAGAGCAGCAACTTCGCAGCGATCTATTGAAAGTCATCCCTCGATCCAAGCTTTTGTCGGCCGAGGTCCGCCAGCAAACGCCCCCTCCTTCCCTTCGCTCGGCGTATCAGGGGCGCGAAGAGCCGAGCCAGAGGAAAATATTCTAAGTGTAGAGGGTGGTTGGACTACCAGGGGCGCGAAGAGAGGAGGCAGAGGGAAATATTCTAAGTGTAGAGGGTGGTTGGACTACCAGGGGCGCGAAGAGAGGAGGCAGAGGGAAATATTCTAAGTGTAGAGTGTGGTTGGACTACCAGGGGTGCGAAGAGAGGAGGCAGAGGGAAATTTTCTAAGTGTAGAGGGTGGTTGGACTACCAGGGGCGCAAAGAGAGGAGGCAGAGGGAAATATTCTAAGTGTAGAGTGTGGTTGGACTACCAGGGGCGCGAAGAGAGGAGGCAGAGGGAAATTTTCTAAGTGTAGAGGGTGGTTGGACTACCAGGGGCGCGAAGAGAGGAGGCAGAGGGAAATGCACTAAGTGTAGAGTGTGGTTGGACTACCAAGGGCGCAAAGAGAGGAGGCAGAGGCAAATGTTCTAAGTGTAGAGGGTGGTTGGACTACCAGGGGCCGTTAAAATTTCAAAGTGTTTTCAGACCGGGAGAAGGGACAGAGCTGGGGACCTTTGGGGCTTGTGCCCTTCCTCCGGTGTCAAGCAGTGGTATCCGTAAACTTCGACCACCACCAGCAGATTTACAGGCAAGGCAATTTTCAAAAACTGTTGACCTCCAGGCAGTGCGAGGCTCGCTTTTCCACTGACCGAACGGCATTCGTGGCATGCCATCGTAGGGCCTCCGCGGGCCCCTGGACCTCCAGGGCGCATTCTGCGGTCGGTTCCCCCGGCCAGCATGCTCGCCTCCCCCGGCCCGGGGCTGCGACTCTTGCGGTCCTCCGCATCCCGCATCCCGGTGCCTGACACCCATTGGTAGCGAGACCGAGACGCCCCGTCTCTCTCCTCACAGCGGTCCTTCCACGGAGTCCGTCGCAGGGTGTCCCGGACCCCCCCCTCACGACGGGATGGGGGGGGGGGGCAGTCAGCTCCTGCAGACTGCGGCGCCATCTCCAGAAGCAACTCGGTGTTCTCAAAGCGAACAGGACATAAGCGTGTATGTTGTGTATATATACATCCCTCCCCGGAGGGAGGGATGAAGCAGCCGAGCCGAGCCGCGGGCCCCGGTTCCTCCGAGACCCCCGGTGAGGCCAACCCAGACCAGAACGCCTCCGGCTCGCGGTGGGTGGGTCAGGCTAGCCCCGCTCGCCCGGGGCCTGCCTCCACCCGCCCGACTAGGGAGGTTTAGACGGTTGGGCTACCTGGTTGATCCTGCCAGTAGCATATGCTTGTCTCAAAGATTAAGCCATGTGTAGCCCTGCTAAAAATCCTGACTCATAAATAAATAAATTAATAAATAGTTTAAGAAGTTCATGTTTGGGTAAATGTTAAAATAGCAGCTCATAATGATTAAAATATTTTGATAGAAGAGGAGGCATTTATCATTAAAAAGATACATGGTTCAATAATGCATTTTATTTTGAAGAGATTCATGAGGAAGTACTGATGAGGGAAAAGGTGTGACCCTGATCATTGATTGGTTCAGGTGTGATTGACAGGTTTGACAGGGAGTGAGTGAGAGTGAATGTTTTTTGGGAAAAAGGATGATGCGACGAGGCACGGAGAAGACACATGGCCGCGAGTGGGTAACTCTGCAGCGAAAATAATTAAAAGTGTAGTGTTTCAGTATCTGAGAGACTGTCTGCTCGACGGTCGGAACCTGGATATTGGACCCTTTTTTTGTTCGTGCACAGCTTTAGAAGTTTCAGCTCGAAGCTTTAGAGGAGCTGCATCGTGTTTTTTAGCTTAGCCAAGCTACTGAGCTAACATCAGCTAACTGCCTGCATTCGCTATCAAAGTGAACGTGTTAGCCGCGAGGAGCTAAATCAGCTTTGGAAAACGGCTTTGCCTCGGGGTCTCGACGCGGGAGTACGAGGACTTGGCTGCGCTGTTGCCGGTGTGTGGGACTTGTGTCGTTGGTCGTCGCTGGACGTTGTCGGTGGACTCCATCGCCGGACATCACTCATTCATCTGTTGCTTTCAGTCTTCCTGCTGGTTGTGTTCCAGAGTTGGACCTGGTGGACGGGCGTTTCGAAGGTTGGAGGTAACCTCTTTCTGTTGTTGTTCCTGGATCTCGGAATAAAACTGGGTTTCCTCGCACTCAAAAAGTCACCATATCAGGCCTGCAACGGGGTTATTTTGTTTTGCCGGCTGTGTGTATGTGTGTGTGTGAGTGTGGGCCCACTGAGTTGAGTTAAAATTTAATGCTGAGAGTAAAATCTTAAAGAATAGTGTTATTGAAGTATAACGGTGCACACATATTTGTGTTTATTATCAAGTGTTTATTTGGACTGAATAGGAGTACTCTTTGGTTGAGTATTAATTTTGGTGAACCAGACAATTTCATAATTTAAGCATCATTTACAGAAAAGACAGAACATTTAATTTAAACATATTTTTTCAATTAAAGTGTGCAGTATTTTTGTTATTTAAAGCTTGAAGTAAATGATTGATTCGTTTATTTTTCTAAAACCGTGTCTTGTGATATTTCTTGATGTTAGGGTCATAAGGTGAGTTAATTTAGGTTTAACAGCTAATGTGCATGTAAACTGCAATCCAAATTGACTTGGGTAAAATTCTTAGAGACTGGGCTTAAATTACAATATAGGAACCCAGAAGCCTGCCCTTAGTATAAGGTCTATTGAGGGTAGTGCTACATAAATGGAGGCACCGCTGGGATTCATTGATAGATAGATTGATAGATTAGATTAGGTTTGGATTTCTATTATAAATAAAACAAAATAAGGATAAGCAAAACGACATACAGTAAGTATAGCATCTTAAGTAAGTACATCAAGGGTTATCACAATGTACCAGAACAAGCTGAAGAACTGGTGTCGAAGTGAGAACTTGGCGGAGAGTCAAGCCTTGCTGACCATTGTCCCTGAGAAGACAGAGATTGCCAAAATAGAGGAGACATTACAAACTATAAAGTGTTTGGGACGTGTACGAGTAAGAGGAAGAATGTTAAGTGAAACTGGAAATGAAGTACTAGTGCTTTGTGAGTGCAGAGAAAAAGTCACCCATGCAAATGTCCCAACTGCAGTGTTGAGCCCAGATGAAGGAAAAGAATGGCCAGTATTCATTGTTGGTGTAAGTTCAGGTTCTGATGGAGATTTTAACATGAAACTCAATGCCCTGCTGGAGGCAGAAGGAAAATCTATGGAAGATGTGCAGGCTTTACTGACCCCACAGCCAGTTTCGCCTACTGAAGCCATTCTTCGTGCCGTTGGAGACCTGTTCGATAAATCAGCTAAGCCATCAGCAGAGAGTGGAGGATACCGCCGTTTGCGGATCTTCTCAGGTACTGTGCCTACTCCATCTGGAGAGGAGCAATTTGATCACTGGTTGGAGCAAGCTTACCTGATGGTGGAAGAGAGTGAGGGTTCTGCAAAGGACAAGAGGAGGAGAATAATGGAAAGTTTAAAGGGGCCAGCCTTAGAGGTGATAAAAGCAGTACGCCTCTCCGATCCTGATGTTTCTCCTGACAAGTGCTTAGAGGCTCTTGAAAATGCCTTTGGACTAGCAGAGTCAGGAGATGACCTGTATTTTGCATTCAGAATGCAGCAACAGCAGCCTGGTGAAAAATTATCTGATTTCCTAAGAAGATTGGATCGTTGCCTGTCTAAAGTGGTACAAAGAGGAGGTCTCCCTCCTATGGCCATGGATAGTGCACGGCTTGAGCAGCTTCTTAGAGGCGCAGTTAATGCTGACCTGATGTTAATTCAGCTCCGATTGAGAGAAAGAAGGGCCAACCCCCCAACCTTCCTCGAGCTCCTGAAAGAAATTCGAACAGAAGAAGAATATGTAGCTTCCAGAGCAAAGCTAAATAGCTCAGTGTATGCAGTTCAATCAAAGCTTCAAGATGAAAGTAAGCACTCAGAAATACAGAGTTTGAGAGCTGAAATTAAAGAAGTGAAATCAATGTTTGCAGCCCTTTCGACAGCAGACAAAACGACTCAAAGTAAAAACCAGCAGACTAACTGGGAAAAAGCACCAGAGATTAATGTCGATCCAGAGGTGGTAGCTCTGAAGAAACAAGTAAAACAGTTACAGCAGAAAGTAGACTCAAGATTGCCCCGTCCAGCTACAGCCTCACCCACAGTAATGGCTGTAAACACTCCAAACAGACAAGAGGCAGAAGCAGAGGAACGTTTCTGCTACCGCTGTGGTGAAACTGGACACATGGCAGGAAAGTGCAAAAACCCTGAGAACCAACACAAAGTGATCCAGAAGCTCATTCAAGCTCTCAAAAGGGCCAAAACCAACAGCCCTCCACCTACTGCTGGTGCCACCTCACAAGAAACTAATTGCACTGTGAGAAGGAGTGCAGTGGACAGGCTTGATCCAATAGGCATACCAGAGGGTTTAATAGGGCCATCATCCGTGGAGCCCCTGAAAGTGAATGGACATTTGTGTGATGCTTTACTTGACAGTGGGTCTCGGGTTAGCATCATCTTTGAATCCTGGTACCGAAACTATCTGGCTGATTCCACTATTCACCCCGTGAGTAAACTCAACATTTGGGGATTAAGTGACACCAACTACCCCTATCTTGGCTATGTGGTGGTGGACATAGAGTTCCCCAAGAAAGTAGCAGGAACGCCTACTGCTCTATCAGTCCTGGCGCTCGTCTGCCCTGATCCACCTGGTCCCGATCAGACGCCTGTGATAATAGGGACAAATGCGAAGGCTAATCTGTCCAAACGACTAGCTCAGCTACGTGAAGATGAGACTGGAGTGACTGTAGCCCACACCTTCGGAATACAGAACACTTGCACTGCAAGAGACGAGGACAAAATTATGGACTGGTCAAAAGAAGATGATGATGTAGGTTCTGTACAGTTGGAGGGTCCAAACTCACTTACCTTACCTGCAGGAGCTAGTGGTAAAGTAGTCTGCAAAGTTGTGCTTGGAAAGCCTCTACCAGATGGCATCTTGATGGTTGAATCCTGCACTACATCCTCGCTGCCATCAGGCATCTTGCTGCAACCTATGGTGATACCAAGTAATGCGGTGGACATCAATCGACTAACAGTTCTGGTTCAAAATGAATCGCAGAAAGAAGTGACAATTCCAGGTGGCACTGTCTTGGGTCATTTGTGTGTCACTGACGTAGTTACCACGATCTCAAAACAGAAGTCCGAGACGGAGGAATTTGATGCCAGTCTGATCAACTTTGGTGAGTCGCCTGTTCCTGAAGCATGGAAAGCAAGGCTCCGACAAAAGCTGCTGGAGAGAACAGACGTATTCTCCCTTCATGAGCTGGATGTGGGACTTGCCAAAGAAGTGAAACATTCAATCCGCCTATCTGATTCACAACCCTTTCGTGAGCGCTCCAGACGCATTGCACCAGCTGATATCGACGATGTGCGACGTCATATCCAGAAGCTATTATCAGCAGGCATCATCAAAGAGTCCAGGAGTCCATATGCATCACCCATAGTTGTTGTCAGAAAGAAGAACGGTGAAATAAGGATGTGCATCGACTATCGTACGCTTAATAGCCGCACTGTTCCCGATCAGTATACCACCCCACGCATCGACGAGGCTCTTGACTGCCTCTCAGGAAGTAAATGGTTTTCTGTCCTCGACTTGAGGAGTGGCTACTATCAAATAGAAATGAAAGAGGAGGACAAGGAAAAGACCGCCTTCATCTGCCCTCTAGGCTTTTATCAGTTTGAAAGGATGCCTCAGGGCCTAACAGGAGCACCAGCAACCTTTCAGAGGCTTATGGAGAAAGCTGTTGGTGATATGAACATGCTCCAGGTGTTAGTCTACCTCGATGACTTGATCGTCTTCGGAAAGACTCTGGAAGAACATGAGGAGAGACTTGTGAAAGTCCTCGACAGACTCAGAGAAGTAGGGCTCAAGATTTCACTTGACAAATGTCAGTTTTGTCAAACAAAAGTCAAGTATGTGGGTCATATTGTGAGCGCTGAGGGTGTCGCTGCTGACCCTGCAAAAGTTGAAGCTGTGACCACCTGGCCCAAGCCTTCGAACCTCAAGACCCTACGTTCCTTCTTAGGTTTTTGTGGATACTACAGACGATTTATCCATAACTACTCGTCCATCGTTCGACCCTTGACCGACCTCACCAAAGGTTATGGTCCCACCCAACGTGGGAAAAAGCCCGCCAAAAAAGACAATGTCTATCTGGATGAAAGAGAACCATTTGGTCACAGGTGGGATGCGTCATGCAATGAAGCCTTTGAGAAAATAAAGCACTGTCTGACAAACGCTCCAGTTTTAGCCTTTGCCGATCCTAACAAACCATATACACTGCACGTGGATGCTAGCCTCTCAGGGCTTGGAGCTGTTTTATATCAAGAACACCCAGAAGGGCTCAGGCCAGTCGCCTTCGCGAGCAGGAAACTGAACTCTGCAGAAAAGAACTATGCCATTCACCAGTTAGAATTCCTGTCCCTCAAGTGGGCAGTTGTCGAAAAATTCCACGATTATCTCTATGGAGCCCGTTTTACGGTTCGTACTGACAACAATCCTTTGATTTATGTCCTTACATCAGCGAAGCTCAATGCTACAGGGCATCGATGGCTGTCAGATTTGTCAGTCTACGATTTTGACATCATCTATAGACCTGGCAAAAATAACATTGATGCTGACTTGCTGTCACGTATGGAGCCAAGAGAAGAAGAGATGGAGTGGCAGAGCATCTCTCAGGCTGGAGTCAAGTCAATTTGCCAACGAGTCGGTGTTCTTGGCTCATCTGCAGACTCCCCTATGTATGCTGAACAGCTTGGAGCTCCACCCGACTGCATCCCCGATGTTTATGCATTCCCCACACAGCTCCAACTGAACTCTCTGGACCAAATGTCCCGGCAGGACATAATGACAGCCCAATCTCAAGATCCTTTGATAGACTCTACCATAAAAGCTTTAAAATGTGGAAAGTGGCCAGACAACCCCGAGTTGCTGCCTATGAAAAGAGAGATGGGGAAGCTAGTTATGACTCATGGATTACTCCATCGTGTGAGCACAGGTCGTACAGGAGAGAAGACGCATCAACTAGTGCTGCCTGCTAAGTTCAAGGCTGTAGTACTAAAGTCCATGCATGATGACCTAGGCCATTTAGGAGTTGAGAGAGTAACTGATATGATCAAGAGCCGGTTCTTCTGGCCAAAGATGTCAACTGATGTTGAGCAATATGTGAGAAACTGTGGAGAGTGTGTCCTCCGGAAAACTCCATGTCAAAGAGCTGCACCTCTACACCAGATTGTAAGTTCTGGGCCTATGGACTTAGTCTGTATCGATTTTCTGTCAATGGAACCTGACTCCAGAGGAGTGAGTAATGTGCTTGTCATAACGGACCATTTCACAAGATATGCCCAGGCTTTTCCTACTCAAAACCAAAAAGCCCTCACAGTAGCAAAGGTCTTGGTAGAGAAGTTCTTTGTGCATTATGGATTGCCCTCTCGGATACACTCCGATCAAGGCAGAGACTTTGAGTCTCGACTCATTAAAGAGCTACTGAAGATACTTGGTATACACAAGTCACGGACCACTCCGTATCATCCACAGGGTGATTCCCAACCTGAACGCTTTAATCGAACGCTGCTGTCCATGTTGGCCACGCTCAATCAGGAAAAGAAACGACAGTGGAGTCAGCATGTGGTACACCTGGTGCATGCATATAACAGCACTAAGTCCGATGCCACAGGGTTCTCCCCATATTTTCTGATGTTCGGGCATGAAGCCAAACTCCCACTGGATATATGTTTTGAGACGTGCCCAAAAGGAAAGAGTGACCAATCACACTCTTCATATGTTGCCAAACTCAAAGAGAACCTACAGAAAGCCTACAAACTGGCTACAGAGGCCTCTAACAAAAGGCACCAGCGAAACAAAAGGGCCTACGACAAGAGACTCAGTTTTCAAAATCTAGAACCTGGTGACAGAGTGTTGCTGAAGAATCTTGGATTAAAGGGTAAACACAAACTGGAGAATCGCTGGTATGATGTTCCTTATGTGGTGGTGGATAAGATGCCGAACTTGCCTGTTTACAGAGTAAAGCCTATGGATGGGAAAGGAAAGCTCAAAACGTTGCACAGAGATAATCTCCTCCCTATAGGAGATCTTGTGAGGATCCCAAATTTGGACACCACAGAGAACAGGCCAAAGAGACCAGTCACCCAAAGTCGTGTCCTCAGCAGACACAAAAGAAGCATGACAGATCACACTGTACAAAGGGAGTCTCATACATCAACTGACTCTTCTGATGTGGAATGTGAATGGCCGACAAGACCTTACAGGAAGTTGATGGGAAAGCTCATTCAAAGGGGAGAAGGACATCGTGCTGATGAATCAGAGCACTTGGTCATCAGTCCGCCAAATCACTCCGAGGGAAGCAACTCACCTGTAGATCATGGTCCAGATGTTGCGCTCGAGACTGATTCTGAGCCAGAACCCAACTCCAGTGAAGATGAACAACCTCAATCGAGCTGTTCTAATGTACATGTGATACCAAAGTCATCTAGGCCAAAAAGATCATTAAAACCAGTTATGAGACTTACATATGATGAGCCAGGGAAAGCTAAAGATCAGCCTATTACCATTGTACACAGAGGTGTAACTATAAAAATAGGTAAACATTGATACAGACCTATGTAAATGCATCCTCAATATGTTTGAGTAAAACAGTGAAGTTTCTGATGAGGACATCAGATATTTAAAGGGGGAAGGGTGTAGCCCTGCTAAAAATCCTGACTCATAAATAAATAAATTAATAAATAGTTTAAGAAGTTCATGTTTGGGTAAATGTTAAAATAGCAGCTCATAATGATTAAAATATTTTGATAGAAGAGGAGGCATTTATCATTAAAAAGATACATGGTTCAATAATGCATTTTATTTTGAAGAGATTCATGAGGAAGTACTGATGAGGGAAAAGGTGTGACCCTGATCATTGATTGGTTCAGGTGTGATTGACAGGTTTGACAGGGAGTGAGTGAGAGTGAATGTTTTTTGGGAAAAAGGATGATGCGACGAGGCACGGAGAAGACACATGGCCGCGAGTGGGTAACTCTGCAGCGAAAATAATTAAAAGTGTAGTGTTTCAGTATCTGAGAGACTGTCTGCTCGACGGTCGGAACCTGGATATTGGACCCTTTTTTTGTTCGTGCACAGCTTTAGAAGTTTCAGCTCGAAGCTTTAGAGGAGCTGCATCGTGTTTTTTAGCTTAGCCAAGCTACTGAGCTAACATCAGCTAACTGCCTGCATTCGCTATCAAAGTGAACGTGTTAGCCGCGAGGAGCTAAATCAGCTTTGGAAAACGGCTTTGCCTCAGGGTCTCGACGCGGGAGTACGAGGACTTGGCTGCGCTGTTGCCGGTGTGTGGGACTTGTGTCGTTGGTCGTCGCTGGACGTTGTCGGTGGACTCCATCGCCGGACATCACTCATTCATCTGTTGCTTTCAGTCTTCCTGCTGGTTGTGTTCCAGAGTTGGACCTGGTGGACGGGCGTTTCGAAGGTTGGAGGTAACCTCTTTCTGTTGTTGTTCCTGGATCTCGGAATAAAACTGGGTTTCCTCGCACTCAAAAAGTCACCATATCAGGCCTGCAACGGGGTTATTTTGTTTTGCCGGCTGTGTGTATGTGTGTGTGTGAGTGTGGGCCCACTGAGTTGAGTTAAAATTTAATGCTGAGAGTAAAATCTTAAAGAATAGTGTTATTGAAGTATAACGGTGCACACATATTTGTGTTTATTATCAAGTGTTTATTTGGACTGAATAGGAGTACTCTTTGGTTGAGTATTAATTTTGGTGAACCAGACAATTTCATAATTTAAGCATCATTTACAGAAAAGACAGAACATTTAATTTAAACATATTTTTTCAATTAAAGTGTGCAGTATTTTTTGTTATTTAAAGCTTGAAGTAAATGATTGATTCGTTTATTTTTCTAAAACCGTGTCTTGTGATATTTCTTGATGTTAGGGTCATAAGGTGAGTTAATTTAGGTTTAACAGCTAATGTGCATGTAAACTGCAATCCAAATTGACTTGGGTAAAATTCTTAGAGACTGGGCTTAAATTACAATATAGGAACCCAGAAGCCTGCCCTTAGTATAAGGTCTATTGAGGGTAGTGCTACACATGCAAGTCTAAGTACACACGGCCGGTACAGTGAAACTGCGAATGGATCATTTAATCAGTTATGGTTCCTTTGATCGCTCTCACGTTACTTGGATAACTGTGGCAATTTTTGAGCTTATACATGCAAACGAGCGCTGAGCTCCGGGGATGCGTGCATTTATCAGACCCAAAACACTCACATCCCATTCGAGCTGATTGTAATAAAAACTGATCAAAATGATGTATTGGGAGCCAGGGTGGAGCTCAGCCCGGCCGTTCTGAGCAGAAATGACCAAATCGCTTTATCTCGCCAGCAGAGACGCATTTGTGCACACAACACATTTACCTGCAAAACTGGCAAAATTACACCAGCTCTGCCTCTCATTATGCTATATGTGACACAACAGGCAGTCTGGAGTCTGATCAGGACCTGTCTGCTTGAGCTGCAGTGCGCTGAGTCAGCTGGGCGGGACCGTGAAAAATCAGCGGCATGTCTGACCACCACAAGCCGAGGAAGGCGCACTGTGTTCGGCTGCGCGGTCGGCCTCCACTCACCCCCCGTGGAAGGCGAAGACAGGCATCTCCGCCTCATCCCACACCCCATTCGGACTGATTGAAATAAAAACTGATCAAAATGATGCATTGGGAGCCAGGGTAGAGGTCAGCACGGCCGTTTTAAACAGAAATGACCAAATCGCTTTATCTCGCCGAGAGAAGCGATATTTGTACACACAGCATATTTACCTGCAAAACTGGAGAAATTACACCAATTCTGCCTCTCATTAGGCTATATGTGAGGCAACTGATCAAAATGATGTATTGTTAGCCAGGGTGGAGCTCAGCCCGGCTGTTCTGAGCAGAAATGACCAAATCGCTTTATCTCGCCAGCAGAGACGCATTCGTGCACACAAGACATTTACCTGCAAAACTGGCAAAATTACACCAGCTCTGCCTCTCATTATGCTATATGTGACACAACAGGCAGTCTGGAGTCTGATCAGGACCTGTCTGCTTGAGCTGCAGTGCGCTGAGCCAGCTGGGGGGGACCGTGAAAAATCAGCGGCATGTCTGACCAGCACAAGCCGAGGAAGGCGCCCCGTGGTCGGCTGCGCGGAAATGCACTAAGTGTAAAAAATGGTTGGACTAGCAGGGGCGCGAAGAGAGGAGGCAGAGGGAAATTTTCTAAGTGTAGTTTTTCACCGGTTTTCAGCCAGCCAGACTGTTTTTTGGAGATTTTGGTTGGAGGAGCAGCAGCGCTCTGTGGATTTAGACGGAGACGCCGGCGCGGAAAACGAGCTGGAGCGCTCGTCAAGCTGCGACAGCGGGGATTGCGCACCGCTCTCCCGTCCATACACTTGGGAAACGTCCCCTCTCTGGCTAACAAAATGGATGAACTGCTTCTTCTCCTAACCAAGAACTCAGACTTTTGCCGTTCAGCCGCCCTGTGCTTCACTGAAACCTGGCTCAGCGAACACATCCCGGACAGCGCACTACGGCTGCCGGGCTTCCAGCTGTTCCGTGCGGACCGCTGCACGGAACTGTCTGGGAAGTCAAAGGGTGGAGGAACGTGCTTCTACATTAACGAAGGTTGGTGTACAGATGTCACAGTGCTAAAGAAGTTATGCAGCCCTCACTTGGAATCACTCTTCATAAACTGTAGACCATTTTATTCACCGCGGGAGTTCGCATCCTTTGTGCTGGTCGGTGTGTACATTCCACCGCAGGCGTGCGTAACGGAGGCGTTACATCACCTCGCCGACCAGATTACAGACGTGGAGAAAACACACCCGGACTCTCTGCTAATCATTCTCGGGGAATTTAACAGAGCAAATCTAAAGGTCGAAATGCCAAAATATAGACAGCACGTGACGTGTCCCACCAGGGACATGAACACTCTGGACCACTGCTACACCACAATAAAGGACGCATATCGCTCTGTCCCCCGTGATGCTTTGGGACTTTCTGACCACTGCCTGGTCCACCTCATCCCATCCTACAGGCAAAAGCTGAAATCTGCTAAGCCTGCAGTGAAAACTGTGAAGAGATGGATAGACGAGTCAAAGATGCAGTTACAGGCCTGCTTTGACTGCACTGATTGGAGCGTCTTTGAAGCAGCAGCCTCAGACCTGGATGAACTAACCGACACTGTGACATCTTACATCGGCTTTTGCGAGGACATGTGCGTGCAGACCAAAACCTTCTGCACATTCAACAACAACAAACCATGGTTCACTGCAGAACTGAGACGGCTACGCCGGGACAAGGAGGAGGCCTACAGGAGTGGGGATCGAGACCTGTACAAGCAGGCCAGGAACAAGCTGACAAAGGAGATCAAGGCAGCAAAGAGGAAGTACAGTGAGAAGCTGAAGGACCGCTTTTCTGCCAACGACACCTCTACAGTTTGGAAAGGCCTGCAGACCATCACCAACTACAGGAGACCATCCCCCCACCCTGTGGGGAGCCCCCGCCTGGCAGAGGACCTCAGCGACTTCTACTCCAGGTTTGAAAGGACTTTCACACCTTTCACTTCCCCCACCATCTCCATCACAAAAGGCCTTGCAGCTCCACAAACCACACCCGACCCCCTGCCTGCGCTGAGGATCTGCGAACAGGATGTGCGTCAGCTCTTTCAGAGACAGAGGATTAGGAAGGCCCCGGGACCCGATGGAGTGTCTCCGTCCTGCCTGAAAGTCTGTGCTGACCAGCTGGCTCCCATCTTCACTCAGATCTTCAACAACTCCCTGGAGCTGTGCGTGGTCCCCTCCTGCCTCAAACGCTCCACCATCATCCCGGTTCCCAAGAAGTGGACTCATTCAGGTTCCTAGGGTCCACAATTTCACGGAACCTGAAGTGGTCCGCCCACATAGACTCCGTGAGGAAGAAGGCCCAGCAGAGGCTGTACTTTCTGCGCCAGCTCAGAAAGTTCAACCTGCCTCAGGAGCTGCTGATCATATTCTACACTGCAATAGTCCAGTCTGTCCTGACCACATCCATCACTGTCTGGTTTGGATCCTCCACCAGGCATTACAGGGACAGACTGCAGAGAACAGTCAGGGCTGCAGAGAGGATCATTGGCACCGATCTTCCCTCCATCCAGGACCTGTACCGGTCCCGGGTCAGGAAGCGGGCCAGGAAAATCTCCACAGACCCCTCACACCCTGGTCACAAACTGTTCAGACTCCTCCCCTCAGGCCGGCGTTACAGAGCACTGTACGCCAAAACCACCCGCCACAAGGACAGTTTTTTCCCCCGGGCTGTCGCTCTGATGAACTCTGAGCAGTCACAGAGCGAGAGACCATCCACATGAACAATAAACAATGACTCTGCCCTGTAAATATTCACTATACAATAACCCCGGTGTATATATTACCTATATTTTATATGTACAGATTGAGATTTATTTTATTCTTATTTCGCTATTTAAGTTTGTACTGTACCAGAGAGTAAAAGTTACCAGAGTCAAATTCCTTGTATGTGCACATACTTGGCCAATAAAGCTGATTCTGATTCTGATTCTGTAGAGGGTGGTTGGACTACCAGGGGAGCGAAGGGAGGAGGCAGAGGGAAATATTCTAAGTGTAGAGGTTGGTTGGACTACCAGGGGTGCGAAAAGAGGAGGCAGAGGAAAATGCACTAAGTGTAGAGGGTGGTTGGACTACCAGGGGCGCGAAGAGTGGAGGCAGAGGGAAATATTTTAAGTGTGGAGGGTGGTTGGACTACCAGGGGTGCGGAGAGAGGAGCTAGAGGCTTGTGCCCTTCTCCCGGTGCCGTTAAAATTTCAAAGTGTTTTCAGACCGGGAGAAGGGACAGAGCTGGGGACCTTTGGGGCTTGTGCCCTTCCTCAGAGCCGAGCCGAGCCAGAGGAAAATATTCTAAGTGTAGAGGGTGGTTGGACTACCAGGGGCGCGAAGAGAGGAGGCAGAGGGAAATATTCTAAGTGTAGAGGGTGGTTGGACTACCAGGGGCGCGAAGAGAGGAGGCAGAGGGAAATGTTCTAAGTGTAGAGTGTGGTTGGACTACCAGGGGCGCGAAGAGGGGAGGCAGAGGGAAATGTTCTAAGTGTAGAGGGTGGATGGACTACCAGGGGCGCGAAGAGAGGAGGCAGAGGGAAATATTCTAAGTGTAGAGGGTGGTTGGACTACCAGGGGCGCGAAGAGAGGAGCTAGAGGCTTGTGCCCTTCTCCCGGTGCGGTTAAAATTTCAAAGTGTTTTCAGACCGGGAGAAGGGACGGAGCTGGGGACCTTTGGGGCTTGTGCCCTTGCTCAGAGTCGAGCCGAGCCAGAGGAAAATATTCTAAGTGTAGAGGGTGGTTGGACTACCAGGGGCGCGGAGAGAGGAAGCAGAGGGAAATATTCTAAGTGTAGAGGGTGGTTGGACTACCAGGGGCGCGAAGAGAGGAGGCAGAGGGAAATATTCTAAGTGTAGAGTGTGGTTGGACTACCAGGGGCGCGAAGAGAGGAGGCAGAGGGAAATATTCTAAGTGTAGAGTGTGGTTGGACTACCAGGGGTGCGAAGAGAGGAGGCAGAGGGAAATTTTCTAAGTGTAGAGGGTGGTTGGACTACCAGGGGCGCGAAGAGAGGAGGCAGAGGCAAATGTTCTAAGTGTAGAGTGTGGCTGGACTACCAGGGGCACGAATAGAGGAGGCAGAGGGAAATATTCTAAGTGTAGAGTGTGGTTGGACTACCAGGGGTGCGAAGAGAGGAGGCAGAGGGAAATTTTCTAAGTGTAGAGGGTGGTTGGACTACCAGGGGCGCAAAGAGAGGAGGCAGATGGAAATATTCTAAGTGTAGAGTGTGGTTGGACTACCAAGGGCGCGAAGAGAGGAGGCAGATGCAAATGTTCTAAGTGTAGAGGGTGGTTGGACTACCAGGGGCCGTTAAAATTTCAAAGTGTTTTCAGACCGGGAGAAGGTACAGAGCTGGGGACCTTTGGGGCTCCTCCGAGACCCCCGGTGAGGCCAACCCAGACCAGACCGCCTCCGGCTCGCGGTGGGTGGGTCAGGCTAGCCCCGCTCGCCCGGGGCCTGCCTCCACCCGCCCGACTGGGGAGGTTTAGACGGTTGGGCTACCTGGTTGATCCTGCCAGTAGCATATGCTTGTCTCAAAGATTAAGCCATGCAAGTCTAAGTACACACGGCCGGTACAGTGAAACTGCGAATGGCTAATTAAATCCGTTATGGTTCCTTTGATCGCTCTCACGTTACTTGGATAACTGTGGCAATTTTTGAGCTTATACATGCAAACGGGCGCTGAGCTCCGGGGATGCGTGCATTTATCAGACCCAAAACACTCACATCCCATTCGAGCTGATTGTAATAAAAACTGATCAAAATGATGTATTGGGAGCCAGGGTGGAGCTCAGCACGGCCGTTCTGAGCAGAAATGACCAAATCGCTTTATCTCGCCAGCAGAGACGCATTTGTGCACACAACACATTTACCTGCAAAACTGGCAAAATTACACCAGCTCTGCCTCTCATTATGCTATATGTGACACAACCAACAGGCAGTCTGGAGTCTGATCAGGACCTGTCTGCTTGAGCTGCAGTGCGCTGAGCCAGCTGGGGGGAACCGTGAAAAATCAGCGGCATGTCTGACCAGCACAAGCCGATGAAGGCGCTCCGTGGTCGGCTGCGCTGCCGGCCTCCACTGACCCCCCGTGGAAGGTGAACACAGTCAGTTTCCCCTCATCTTGCACCCCATTCGGGCTGATTGTAATAAAAACTGATCAAAATGATGTATTGGGAGCCAAGGTGGAGCTCAGCACGGCCGTTCTGAGCAGAAATGACCAAATCGCTTTATCTCGCCAGCAGAGACGCATTTGTGCACACAACACATTTACCTGCAAAACTGGCAAAATTACACCAGTTCTGCCTCTCATTATGCTATATGTGACACAACAGGCAGTCTGGAGTCTGATCAGGACCTGTCTGCTTGAGCTGCAGTGCGTGGAGCCGGCTGAGGGCGACCGTGAAAATTCAGCCGCACCTCCGGCCACCGCAGGCCGAGCAAGGCGCGCTGTCGTCGTACGCACTGGCGGCCTCGAGGGACCCAGCATGGAAGGCGAACACAGGCATGTCCCCCTCATCTCACATCCCATTCGAGCTGATTGTAATAAAAACTAATCAAAATCATGCATTGGGAGCTGGGCTGCAGCTCAGCACGGCCGTTTTCAGCAGAAATGGACAAATCGCTTTATCTCGCAAGCAGAGACGCATTTGTGCACACAACACATTTACCTGTCAAACTGGCAAAATTAGACCCATTCTGCCTCTGATTATGCCGAAATATGACAAATCCAAACATAATAAGAACTTTTCCATTGTTCTAATTCTTGCTGGCTAGTTTTCATCTACAAGTGTGTTAAAATTGTACTGAGCTGAATTTAACCTGAAAATGTATAGTTGGTGGGTGAATGTTAACCACACAGTATTTACCTGTGCAAAAAACATGAATTCTAATTGCTCCCTGTTGACTTCTCTCAACCATTGTCTTCCTGTCACATTTAGATTTGTCCAGATCACAGTTGTTCACACACTGTTAAAAAAGTGTTCTTTTTTGCCATGTAAATAGTTTGAGTTACAATGTAAGTTACAGTAAAATACATAAAGCCTACAACTTTAAATGTTTAGTTGACTTTCCAGCTTAATTCTTTAAATGTTTGAGGCTTATTGTCTTAGCAATTAATGTAAGCCTTTTTTTTCATCCCTAGGTTGCCATGGTGGCATTTACAAGTGTAGATGATGCAACGAGGCAAAAGATGAAATACATTCTCTCAAACGAGCCGGCATTGGACAATAGCATGTTTGGCCGTCACGAAAAAGAGGTTTAAGGACTTCTTTTGTCTTCTCAACATTGTATATGGTAAGTAAGTTAGAGAAGTTAACATTTCGTCCGCAGGGATTCACATTCTCTGTAGCCCTGATGGATTTACGTCAGTCGGAAAAATTAAAGTAAATTAGAGGAAAAATGCCTCACAAGATGAAAATGCAAGAATCTCTTCGTACTGGATTGCACTATTTTGAGAACTGCTCATATAAGTACTTTAGTTGAGGCTTCAATGGTACAATGCAGGCTTCAGATTTGAAATAAACATTTATATGTATATATTTATTTAAATTTTAGTATTTTTACTAGTGTGCATCAGTTATTGCTTTTAGTGCATTTTGGCATTTAATGTGAAAACATGTTTTATCATTTTATTTTATGATTATTTGTACACACCTCACTCTGGCTTCCCCCCACCATCCAAAGACATGCTCATTAGGTTCATTGGTGATTATAAATTGTCCGTAGGTGTGCATGTGAGTGTGAATGGTTGTCTGTCTCTCTGTCTTAGCCCTGCAATGAACTGGCGACCTGTCCAGGGTGTACCCCACCTCTAGCTTGGTGACATCTGGGATAGGCTCCTGCAGACCCTTGCGACCCTTAACAGGAATAAGTGGTTACACAAGATGAATGAATGTATTGTACGATTTGAGGGAGTATTATAATAAATGTTTTATTAAGTTCAAGTACTTTATAAATATTTTCTTGTCCAAAAAATCTATGGCCCTAAAGTTGGCCATTGTTTTATTCTAAATGGTGTTTGAAGAGAATGTGTTTTTTAATGTCCATAGCTCATACTGTCAACCAAATTTGTTTTACAGAGGCTGTTAAAAAGAAGTCGTCACTGGCCGCACAGGTGAACCAGCAGGAAGTAGAGAGGGCACTGTCGAAATGGTTCACTGGGGCAAGAGACAGAGGAGGACGAAGGGCATCCAGCCAGTGCCAAAGTAAACAGTAGTAAGCAGTGGTAAAATATGAATTTGTTTTCATTGCAGTTACTCTGTTAAAATATTACTTGACAAGTAAAATTATTAAAACAAAGTAAAGAACTTCAACTTTAACAAAGACTATCATGTAATATTGCATTGTATTTTCATTACCAATAAATCCGTTGATGATTTTGTTGGAAAATATTTAGCTGAAAACCAGAAAATATTCATAAAGAAAAAGTTGAAATCAGAGAATGTGACCATAAATTAGACAGAGCCTGACTCAAACTGGTTGGTGATTAATAATTTATTTTTTGATTAATTGTTGCAGCTCTAGGTTGGATGTTTATTCATATTGTACTCGGTACTCATTTAGGATGTTGTAAGGCAATATTTGTATGTGTACATCTGTAGGAGGTTTGTGAAAGTTTGTGAGCAGGCTGAGGTAACCCGTAAAAAATCAGCGGCACGCCCCCCATGGAAGGCGAACACAGGCATGTCCCCCTCATCTAACAAATGTAAAAATCGGTTCATCTCGACCTGAGCGGTGTTTTCATGCGCACACCACATTTACCTGTGCTGCAGGGTGAAAATCGGCCTTTTGCCCTCATTCCACATCCCATTCGAGTTGATTGTAATAAAACCTGACCCAAATCATGTATTGGAAACCATGTATTGGAGTTTAGCAGCCCTGGCACTCGATTTAAGGCTCCACGCCCCTGGTACTCCGTTTAAGGCTCCGCACCCCTCCTCTATTGTAGCTGCAGGATGAAAATCGGGCTTTTCCACTCATCTCACATCCCATTCGAAATCGGGCTTTTCCACTCATCTCACATCCCATTCGAGCTTATTGTAATAAAACCTGATCCAAATCATGTATTGGAGCGCAGGCTTGAGCTTAGCACGGGCGTTTTGAACAGAAATGTAAAAATCGCTTTATCTCGTCCTGAGCGGTGTTTTCCTGCGCACAGCACATTCACCGGGAAAATCCGAGTTGTGTTTGATTGTGGTGCCAAAAGACAATCTCTGAATGAAGAGCGGTTGCAAGGGCCCGATATAACCAGTTCACTAATTTTTGTTGTGACCAGGTTCAGGAGGGAATCTGTGGTCATCATGGCTGACATAGAAACTATTTTTCACCAAGTGCAAGTGCTCCCAGATGATGTTGATCTGCTACGATTCCTCTCGTGGCCACAAGGAGACCTGAGCCAAGCACCATGCGAATACAGGATGAAGGTACACCTTTTCGGAGCTACATCCTCTCCTAGCTGCGCCAACTTCGCCCTCAGGAAATGTCCAGAGGATTTTGGACATGAGTATAAGGTGGAGATGGTGGAGAAGCTGCAGCATTGCTTTTATGTGGACAAACATGCAACAGAGGAGGAAGCCCTGATCCTCTGTCATGAGCTCATGTCCCTGTGCGCTAAAGGGGGATTCTGTTTGACCAAGTGGCACAGTAACAGATCTGAAGTGCTCATGGCCATCCCAGAGCCCCGCAGAGCTAAAGACGTGGGGCAGTTGGACCAGGACTAGTTTGTGCCCGTTGAAAGAGTGCTGGGTGTAGAGTGGTGTATCAAGTCAGACACCATTAAATTCAAACCTGTATGGAAGAACAGACCACTGAACTGCAGAGGCATCCTTTCTACTGTAATCTCTATTTATGACCCTTTGGGCATGTTAAGTCCCCTTGTTCTTGAGGGATCTTGAGGGATTTGTGCAGAAGAGGAGTTGGTTGGGATGATTCCATACCAGAGACTGTCTGGCTTAAGTGGGTGCAAGGGCTGCACCTACTGGACAACTTTGAGGTACCCAGATGTATAAAATCTGTGGAGTTTAGAGATTTTATTATTGCACAACTATACCATTACTGCGATGCTTCTGAAAAAGGCTATGGTACAGTCACTTACCTGCTGTTGCAGAATAAGCACCTCCAAATGCACAGTGCTTTCATTATGGGAAAGGCTCGTGTTGCCCCATTGAAGACAGTTAAGAACGGAACTGATTGCTGCAATAATGGCTAGCCGCATGGATTTCCTGTGGAAGAAAGAGCTACACGAGTCTTCAGGAATCTGTGTTTTGGACGGATAGTGCTTCTGTGCTGAAATATATTAACAACGAAAGCTCCAGATTTAAGGTGTTTTTTGCCAACTGTGTTTCAGAGATACTGAAATCATCTCACCCTGCTCAGTGGAGGTACGTGAATACAGCTTCAAATGCAGCAGACGTAACATCCAGAGGGTTCAAAGTGGAAGCATTTCTGAAGGACATACTCTGGTTAATGGGACCTCCGTTTCTTTGTCAACCTGAAACAGAAAGGCCCGTGAACCCTGAGCCTGTGAGCCATCTCTCCCAGGACAATCCAGAGGTGAAGAAAAGTGTTGTTGTCAACGCTGTACAAACTGGAGAGGATTCCACTACTCACCTAATCCATCATTATTCCTTGTGTATCCGATTAAATAACGCTGTGGTGTGGTGGCTGAAATACAAGGAATAGGAGAGTTCTGTCCATGTGCACCATCTGCAGAAACCTTAATGCCACTCCAGTTTACCAGCAGATGGCAGACTTACCCACAGAATGACTCAAGCCTAATGAACCTCCATTCGCCTGTGTGGGAGTTGATAATCTTGGGCCCATCGAAGTGATGAGCAGGAGGAGTACAGTGAAAAGGTATGGTGTCCCATTTACTTGTCTTGCACTGAGAGCTATTCACATCTAGGTGGTCTGGATACTGACTCCTTCATAAATGCACTAAGGTGTTTTATCTCCAGAAGAGGACAGGTCAGCGAGCTGCGTTCTGACAGGACAAATTTTGTGGGAGCAGAACGTGAGCTAAAAACAGCAATTGCAGAGTGGAACCAGGCACAGGTGCATGATGTGTTACTCAAAAGGGCATCAAGTGGACATTTAACCCACCTGCTGGATCACATCATGGAGGAGTGTGGAAAGACCGATCAGATTGGTGAGGAAAGTCCTGAACTCCACTCTCAAGGTACAATGCTTGGATGAGGAGGGACTCCACACAGTTCTCTGTGAAGTGGAAGCCATTATTAACAGCAGGCCCATCACCAAGGCCTCCATGGATCCTAACGACCTGGAAGTACTGACACCAAACCATCTGTTATTGCTTAAAAAACAGAATTCATTACCACCTGGAGCTTCAATCAGCAGACTTGTATGCACAGAAAAGATGCAGGCAAGTCCAGTACATATCTGATCTGTTCTGGAAGCGGTGGACAAAGGAGTACCTGCCTCTGTTACAGGAATGACAGTGATGGACTGGGGTCCAGAGAAACCTTGTCACAGAAAATCTAGTTTTGCTCATGGACAGTACCGCACCTCATAATTCCTGGATTATGGGACGTGTCTTGCAAACCTTTTCAGATCGCAAGGGATTTGTGCATCAAATTCGGATTAAGACAAGAACCAGTTGCTTGGACAGACCCATATCCAAGGTATGTTTGTTGCTGGAGAAGGAGGAGGCAGCATGAGGATGTGTCTGACCTCCACGGGGACTTTGTGTTTTCCGGACTTCAGCTGGACTTTGCACTAGTTGGTCATAGAGATGACAAGAAGAGGGAAAATTCGGTGTAATGGCTTATTCATGGACTTGAGCAATTTACTAGATATTGTATTTTTTGAAATTGATATGATGATTTATTATGTCTCCTGTTGTGTTTTGAAATGTGAATAATTATGTGAGACCTAATAATTAGAGGCTGGTGTTGGGCCTGGATATTAAGGCACTCAATATCTGGGTTTGGCTATCATGAATAATTAATAATTATCAAAAATAATTATTTATTATTAAATAATCGGATCTGAATTACAAGATCACCTCGGGGCACCACCCTTCTAGGAAGGGAAAAGATAGCCAATCAATCAAATTAGTCTCATAAATTATACTAAATTGTCAATTTGGATTTGTGATTAATAATTAACTTAATAACTATAACCAAAAATGACCATGTTAACAACTAGTTGAAGGAATTTGGAGTTCTTGGCAGTGTAGAGGTTGGCAGTATTCATTCTTGTGCAACATTAAACAGACAACTGGGATGTTTAAAAGACATTTATTAACAAGAACTGGCTGCCAATTGTGGGCGTTCCAAGATGGCTGCCAGTTGTGGGCGTTCCAAGATGGCTGCCAGTGTGGGTGTGTCAAGATGGCCGCTGGGCCTTGAGGTCTTGACCACAAAGGAAAAATGGCTGCTCAGACCATGTGCTGGTCAGTAGATGTGTGGAATGTGATGAGGGTTTTATGAGGTGCCAGGTTAGGGGAAGAGTGGTTAGTTAGCATGCAAGAGACCCTGAGTCTATGTGTTGCATAATCTAAACTAACATCAAACCACTATACTATAAACACTCAATAAACACAAATATCACATCAAATCAACATTTCTAACTACGCTTAGCTTAGCTTAGACTATGCCCAGGTCATACTACCGGTTGGTGGAAATTCCATTTCTGGTATGTTGCTCCTTTAGTTGGCAATTCCTGATGGAAGGCCAAACTGGGAAAAGTTATAGTCCTTGCTGTGTGTCCTGATGGCAGACGTTGGAGGGAAACCGGCCGCTCCTTGAGTCCTGAAGTGGCTTGTTAGCAGCTCTGTGCTAACTAGCCATGTGGCTCCTGTTGTTTGGGGGTTAGCCTGCAAACCTTCTGTTTGTTGCTGAAAGCTGGGGTAGATCCCTCAGCAGGAATTCGCTTCGCTGCTGTATGGAGAGAACAGGCCTGGAGTAGTTGCTCTTTGTTAGCAGACTACCTGGCACCCATCTGCAGCCGAGCAGCTGGGGGTCTCCACGCGGAGGTGTGGAGTTGAGGAAGGGTAAGAAGCAAGAGCGGAAGAGCGGAAGAGAGAGAACAAAGGCCAAGACAGCGCATTTTATTGACCTGATGACCTCAGAGGTCACATGCCACTGTCAGCCAGTGAACTGCTGAGTCAGTTTTCACACCTGGAGGATTGTGGGACTTCGTGTTTCTGGGCTTCTCTTTGTCTCCAAGACAAAGACAAAACATGTGGTCAACTTGGTTATGCCTGGTGAGCTTCCATAGCTCACCACCAGGTTCATGTCCCAACACTGGTGTGTAAGAGACATACAGGCAGAGAGATAGGAGCATGGAGGGCTTGAGTGTGTGGGGGGAGTTGTGTGTGCGTAAAGGTGAGCACTCACCCGGGACATCAGATGAGAGAGTCAGGGTTGGGTAGTAGCCGTAATTTTTGCTGACCGCTACTCTTTCATTCATTCATCACCCTTTTTATCTGTTTAATCCGCTGATCCTGGTCTCATTTTTCCATTCATCCATCTTTGCTGTGCTGTGATAACTCTGTGATGTTCTTTACAATAAATGCACCGAAAGCATCTTTGGATCGCAGTATATCTGTTATCATTACCTCCTTTAGCGTGTCACAAATCTGCAAATCTGAGGACCCAGCCTCATAGTTTCAGCAGCTAAAAGGTTTGTTTTAAGCCGCAACAATGACTACCCTCGTCAACACACATATCATTACAACTTTATAATTTACTTAAGAGGAACTTGTCAACACACACAATGGCACATTCTAATAACTAATTAATACACTTACCTTAAACTCTTCTTAGAAATGTTTCACTTGATGACATCGGCCAACTGTCAGCCCATCACCAGTTCGCCCTCCACCAATTCACCCTACACCAACTCATCCAACACCGGCTCGCAACCCCCAAGCCCCTTTTCTTATGCAGCATCTACAGACATCTACCCCTGAGCACCCCCTCCAATGCTTGACTTTGCCACTGACCTGATGAGGAGAGACCCAATTTGACGACAGTCCAGAGAACTACTGGGCATGCAAAACATCTTTCCAGAGCATCACACATGACCTCAACCTAACGCATCGAGAAGAACTCAACCTCCTTTTCAAATAGCTCAGCCTAGAGTCATCCACACAGGCCAAGCTCCTCAGGTCAGTCCACATAACCAGTCCAGCGAGCGCAGTCGACATCATCTGGCAGCGCCTTGAGGACTGCTACGGCTTTCCTGAAGACATCGAGCACGCTCCTGCAACTTCACAGTGGAGTCACTTGATGGGAAATCGACAGTGACCCTCCCTCCCCTCATAGAATGCAACTCAATGCCAGACAACAAAGCAGAAATCTCAACACCTGCGATAGTCCAGCACTTCCCTCAGCTCACTCCAGTGGCCAACCAGATTCCACCCCAAGATCCAGATGGTCAGATCCTCCTTCTCCTGGGGAGAGACATCTTAAGCATGCACAAGGTACGTGAACAGTACAACAGACCCCACAACACGCCCTATGAAAAGTACCTAAATTTGGGCTGGGTTATCCTAGATTCCTAGAATTTCAAAGAGTAGAATGGGAGGTAGAGCTTTCAGCTATCAGGCTCCTCTCCTGTGGAACCAGCTCCCAGTTTGGGTTCGTGAAGCAGACACTCTCTCTATTTTTAAGGTCAGGCTTAAGACTTTCCTTTTTGATCAAGCTTATAGTTAGGGCTGGACTAAACCATCCTTTAGTTATGCTGCTATAGGCCTAGGCTGCTGGGGGACAATGCACCAAACACATGTTCTCCTTCGTTCTTCTCTCTCCACTCTCGTGTCCTACACTTTCTTTTTCTCTGGCACAGAGCTCCTGCCCTCTAAATTCCTATCTGCTACTAGTCATGCAATTCTGTGCTATTACTATGTAGAATGTTTACTGCTGCTCTCCCTTCTTCCGAGTATCTCTGGCCTGGAGTTGTGTTTCCTGTGGAGCGCCATACTACATCTGTTGTCGTGGTCTCATCAGCCTGCCCACTCTCCATGGAATCCTGCTGTTATCCACTCCTACCTGAATGAACAATTCTCCAACCTGCTGATGATTCTTCTTACATTTTCAAACTGTCATGTAACATCATTAGTTTAAATCATAGCATCCAACTTGTATGCTTTAGTCAGATATGTGTATTTATGACAGATGTATGTTTATCTTGCTGTTCTCTTTCTCTGTCTGTACCCGGCTGGCCTTAGGCAGATGGGTCCCTCCATATGAGCTGGGTTCTGCTCAAGGTTTCTTCCTGTTAAAAGGGAGTTTTTCCTTGCCACCGTCGCCTTCAGGCTTGCTCTGGGGGTTTCAGGCCGGGATTTGTAAAGCGTCTTGAGACGATTTCTATTGTTATTGACGCTATATAAATAAAACTGAATTGAATTGAATTGAATTGAATTATCGTGACTTGACAGAGAACATCATCCTGCTAAAGCCAAGTCTACAAGACAAACGTGTTGTCCAAGAGCTTCATTCTTCACTTCATGCACTAAAAACGTCCAGCTGAAAGAAAAGATAGAACCTTATTCTCTGCACTTCTCTGCACTGCCTCATCGTGTGAGTACAGACCACCATGCTCCCGTGCAGACATAAATCGCCTCGGAGAGAGTGTCTTTGCGAGGAACGCGAACAATGAAAAGATCACCCTCTCCATCACAGACAATGTTTTCCTGGACATGATGGACAAAGGAGGGCACCTTGGAGATCACAACCACTGGGTGGGGCCACTGCCATTCCACTCACCAAGGAGACGGCTGCCAAACAATAAAGCACAGGCTGCACAGAGACTGTCTTCCTTGCAGCGCAGCTTCCAAAGGAAAGCTGGTATGAAAGAACACTTGACCTGTATGATCCTCTTGGACCCGTCACCCATCACAACACAGGCAAAAGCTCTCGTAAGAGACTTAACCTCTCTGCAACAGGACTGGGACGATCCTCTCCCTACAGAAAGGAGGGCTCAGTGGGAAACATGGACTACTCTGTGCTTGCCATCGAGCTCATGGAGGAGAGAAGGAGTCCTGGGCTACATCCACAACACATGTATGTATGAAACAGAGTTACACGCATACAAAAACCCACCTCATCTGACCAATGGCACTTTGTCCGGACTGACCAAAACCATGCTGACCATGCTACCAGGCCTATGTCGCCAGTTCACTTGCTACTCACCAAGTGGTTCTCCAGGCCAGCCTTTCCTCAGCAGCCAGATGCTGCAGAAAGAAAATGAACTCACAGACCCCGACCTGGATGTTGAAATCTGACCACAGGTAACTGTAGTGATAACCATGGTGACACACCAGCCTCTGGGCTCAGGTTTCAGCGCTTTTCAAGCTTGAAATCTCTTGTGAGAGTTGTAGCCACACTCATCAGTGTAGCAAAGTCATTGTCATAATCTTCAGACTGAGACTTGTAAGAAATGGCATCACTGCATCAAAGCTTGAACTGAGAATTTTCACAAGCAAAATGTATAATCATCAAAACTGTGCAACTAGAAATGTACCAGCGTGAATTTGAGAGATAACACAAGATGGACATATGTCACACAACCCTTTTATTGACATTGAAAGCCTGATGAGAGTTGGCGGTCGGATATGGGCAGCTGACTTCTCTGACCAAGAACATCCTGGGGGCGACTGGGGCTCAGTAGGTAGAGCGGGATGTCCACGAACCAGAGGGTTAGCGGTTCGATCCCCGGAATGTGCCACATGTCGAAGTGTCCTTGAGCAAGACACTGAACCCCCAGTTGCTCCCAGTGCGTGGCACTGGTGTGTGAATGTGTGCGTGCTTGTGTGAGTGAATGGGTAGATGTGTCTCTGACTGTAAAAAACGCTTTGAGTACCAATAGGTAGAAAAGCGCTATATAAAAGCAAGGCCATTTACCATTACCATCATCAGAAATGATTAAGTGTTAACCCTTGTACTACCCTATAAACGTCAATCGGAGGTCACAAAAGTTAATGTAGAATCGGTGTGTAAGTTTGCTAAAACTATGTTGGACTCCGTAGTTTATCTGGTCCCCTGCACAACCTGCCCAATGATGACATGTTTAGTCACCGTTGTCATTCCATCGCTGGTTATCTAGGTGGTGTCCAGCAAACAACTTGACCTTTATTGACAATTAGAACACTTTCTGGGGAAAGCCTGGTCCGATTAGGCGAGATGGCATCCACTCCACTTTAGCGGGTGCTGCGCTTATCTCTAGAAATATGGCCAAATTATTTTAACCCCCAAAAACCATGACAACCCAGAGTTCAGACCAAGAGGCGGAGTTGTAGTCTCACACACTTCTCTGCCGCTTCTCTAGGACTGTCTCACATCCCAAACTCTTTAAACTCTATATACTCTATATAGATGTTCTGTCTGCTCCCAAACTATTTAAACCAAAAAACAACAAAAGTTACTCATTCGATTCTGATACAAATCAACTTCATTGGCAGAACGGAAGAACAGGAAAATTAAATGTGGTCTTTTAAATGTCAGATCTTTCTCTCATCATCTCTCATCCCTCTCAATCTCTTTTAATAAATGATCTGATAACTGAGCATCAGACTGATCTATTTAGTTTAACTGAAACATGGCTACAAGATGATGAATATGTTAGTTTAAATCTACGCCACCCAGTCATAATAATTATCACATTCCTAGAAGCACAAGTAGAGGAGGAGTGGCAGCTATCTTCTACTCTGATTTATCTATTAATCCTAGACCTAAGGAGAGCTTTAATCCATTTGAAAGTCTTACTCTTAGTATTGCTCATCCAAACCGGAAAACACAAAGAACAATTCTTTTTGTTGTGGTGTATCGCCCACCTGCTCCTTATTCTGAGATTTTAGTTGAATTCTCTGAGTTTTTATGTAATTTAGTACTAAGAATAGATAAAGTCATTATAGTAGGTGACTTTAACATCCATGTTGATGTTGTCAGTGACAGCCATAGCTCCTCATTTACATCATTATTAGATTCAGCTGTTTTTTCTGAGAATGTAAATGGATCAACTCACAGTTTTAATCAAACCTTAGATCTTGTCCTAACATATGACATAGGAACAGAAGGTCTAACAGTATTTACTCATAACCCTCTTTTGTCTGATCATCAGAAACTTTTGAATTTACAATAATGGATTACACAGGAACTGAAAAGACATTTCATTAAAAGACATGCTAACACTAAACCAATGTTAAAATAAGTGGCTAGCGCGTCATGCTAAATGCAAACATTAGCGGCTAATGCTAATTTTTAGTGGCTAGAAATTGGTGGTTGCATTAGTGGCAGCATTAGCATGTTAGCGAATAGCATATTAGCAATTAGCATGTTAGCATTAGCATGCTAACAATTAGCACGTATTTAATTTTTAGTGTCTAAAGAGACTTGCTAACACTAAACCAATGCTAAAATTAGTGGCTAGCGCGTCATGCTAATTGCTAACATTAGCAGCTAATGGCAACAGCCCACTCGGCACTTCAAAAATTTCCGAGGGAATTTTCTAGTTAGTGCAGAGTGCCTATGACACGAGGCCACTCTTGATCTTCTGCGTGTTTCTTTGCAGTCTTTAGTGCCGAGTGCCTATGACACAAAGCCACTCTTGATCTTCTGCGTGTTTCTTTGCAGTTTTTAGTGCCGAGTGCCTATGACACGAGGCCACTCTTGATCTTCTGCGTGTTTCTTTGCAGTTTTATATATTATTCATTTTCCGCCCTTTTTCGCCGATTAATGCGGCCCGAACCGGCCAGAGGACCCCAACACATGATATATCGAAACGTGTGTTTTGATCCCGAATCCTATGCTATTACTTAGATAAGCGATCGGTGAGTTTTTCGCGAATTTATTCGTGAAAAAAGGCGAAAAATTTCCCATTCAAATGAATGGGAGACCCCGAAAAAAAAAAAAATCAACAGGCATTTTCAACAATTAACTGCTCTGGCATACTTTCACCCAGAGACTTCATTTAAACTTTAAAACGTAGACACTCTTGTCTTCTCTTCAGAGATTCCCTTCACTTATCGACACCTTTTACCGTTTTTAAACCATGAAGCCTCAAATTTGTGAAGGTTTTTACTCAAATTTCGGGGTTTATAATGGGTGTGTATTGCGCGGAGGTTCAGTGAGGAGGATATTAGTGATGGATATTGGTGGTAGCATTAGTGGCAGCACTAGCATGTTAGCGAATAGCATATAAGCAATTAGCATGTTAGCATTAGCATGTTAGCAATTAGCATCTACTTAATTTTTAGTGGCTTAAAAGACATGCTAACACTAAACCAATGTTAAAATAAGTGGCTAGTGCGTCGTGCTAATTGCTAACATTAGCGGCTAATGCTAATTTTTAGTGGCTAGAAATTGGTGGTTGCATTAGTGGCAGCATTAGCATGTTAGCGAATAGCATGTTAGCATTAGCATCCTAACAATTAGCATGTATTTAATTTTAAGTGTCTAAAGAGACATGCTAACACTAAACCAATGCTAAAATTAGTGGCTAGTGCGTCATGCTAATTGCTAACATTAGCAGCTAATGGCAACAGCCCACTCGGCACTTCAAAAATTTCCACGGGAAATTTCTAGTTAGTGCCGAGTGCCTATGACACGAGGCCACTCTTGATCTTCTGCGTGTTTCTTTGCAGTTTTATATATTATTCATTTTTAGATTAGATTAGATTAGATTAGATTCAACTTTATTGTCATTACACATGTACATGTACAGGGCAACGAAATGCAGTTTAGCATCCAACCAGAAGTGCAATAGGCAGTAAAGTGCATGTGGCATAAATATTGTGGTATATAAAAAGTATGTTACATGTTGTTTTTACAGTGTATGGACAATATTTACAGATCAGAAGCTATGTACAGGTGAGACCATATATACAGGTTAATGAGCAAGATATACATAATGATTGAGGGAGGTACTATGAACATATTATACAGATGGATTGTTCGTTAAGAAGACTATAAACAGGAACTAGCATAACATAATTTACAATAGAGGAGATGGCAGATGATAAATTAGGCGATACAAAGACAGATGACATGAGCGACTTATAGTGCAAAAATAAATAATAGCAGTGGCTATCTAAGTTACTACACTTCCGCCTACTACTACTAGAGTTCCGCCCTTTTTCGCCGATTAATGCGGCCCGAACCGGCCAGAGGACCCCAACACATGATATATCGAAACGTGTGTTTTGATCCCGAATCCTATGCTATTACTTGGATAAGCGATCGGTGAGTTTTTCGCAAATTTATTCGCGAAAAAAGGCGATTTTCAACAATCAACTGCTCTGGCATGCTTTCACCCAGAGACTTAATTTAAACTTTAAAACGTAGACACTCTTGTCTTCTCTTCAGAGATTCCCTTCACTTATCGACACCTTTTACCGTTTTTAAACCATTAAGCCTCAAAGTTGTGAAGGTTTTTACTCAAATTTTGGGGTTTATTATGGGTGTGTATTGTGCGGAATGTTCGCGCTAGAGTGGATGACATCATCAGCTAGAGTGAAGAGTAGAGAAGAACATTAGGCAAAAAATAAAATAGAAACTGCTCCGGTGGCCACAAATTTCACACCACAGACATAATTTATACATAGAAACGTAGGAAAATTTGTCTTCTCGCTCACAATTTGTCTGCTAAAGCTGTAAGTCTTATAGTTTTGGCGTGAGACGCAAAGCTGCGCCAGCAAACCCCTTCCTCGCTCCATAGACTGCAATGTTAAATTTGTGGAGGAAAGCAGAAGCAATCCTTTGTTTTAAATCGCTTTAAATAGCTCACATTTCTTCTAGACGTTCAGGAAAGCCTCAAGATGCCCAAAGTGAAGTCGGTTCAACGATTGGACACACGGTTTGGCCACAAGGCCTTCCTGTTCGAGGCCGTGGTTTCAGCATTTTCGCCCACTCTAGTCCTTTTCTAACTGATATTCAAACTGGTAACCGTGGCAACCAGGGGCTCCACAGAAATAGGCGGGAAAACATAAGTAACTGGTCTGTAGGGCGGCCATTTCAAAATCCACCAAGGAATTAATGCGGAAGCACAAGTACAATCTTCTGGAATGGCCATCCCAGTCCCCAGACCTTAACATCATTGGAAATGTATGGATTGATTTACGCACAGAAGCAAAGAACCCTGACTGCACTGGAGGTGTTTTGTATGGAGGAATGGGCCAAACTACCATGTGCCAGACTTCAGGGACTTGTCAGTAGCTATAGGAGGCGTGTACAGGCTGTTCTTGCAGCAAAAGGAGGGTCTATTAAAATATTTCTTTGGGGTACCCAAATTTATGCACATATTCGGTCAGAACAAGAGGAGGTATGCATGGCAAAAAAACCACATTGAATTCCATGAGAAGAACTTATTGCCTACTGTGAAATATGATGGGGTCCATCATGTTATGGGGCTGTGTGGCTAGCACAGGGACAGGAAACCTTGTTAAAGTTGAGGGCTACATGAATTCCTCTCAGTATCAGCAGATTCTTGACAAGAATGTTCAGGAATCTGTCACAAAGTTGAAGCTACGCCGGGGTTGGATTTTTCAGCAGGACAATGATTCCAAGCACCACAATATTTTTTTTCCAGATGTGCTTTTGCATACCCTTATGCGACTCTTTTTGTGACGAACACTCAGGAAAGGCTTTTTGCGCATCAGCCATCCAAAGAGCTTTTCCTGGTGCAATGTGCGCTGGATTGTGGAACGATGAACAACTACACCATCAGTAGCCAGATGTTCTTGTAGTTCTCTGGAGGTGGTCTGTGACCATTCTAACCATCCCTCGTCTGTGTCTTTCCAGTATTTTTTTTTGGCCTACCACATCTTTTCTTCACAATGACTGTTCTTCTGGCCTTCCATTTCTGCACCACATTTCTGACTGTGGAAATAGACATCCCAAACCTTCTTGATAATTTCTTGTACCCTTCTCCTAATTCATGACGATGAATTATCTTAGTTTCTTGGTCAGTGGAGAGTTGTTTTGATGCCCCCATGTTGCCAGGAGCCTAGGACAAGCACAGCTAACAATTGCCTCTGTTAAATAGCCTTTTTCATGATTGGTTTTACCGGTCTTTGTAATTGAAGGTCTCACAAGCTAATCAAAGTAGTTTTGGGTTGTCAGCTACAAATCCCTACAGGTCTTAAAATCAATGTGATTAAAAGGGTGCTAAACTTTTGCACATACCATGTTTTACATTTTAATTTATTATAATAAAACTTTGTAATGACACACTAAGAATTTTGGTCTGGAAAACACTCAAATGTCTACATCTCTGTAGAAAATAAAATCTTGTTGCTGTGATCGTCTTTTATAAAGTTAGAGCAAATTATTATGAAATCTTAGAGGGGTGCCCAAACTTTTGCATGCTACTGTATACATTGGGGAGACAACCCATCCATAAATGCAGCACAGGAGAGCCAGCTCATCGGGAAACGATTCAGCAGTACACCTGAAGGACAAAGGACACTCTTTTGAAGATAACAACATCCAAATCTTAGCCAGAGAAGACAGATGGTTTGAAAGAGGAGTAAAGGAAGCCATCTATGTCAGACTGGAAAAACCTTCACTAAACAGAGGAGGTGGACTAAGATTTAATCTGCCATCGATTTACAATACAGTTTTAACTTCTGTCCCCAAGAAGTTTCAGTCTCATTCACACCTTGACACTGGAGCCTCAGACGGACAAGAGTCGTTGGAGAACCATTCATAGGGAAAGGATAGGGAGCAAAACAGTCCCTTTTAAATTTTGCCTGAAAACACCCGCTCTTCACTTAATAATAAACTGCAACATATGATTTTGATCACATTTCATTATACCAAGTGTAAAGGCAATCGAACCTCCAAAAAACTTGCCAGTGAGGGATGTGGCAGTGAAGCTCTTTCCATACGCGTGGTGTAGTAGAGTTGAAAGCAAACAGGTCCTTGAGTACGTTTTAAAATGTTTATTTTACTTTGCAGGGTGCCTAACAAAGGCCGGGTAATTAGCTGTTACTCAAAATACTAAAGTGGCTGAAAATAAACAATAAATAACGCAAATAACTGTGCTCAAACAAAAACCACTTCACGGTTGAAAACTGTGTGGCTTCCCTGGTGATTGCCAACACTCGACACCTGTGCCCCTGGTAGTCATAGCAACCTCACAAATCACAGTACTTAATACATTTCAATAAAAAACATTCAAATTGGCTACAACACTCCGGCCCCTAATTGTTACTGTATAAAAACATAACAATTCAAACAACATTCAATACTGTAGCCAAATAAGTGCATTGTCCATAGCAGTTTCTCATACCGCAATGTTCATAGGTCATGTAGGTATCCAATAGGGTTGGGTAACCCCAATAATAGAAGTTGGGTTCAGTCTTTAGTCAGCTTCCAATAGAAGACAAATCTTGGTGATCGGTCGCTCCAGGACTTTGTACTTGGTCCGGACTTTAACAGAGCGCACAAGGCCCTGCCTGTCAGGAAAGGTCTGCAGTACCCTGCCCAACAGCCACGATCCTCGAGGGGCATTTAAGTCCGCTACAATGACCACGTCTCCTGCGACAAAGTTCCTTTTGTCCTGTGGCCACCGCTGTCTCTCCTGCAGCAGTGGTACGTACTCCCTCAGCCATCTGTGCCAGAAGAGATTGGCGAGGAATTGAACTTGTTTCCATCGTCGTTTGGAATAAGAGTCAGTTTTGTTGAAAAGGCCAGGTGGTAGTGAAGGTTTGCTTTTCAACAGGAGAATGTGATTTGGAGTCTGAAGCTTTTGTAATGGGTCGGTCATTCAATATGGCCTCCACTTCACACAGGAGTGTTTGTAACCCTTCATCATCCAGATGTTGCTGATGAAGAACAGAAGTCAATACTTTCCTGATCATGCGAATGACTCTCTCCCATACTCCTCCATGATGTGATGCGGCTGGAGTGTTAAAGGTCCATGTCACTCCAGAATGAAGTAGAGCATTTTGGATTTTCTCATGGTTCAGTTCAGAGAGAGCTTCTCTTAGCTCACGTTCTGCTCCAATAAAGTTCGTTCCATTGTCAGATTTGATGTGGGATACTTGGCCTCGTCTTGAAATGAACCTCCGTATTGCATTTATGCATGAACTGGTGTCCAATGAATAGGCCATTTCCAGGTGAACTGCTCGACTGGCCATGCAGGTGAAAATAACTCCATAGCGTTTAATGAGGCTGCGGCCTCTTTTCACCTCAAATGGTCCAAAATAGTCAATGCCCACATTTGTGAATGGTGGGAGATCTGTTTGCAGTCTTTCTTTAGGCAAATCTGCCATTTTTTGTTCACCCAGCTTTCCTCTGTATCGTCGGCAGGCAACACAGGATGACAGGATGTTTCTGGCAGCAGCATTTGCTCTGGTGATCCAATATTGTCGACAAAGTATGGAAAGTAGGTGATTTCTTCCACAGTGTCCGTTCTGTTCGTGTTGTGGCGTAAGATGAGAGTGGAGATATGTTGGTCCTTTGCAAGAATGACAGGGTGTTTTGTGTCATCAGGCATTGCTCCTTTGCTGAGCCTACCACCCACTCTCAAGAGTCCTTCCTTCAGCACTGGATCAAGCTTGTAAATGTGACTGCTTTTCGTCACTCCAGCTGTTCCTTTTTTCAAAGCAGCGATTTCATCACTGAACTTGTCCATTTGACTGTACTGAATGATGACTCTTTCAGCCATGTTGAGATCTTCGGGACATAGTATGTGACCACTCAACGTGGCTCTGAATCTATTCATGTCCTCTTCCACCTTTTTCTTTTGTTGAGTTGGGTCTAGGCCGCTGCTGGGCAGAGAAGCTTGTATTTCTTTTCTCTTTAGACTCAACAACTTCAACATCTTTCTTAGCTGAAGAAACCATGCCACAGAGGTCTTCAGCCTTTTCCAGGAGGAGAAGTAGGTTATCAGTTTGTTTACTGCATTTGGTTGGTCTGTGGTGATGACAGCATTCACTGACACCTCTCCTTTGACCTCTGGGTCATCACTGCTGATGGAGGTTGAATCCAGCATATTAGGAGGCCACTCCTCTTCACTCTTGGACAGAAAGTCTGGGCCATGGATCCATCTGCTGCTAGTGAGAAGGTAGTCAACTTTCACCCCACGAGAGGCCTCGTCAGCTGGGTTCCGTTTTGTGTCAACATACCTCCACTGTGAGACACTTGTGGCTTCTCTTATAGCAGAGACCCTGTTGGCAACAAAGGTGTGGAAACGCTTTGTTTCGTTCTTGATGTACCTTAACACTGTTGTGCTGTCTGTCCAGAAGAGTGAGTTTTCCAGCTCTAGTTGTAACTCTGTTTTCAGGAGTCTGTCAACTCTCACCGCCAGCACAGCAGCTGTTAGTTCCATTCTTGGGATTGTGACATTCTTTAAAGGAGCAACTCGTGCTTTTCCTAGCACAAAAGAGATGGATTTTCTCATCCTCACTATGCAGCCTCAAATAAGAAACTGTGCCATAGCCGTTCTCACTGGCATCAGAGAAGTGGTGGAGTTGTGCACTTACGAGCTGTCCAAAGCCTTTGGGTTTAAAGCATCTTGGCACACTGAAAGTGCAGAGTCTTTTTAAGTCTTCTAGCCACCCTACCCACTGCAGCTGGTAGTTTGGGGGAATGTCCTCATCCCAACTGTAGCTCATCTTGCAAAGGTTTTGCAGCAGTGTTTTAACAGGTAAGGTAAAGGGTGCTAAAAATCCAATCGGGTCATAGACCGAGCTCACTACAGACAAAATGCCTCGTCTTGTGAATGGTCTTTCTTGGACTGACATCCTGAACCTGAAAGTGTCAGTTTCTGCACACCACTGCAGGCCCAGGGTTCTTTCGACAGGAAGGCTGTCTCTGTCGAAGTCCAGTTCTTTCACTTCTTTGGCTCTTTTCTCCACATCAATGGCTTCCAACACCGACCTGCTGTTGCTCATCCATTTAAGCAACTGGAATCCTCCTAATTGACACAGAGCAGACAGGTCTGTTACCAAAGACATGGCTTCCTCCTCTGAAGACACAGACTTCAAGCAGTCATCCACATAAAAGTTGTGCATGATGGTATCAGTGACATGGACTGGGAAGTCTGCTCTGTGGTCTTCAGCTGTCTTCCTAAGGGCAAAACTGGCACAGCTGGGCGATGATATTGCACCAAACAGATGAACAGTCATCCTGTACTCAGTGAGTGGCTGTGTCAGGTCTCCTCCTGGCCACCATAAGAAGCGCAGAAAGTCCACATCCTGCTTTGCCACTCTGACTTGATGGTACATAGCTTTTATGTCAGCCATAACCGCAACAGAATTCATACGAAACCTTGTGAGAACTCCGAGCAAGGAATTTGTCAAGTCAGGTCCCTGGAGTAACTTGGTGTTGAGTGACACGCCTTTGTAGCTTGCTGCACAGTCAAACACGACTCTCAGGGTTCTCTTTTTAGGATGGTGCACCCCATGATGTGGGATGTACCACTTTTTTCCTTCTTTTCCTTCCAATTGATGCTTTGGCACACACTCTGCATAGCCATTGTTTATGACATCACTGAGGAAGTTTGAATATTCCTCCTTGAACGTAGGATTTCTCTCCAATTTCCTTTTCAGGCAGGGGACCCTTTGCTCAGCAAGATGTCGGTTATTGGGCATGACAACATTGTCCTCTCTGAAAGGTAACTTCAAGCAGTAGTGTCCATCTTGTATTTCAGCTGATGTGTTGACAATGTTCATGAATTTCAGATCCTCTATAGACATCTCTGGCTTGTCCTCTGTTGATTTCTCAGTGAAGTCATGGTTGTACTGCTTCACCAACAGTTCCTCTATGTGAGCAATGGAGATGCGGTTGGCTGTCATTGTGGGGCAGCTGCTCCCACTGTCATTGCCTCCTCTCAATGGTCCATTGACAACCCAGCCCAATAGTGTTTTAACAGCATAAGGTCCTTTTCCTCTGCTGTGTATCACTTCCCATGGCTCCATTACTTCTGAGGCGTTACTTCCTATTAACAGCTCCACATCTGCATCAATAGCAGGGATTTCAACAGAGTTTAAGTATGGCCAAGCATGCAGGTCTTCCTGTCGTGGGATGTTATCACGTGTCACAGGCATCTTGAATTGGGTGTACACATCAGGCAGCTCAACATAGTTGTTGTCATTGAGTGCGGCTACCTCAAGTCCTGAGATGACGTGACTGTTTACAAAGCTTTCTTTATTCATTGTTTTCATTAGGAATTTAGTGTTCCTTCCTGTCACTTTCAGCTTCCTCATTAGTTGCTCAGAGCAAAAAGTGGATGAGCTGCCGGGGTCTAGAAAAGCATAGGTTGTCAGAATAGTGCTGCCTTTCTTTGCTTTGACCTTTACAGGCACAATTGACAAAACGCAGTCCTGCGCTCCGGCCCCTATATGGCCACAAGTCTTGGAAGTGGTGGCTTCACTCACCCCTGTTGTTTCTTGCTGTGAGCCTTTTGATTTGATTTCTTTCCATTCTTTGTCATTAATGTGGAGGATACTAGGATGTTTCAGGTTACACACCTTGCAGGACAGCCGACTGTAGATAGATATACTTGTGACACTCTTTACTCATGTGTCCTACAGATAAACATCCAAAACAAGCACCTTTCTTTTTTAGAATGTCAATTTTGTCTCTGTGGTGCTTCTTCTCCATCTTAGGGCACACTTCCAGTTTGTGGCCCTCTTCACACAGCAGACAAGATGCCCTGGTAAGTTTGTCAGGTGAGTATTTATCTTTTTCATTTTCAGAATTAACAGGTGCCACAGATGTAACGAAGCTGCTTCCTTTTTCCTTTGTGCGTCCCTGTGACAGTTTATTTCCAACCTTTAACTTGGAAAATGAGACAGCTGTATCTTGAATGTCTCCATACAGTGGATCAGAGGCAATAGACACTTGTCTCTCAATGAAATTGACCACATCACCGAAAACTAGTTGATGATGACGTCTCTCCTGATGCTCAAAAGCAACATTTCTCCATTTCTCCCTCAGCTTGTATGGCAACTGCATGATTATTGCACGGATATTTGAGGGCATATTCATCTCTGACATGTAACTTATATTCTCCATAGCATTACAGCATATGCGCAGGAATAATGAGAATGCTTGTAAAGCTTTAATATCCTCAGATTTCAATGTTGCCCATCCAAGGGCTTTCTCCATGTACGCAGGCTATTTTTTGCTCATTGCCAAAGCGTTCCTGCAAAAGCATCCTTGCTCTTTGGTACCCCCTGTCAGGTGGCATGTGTTGACAGCTCTTGACCAGTTCTTGAGGTTGCCCTTTGGTGTACTGCTCCAGGTAGTATAAGCAATCAACAGCACTGTCAGCCTTAGCTTCAACTCCGTGTTCAAAAGCTCTGATAAAGGTGACATATTCGAGAGGGTTTCCATCAAAAGTTGGTATGTTTCTTGGGGGTAGTGAAAGTGACGACTGCTGTTGCACCAATAATGCTGTGATGTCGTTTTGCTTTTGCATGATGGTGAAAATATTACCTGGGCCAGATTGGTTGGATTGTTGTGCTGGTTGTGCAGTGGGGTATGAGTGATGAGACTGTTGTGACATGCTGCCTTGGCCCTCCTCATTCACTTGCTGCCATTGCTGTGGCCTGTATGCAATGGGATATGACTGCACAGTTCTTTGGGGCATGCTTGGGTTAGGATTTGAAGCATAAAGTTTTGGTCTGGTTCCTTGTGAATTGATTTCCTTAGCCCTTGTTCCTGTTCTGTCCGACATAGTTGCTGTAGGTCTGAATTGGTTGTATTGTTCCTTTAACTGCTGAGGCTGTGATGGCATTGCAAATCTGACAGGTCCTGCTGGTGGGTTGATGCCTCCTGCTGGTGGATGAGTGACATGACAACTTGATGTTTGTGGAACAAATGGCACAGCAGAGGGTTTGAGAGCAGACCTTTGTTTTGACACATATGAGTTCATTGCATTTGAGACTTTGCTTCCTATGTCAGACCCTCTGTTTCTGAGCACTGAAACCTTAGCTGTCTGAGAAGCAATCCGACTCTGTAGTTCAAGCAGTTCCTTTCTTTTCCTTATTCGTTCTTGTTGAGCCTTTGCTTGTTCCTCTTCAGCCTCTAGCTCATGTTTTTCCTTGAGAGCAGCCTCCATGGCTAGAAGTGCAGCTCTTTCAGCCTCAGCCTGAATCCGGGCAGAAGCTGTAGTGGACCTTGAAGCTCTTGAGCTCCCACGTGACACATTTGTTCTGCCACCAGTATTAGAGACACTGTCATTTGGGCCAATGTTATCCACATCCTCATTTCCATTTGTCATGTCATTTGAACCAACCAGAACCTCATTTGCATATAAAACATAATTTTCATTTGAACCATTATTTTCCAGAACCTCATTTGCATTGAAACCATCATTTTCATTTGAACCATTTTCCAGAACCTCATTTGCATCATTTGAAACATCAACACTGGTTTCATCATCATGCTCATCCGTTTTGTCTTGCTCCTTGCTTGCAAGCATCCATTTTTCCATTTTGCTTATCACTCCATTCACTTTGTGCATTTGATTTTTAAACCATCCATTTTGATTTGACATTTCATCCTCGGGCACTAATAATTTTAATGACTCTTGCAACTTTACAGTTTCCCCATACATTTTCCACATCACTTCATGTTTGATTTGCACATCAGAAACACTTTCATTTGAAATCATCATTTGTTCAATTTCCTTTGCCATTTTCAGTAGTTGCCTTATTCCAGAATTCCTCTCCTTTTGTATTGACAGTATTTTTGCTTCCATTGCTTTAAACGTGAGTTTAGACGGCCGTTTACCAGGCTCATTGTCCATTTCATTGTCCGTGACAGCATCATTCATTTTTTCATCCATTTCCTGATTTTCCTCTTCACTCATGTCCATTCATTTAACGTTTCAAGGAGGCTATATTGATGTGTGGGATTTCCCTGTATCCCGTTTACTCTCTTCTGCAACTTTCATTCGTTCACAATATAGTCCTACCGTGACCGTGACTTTGATGTTGCTTGGTCTGCATCCCATTGCTTGGCTGGGCCGTGACGTGACGAGGCAGTCAGGAGTCCAGGACCAGGTCTTGAATGATGCGTTGTCCTTCTGTGTCCACATCGATCCTTGGAAGCGTAGTTTTCAACTTGATGTAAAGGCAATCGAACCTCCAAAAAACTTGCCAGTGAGGGATGTGGCAGTGAAGCTCTTTCCATATGCGTGGTGTAGTAGAGTTGAAAGCAAACAGGTCCTTGAGTACGTTTTAAAATGTTTATTTTACTTTGCAGGGTGCCTAACAAAGGCCGGGTAATTAGCTGTTACTCAAAATACTAAAGTGGCTGAAAATAAACAATAAATAACGCAAATAACTGTGCTCAAACAAAAACCACCTCACGGTTGAAAACTGTGTGGCTTCCCTGGTGATTGCCAACACTCGACACCTGTGCCCCCAGTCACCCTAAAGTAACCTGTGATTTCCTGACTGAACCCCGCCTACACCTTGGTAGTCATAGCAACCTTACAAATCACAGTACTTAATACATTTCAATAAAAAACATTCAAATTGGCTACAACACCAAGCTTGAATGAGATGTTTAATGTGGAGAAAAACATGATTTCTATGCTCCGGCAGAGGTAGGGGTTGCTGTCCTCAAACTGACCCGGCGAAGAGCACAGTTCCGCCGGCTTAAAGTTCTGAGGTAAGCATCGGGGTACTTCCATCCATTCAAGTCGATGGCCGCATGCTACAACCTACACAGACACTTCAGAATCAACTGGCCTCCGTAGTTTTCCTTAAAATAAAAACTTAGTGGAAGAGATAATCCTTTTTTCCTTTTATTTTTTTTATTAATTTTCGATAATACACATTCACACAAAATGTATGCATACAGTTTCCAGACAACATAATCTAAATTTATCTGGACTTAAATGTAAATCTGAGTCGCAATCCCTAGAAGCATCCTTTGTGATCAACAGTTAATTTTTAGCTGGAAGAGTTCAGAGAGAGACACTGTCACTTCTCTCCAGAAGGTATACAGCTGGACATTCCCACATGACGTGTAGGAATGTTTGATTTAGATTACATAGAATACAATACAATACATTCAGTGCCTGTATTTTCCTAATGAGATATATTACTGGATGAGGTAAAAGGTGTTCTTCTTGAGCTTGGAGTTTAAAGCTGAGCGTAGCTGTAAATATAAGTAAAAGGTCTTGGGACATACCTTGTATGTTTCTCTTAGATCTTGAAAATGTCTAATGCCATCATCACTCATGATGTCTACCAAAGTGTGTATCCCTGCTCTTCGCCACTCCTGTGAGAAGAAGTGTTTACCGCGGGATTTCAGTTAATCATTGTAAAATAAAGGTGTATCAGTGTGCCATTTTGATTTCCATTTAAACAAACTTTCTATCTTCCTTAAATTTTCACATTGCACTAGTTATAATTTGTCTATATTTTTGTTTACATTGTTTAATGGAGAGGTTTGTTAAATCATTTCATGTTTTTATATTTTACCCAGTATACCAACTCATACACATCATTTGCTGTTAGGAGCCATTGTCTGACTAAAAGTCTTTGAGCTCCCCATCTGGGAATACTGGAGAGCTCTAGAACAACTGTTCTAGAGGTGTTAATGAAAACTCAAATTTAACACCTGATAAGTATAAAACATATTCAGAGTCATTGGTGTCATTCATATCTTTAGATCCATCCCTAATCCACTGATCTTTATACTTTGATTACTAAACCAAACACCCAATCTGAAAGATGTATTTTTAGAAATAAAATCAAAGATGACTACATGCAAATGTTTATGAAAATCACACAAATGTTCATAATAATAATGATTTAATTATTCACTTCTAAGTTAAGAAAAACACACAGCTGACACCTAGCCAGGATGGACTTGAAAAGTTTTCAAATCAAACCAATTAACATTGACTGTCTATTGTATAGTGTGTGTTACAGGAGACGTGGGTTGTCCTCTGAGTAGTCGTGTGGGTCTCCTTTAAAAGGCAGATGTGGTGGATGGTTGCAGATTCCCATCAGGAAGATGATGATGGTGCCAAGTGTCATCACTGGAGTGACCAGAAAGAGGCAGAGACGGTCCACTGTACGCGCAATTCCACTCCAGTTATCTTTCTCCTGTGAAAACAGCAGAAGGGTCAAAATTTGTTTCCTAATTTAAAATCACATATTTTATTTAACTGCTGAAACATTACAGGCATGTAATCTAGGAATACAGATCGATCGTAAGTCTTATCCTGCTCACTCCCATTCTACACAGCTCTCTCCCCTTCAACTTCCTTTCTCTACACCCAGTTCACGCATTGTCCTTCCTTTTAACCGTGGGTGCTGCACTCCTAACTGGAACCTACCAGCCAAGGGGCGTAGGACCACTCTCAACCCAGACCAACTCTGAGTGTTACTCGATCTGTGCCTGACGACCACCTATCACCAATTTAATGGAAGATTCTACAGGCAAAAACATTGCTGTGCAATGGGGACACCAGTGTCACCTATTGTGGCCAATCTCTACATGGAGGAGGTCGAGACCAGAGCCTTGAACTTTTCACAGGAAACACCCCCACCCACTGGTTCAGGTACGTGGACAACACTTGGGTTAAAATCAAGACACAGAAAGTGGAATCTTTCACACAGCACATCAATGCAGTGGACAGCAACATCCAGTTCACTCGGGAGGACATCAGCAGAGGGTAGTCTGGCTTTCCTGGACTGTCCAGTGCATGTGGAAGAAGGCCGAAGCCTCAGCATTGTGTATAGAAAACCCACCCACACCGATCAGCACTTATTATTTGATTCCCACCACCCCCTGGAGCACAAACTAGGGGTCATCAGAACGCTCCAGCACAGAACACAGACTGTACCTACAAGACTGGATGGCAAGGAGAAGGAGCAAAAACACATTAAATGGGCACTTAAGACATGCGGATATTCCAACTGGTCCTTTGTAAAAGGCTCAAAAAAGATACCCCAAAAAGGATAGAGAGGAGAAGAACAACAAAAGGAAAAACATCGTCATCCCCTACGTGGCTGGAGTGTCAGAGAAACTCAGGGAAATTTTCAGAATTCACCCTATTCCAGTTTATTTCAAACCAGGAAACACACTTAGGAGGAGCACGCGAGGTGAGGGTTGACTTAAATGGACAATAGTGAGCACCCGCATACAGCCTGACCTGCTATTGTGGTCTGAACCAGAGAAGGTAGCCTATTTTACTGAAATTACTGTCCCATGGGAAGATAGAGTTGAAGAGGGTAATGAGCACGAGAGAGCTAAACATGATGGCAGAGCAGAGAAGTTGGAGGGCCAGTGTGCCACAAGTGGTGGTGGGTTGCTGTGGATTTCATTAGCTCCACTGCTTGAACAAATGTTCATCAACAGCTGCCTGAGGAGGGTCATAGGCATCTGCTGGCCAGACACCATAAGCAATAAAGATCTCTGGCAGAAAGCTCATCTACCACTAGTGGAAGGGAGAGCAAGAGAAGAAGGTGGATGGCCCAAACACTCTAAAGCACAACATCAGCATCAAGCAACAAGCCCTCAGATGGAGCCCCCAATCCAAAAGAAAGAGAGGCAGGCCCAAGAACAACTGGCGCAGGGACCTTGAGGCTGACATCAAGCAGTGTGGTATGACATGGAAACAGCTGGAAAAGAAGGCCCAAGATAGAGGATTCTGGCAGACTGTGATCAGCGGCCTATGCTTCATGAAAGAGCACTAGGCAAAAGAAGAGCTACACTGATTAATGTATCTTAGATATATATTGATAATAATAATTAAAAATAATAATAAAAAACTAAAATCTATGCATGTCTCATCCAAGTGTCATCACTTCTGAAAGGCTGGTACATATGTGGGTGGTGTCCACCGGAAACTCACATGACTTGGGTCATACAATGAACAGATACTTGCCTGCCTTTTCATTCATTCATTCATTCATTCATTCATTCATTCATTCATTCATTCATCTTCTGTAACCACTTGTCCTGTGAAGGGTTGTGGAGGGGCTGGAGTCTATCCCAGCTGTCATTGGGAAGGAGGCAGGGTTTACCCTGGATAGGTCGCCAGTCCAGGGCTAACACAGAGAGACAGACAACCATTCACACTCACTTGTGCCAATTTAAGTTACCACTTAACCTAACGAGCATGCCTTTTGACAGGAGGAAGCCGGAGTTCACCTGTTTTTTGTCTCAGAAAAAGGGACCTCCAGAAAAAGATTCACACTGATCGTTTGTAGTCCCTTCAACTGATATCATATATCCGTTATTATCATTTTTCAGCAATTGTAAAGGAGATCTACCTGCTCTCCATCCTCTGCCTCACCTCGTTGTAGTCGTTCTTGTTGCGCATGTGTTTGATGATGTAATTCGCTCCATCCACCGCCGGCTTGATCTCTGCATACAGCTGATCAGTCACACCTCCATCATCCTGTGGCTTCACCACTTCACAGACGCACACATATGACGTTCAGTAACCAAAAATAGAAGGACCTTAATGTAACTTTTTGTACTACGGAAGTGTGTTCAAAATAAAACTGGACTGACTTTGGTTGAAGATACTTTCTACATTTCTAGGTTACATACTGTATAATTCTTACTTTAAAGTGCAGTTATGAACAAAACAGTATTTTAAATATATAAATACAATAAATTATTGAATTATTGTATGAAATCCAAATAATATCCAAAATAGTACTTGAGGTGTTCGCTTTCATTTTTTATGTCACCAGTAGCGAGTAGTGAGTTTTCAGCTCTGACCTCAAATCCTATATTTAAAAGGGCTACTTTAGAAATTCTTCACACAAGAAATTTTTAGCTTGTGATAGCAGGTATAGCACCTGTTGAAATGATTGGAAATGGCTGCATTCCGTTTAGATGAGCTGTGACACCTAAAAATGCCTGTCTGTTGTGAATATAAGATACATTTCTGGCAGTACCGTGGCAATGGTTTCAGACTATATCTCCAAAACACTGCATGACTGACAGATACAGCTAGAGACCACCTAAATCTAGTGGAAAATTTAGCAGCTAGAGAGTCTGATATTCCTCTTAGAAATTGGTGGAGAACAAAAACAGAGCTAAAAAGGTGACTCCAGATCATTAACTGAATATTAATATGGAGATGTCCTTCTTAGTGTCATCCATATATTTCCTGTATGAAGTTTTGAAGCTCAGAGTGGTTTAATGTCTATTTTGCCTGACTCCACCTAACTCCCAGCTAATTAAAAAATAGGTAAAGAAGTGAAACATGGGCTGAGGCTGAGGCTAGCAACCCGTGAAGACACCCACCTGTCTTGCACTCACACTGTTGATTATGGAGGACTTTAAACATTGATATAATTTAAACAGGTGAGTATAAAGACCATAACTGTTTTTCCACCAGGTCGTAAACATAAATCAATATCTCGGATGTAAAGTTGGACATTTTAACATGGAGTTTTAGGATTATCGGTTGCGCTACAAGAACAATCATGTTGTAGTCCAACCATCACTTTCTAAATGAAAACACAGTAAGTGTTGTGTCTGCTCCCCCAAAGTGGTCAAATAAAAAAAAATAAATGCTTATTTGCAGACATTTCTGGACATACCTGCAGCGTGTGTGGTTCGCGCAGTCAGTCCGTGTCTCTCCGACTGTTTCTCGAACATGAGCTCACTGCGGGATTTGATGCTGTAGTACTCCTCCGCTGTTGCAATGTAGCCCACCGAGCTGGATCTCCGTGGCAACGCTCCATCCCAGTATGGCTCCACCTCTGTAGGCCGGGACATGCGCAGGATCTGGGGCAACCGCTCAAGGAAAAACTGGAGTGGATTATATTTTATGTATATGAGACAGCACATTCAAAACTGATGATTCTGAGCTTGAAATGCATTTGACTATTTAAACACAAGTATATAGGAATTGGATCAAGAGATCACATTCTTTTGGGGATGTTACCTTCTTGGTCCACTCGGACATGACATGTGTGCTCGGTGTCCTGAAGTGTAGGTTGAGGACGACCACACAGTTCAACACCACCACGGTGACCAGTACCATGATGAACATCAAATACCTGAAAGACACACAAACACATAGAAATCCTTGTATTTTTGAGCAATTCAAGAGAGCTTTTATAGTGTAAGATTTGCGCTTGTTTGATTTCTTACATTTAATTTGTTGTTGTTAATCTATGGTTATATTTCTTCTGTTTGTGAAGAACAAAAGCATACACATGAGGATGAACTTATTAGAACCCCTATGAAAATTAGATTCTTTTGAAAGTATTTCCCAAGTGCTGTTAAACTGAGCAAAGATTTTTTAACGGTGTATTACTAGTTTTATTTTGGATGCTTACACAATTTTACTTTCCCTTAAGGAGCCTCTGGCATCAACTGAGCCAAACAACAGACAGATTTACAATTTTGTGGAATTTCCCACTCTCTTTTTTTTTCTGATCGAATTAGTCTTGAATTAAGAGTACATCAACACGATAACAGGAACTAAAAAGGATGAGGAGTTATCTCTCCGGCTTCGTATAGACAGAATCTGGAAGCCCTAATGATATATTCATTATTTTTTAAGTCTATGATTGATTAATTCTTCATTTTCAGAGATACACACATGCAAACATGCTGGGCACTGTCTTTCTCACCCTCTGCCAGAGTGACAAGGGGAGAATGAACAGATAAGTGTTGTACATTTTTTTACCTCCCTGAGCAAAATCCCGGTCTTCAATTCGCTGTAAAAGCCAAAGTTGACCCTATGTATATCGAAATTATAATAGCCTGTTAAGTCATATATTGTTTTTCAGGAAGTGCCCTCAAGCAGCCATCCTTAAAAAAAATCTTTCTTTTACCCATGGTTAAAATTGAAGTGTGTTGAACCTTAGGTAGCCCTGAGATGGACTGGTGACCTGTCCAGGGCGTACCCATCGTCCATGACAGCTGATATACTCCAGCAGACCCCCGTGACCCTTAACAGGACTAAACGGGTATAGAAGATGAATGAATGAATGAACCTTAGGTATGTTCTTATTGGAGTAGTAGCTATAAATATTGAAATTGTTATTCAGAAACCATAACTCTAAGAACCTGATGTTATTAACATACTGATGCTTTTAAACTATTTGGATTTTGTCATTCAACCGCATCTTGTCATGTTGTAATGTTGAATGGTGCATAGGCAAAAACCCTGCTAACGAGCCATGGTGAGTGATGGAATGATTAAACCAGATGATCGGGTAATTAGATATATTTAGACAAAGAACTGTAGGCACCCCCTTTCTCTTTCCGAACGAAGAATTTGGAAACCCGGTTGATAACACATCCTGACTAATTAGCAGATGAAACCAGAGGGACACGCTTATCAACACTATTCCTACTCTCAACTTTCTTTTGATATTTTTACTTCACTTTTCACTTCTTTTCTCATCAGCCCCCTTTTTTGTTAATTTTTGTTAATCCATTTTTCTATTCTGGGTGCCAAAGTCGGTGCCAAAAACCCAACCTAGTTTATAAGTTAGCCAGCATAGTCAGTGGGGACTTCAGAGCAAGAACCAATTTCTTCCACGGACTGAGAAGCCGTGACAATCCGGCTTCCTTCTTTGACTACAAAGACATCGTCGTAAATCCAAAAAAGGTTCAAAAAAGGCAACTGGACTTTCTGGTGGTCATCAGAATGCTTCAGCACAGAGACTGTACTGACAAGACTGGACGGCAAGGAGAAGGAGCAGAAAAATATCAAACGACATGTGGATATCCCAACTGGGCTTTTGTAAAAGGTTCAAAACGATATCTCCAAAAGGACAGAGAGGAGGAAAGCAACAAAAGGAAAAACATTGTCATCCCCGTCCGAGAAACTCTGGAGAATTTTCAGAAATCACCGTATTCCAGTTTATTTCAAACCAGGGAATACGCTTAGGCAAAGACTGGTTCACCCAAAAGACAAAACACCCAGGCAAAAACCTGTGTTGTGTAACACGTTACCAAGTAACACGTTAGAGTACTCTAGTTACTTTTTGTGTAACTTGTAACGTAACGCGTTAGTTTCGTGCGTTAAGTAACCAGTAACTTCGTTATTTTTTTTAAAAAAAGTAATCCGTTACTTTAAGACTTTTTCCGGATAAGGAAAGAAAAATTCCGACTACGACTGCTTTTTGTCAGACAGTACTATGCCACCTATGGATGTGTCAGCGGAGGCGCAGCGCTGTGATGACGCGTCTGTCCCCTGCTGACCTACGCTATGTGTGTGAGTGTTTTTGAACCGCCGGCAAGATGGAAGAGAGGACAGCTTTTGAATCGTGGAAGTACGCACATTATTTTTATTAAGAACAACATAACGGTAAAATGCACACTCTGCGTTCGTAAAAAGCTTCTGTCTACCGCAAAAAAAAAATCCACTTCCAATTGAAAAAAAACAACGTCTTGTATTATGTATGTGTAACACATTACTTTTAATTGATTGTAACGCAGTAACCTAACTAAATACTTTTAAAAGTAACTATACCCAACACTGGCAAAAACAAAGCAATGTAGTGTATGTTGTTCGGTGCAGTGAGGAGTGCACAGATTTATATATGGGGAAACCAAACAACCCATCCATAAACTCAGGAGAGCCAGCTCATCAGGAAACAATTCGGCGGTCCACCTACACCTGAAGGACAATGGACACTCCTTTGAAGATGACAACGTCCAAATCTTAGCCAGAGAAGACCGATGGCTTGAAAGAGTAGTAAAGGAAGCCATCTATGACAGACTGGAAAAACCTTCACTAAACAAAGGAGGTGGAGTCCCCCCTCAACAACAGGTAAGTACCCAATCATTAAAGGAAATGAGCTGCACTGGTTTCTGGTCATTAAGCTACTCAGATGAGTGGTGAAATGTCTTTTCAAAAAAGTCCAGTTACCCTTTTTTAACCTTTTTTGGATATACCATGACCTAGATGACTGAGAACTTTCACAGACAAGACTGTTGCAATCTGCTGCCTTCATAAACACCTACAACGCTCTCAAGCCAGGTACCTGTCTACCGGTCCCAAAGAGACCTGCATCGGCTTTGCCTTTTCGCCACCACCAGCACGCCAACCCTTCACCGTCGCCGTTCTCTGCTGAGAAACCTCTACAAAAAGCAGGCTCAGTCGTTGCCACTGTTACCCGCTTAAGGTAAAGAGTTTGTGTCACTACTTTGAAACTCCCTATTAACATATTTTAGAGAAGCTTGATTAGATTAGGTGTCAAATCCATTTCCGTTAGTTTAAGCCAGGGGTGCTCATAGATTGAGTGCCACTGAAAGTTTCTTTTTAGATGTTACTCATCTAACATGTATCCGTTGCAACTCCAAAACAAACAGTGAGACAAACATTCATCTTTATTTATTTTTACTTTTTATTTATATTTGCAACACACCCTCACTTCAGTGGCACACATCCATAACTATGCACAACTTTAACAACTAAATACTACTGTCTTTCTTAAAGAGACAGCACTATTTTTCTAAACGTGCAATGTACCATTTTTTCTTGATAAAAATAAAATCAAAGATGGATAGAGCTTTTAACGCTGTAACACCAATTAATATGAAGTCCTATAGTCCTACAGATCACTTTGACTTGATGATTGTAAAAGTAGCTCGCAAGCCAAAATTCAGGTCTCATCATATCCATTACATTTGATTACACACATATATGACACATTCATAGATAAATATTTATTCACACTTGAGAAGTTGTTTGTGACATTGTTTTATGGCAGAGAATGAATGGTATAAATTGTGAACAATAATTGATTCCTTCAGTTATGAAATATTTAATTGAGACTGATAAATTGACTAGTGCCCTAACGAGACATTTAAAAGGTGTAACAAACCCTACAAATTCTTTCTTTTTAATTACTTCCACATTGACCAGATTCCCAGTTCCAGATAAACTGAAGCATCCCCACAGCACAATACTCCCACCACCGTGTTTCACTGTGGGGATGGTGTTCTTCCCCCTCACCCTTCTTTCTCCAAACATAAGGAATGTCTCTATGGCCAAAGAGCTCTAGTTTCGTCTCTTCTGACCAAAAGACATGCTTCCTGTACGCATAATCTTTCTCCAGGTTGTCCTTCAGATACTTCAGTCTGGCTTTAAGATGTTAGATGTTTACGATGATTTTTCTTGATCTGCAAACTTGCAGTCCATTCCTGTGCAGAGCTCTAGTGACTGTCTTCTTTGCGACTACAATTCCCAACATGGCTAAGTCATTCACTAGTGTCTTGGGAGTTGTTCTGGGGTCTTTAGACACATTTTCACTAGTTTTCTTTCTAGGGTCTGTGAAATATTTCACTTCCTACCTCTGCCAGACTTGTTCTGTACAGTGTGGCTCTCTGAATTTCTTGATGATGCTTCTCACTCAACTTCTGGACACTTTTTTATTTTTGTTATGATGCTTTCTCAAGTGCTAGCCAAAACCTTTACTGAAGGATTTGTACTATGTGTAAATTGGTATATAACTCTTTATTTGAACTTGATTTTACAAGCTTTGAGCATTACAAAATCAAAGCATTTTACTTTGGTTTGTGCTATGGCTCAGTAAAATGGTCAGTTCTTAAGGGGGCTAATAATATCATATTTGCCCTGGTAATTGCTGTTGTTTGTTGTTTTTGTGTGTGCAACTAGTCATTTATGCTTTCTAAGGAAAAGTAGTATGTTTAGAAATGCTATGTTGACAAGTCCATGCTCTGTTAAAAAAGCACTTAGGAAATTTTTGAAAAAAGGAGGGCTAATAATTTCAACCTCAACTGTAGCTTATACTGTTTTCATCTTCTATATGAGTCTGTGTAGGTTCTCAGTCATCCAGGTCATGGTAATCCAAAAAAAGGTTTAAAAAAAGGCTTCTTTTTTAAACCTTTTTTGGATCTTCTATATGAGTTCAATATTTTTGTCGTCAGTCGACCTCATGCTGCCTTCAAATGGTGCACGAGTATACTCTGCCCTTTACTTATGGTATAAAGGCTCAAATTCATAAGTCACATTCACGCCTTCCTGCATCATAACCACAAGTTCCATTTGAAGTGCATTTTTTTTCAGCTCTTCATTAAGTGCTACCTAACCATGTGGTATTGGTGTGAGTTTCCACAGTGTGAAAAGGCTACATCTAAATTGAAAAGATGGTATTGTAAGTTGCATCTACTTAACTGCCTTCAAACCAATAGGTGTCTTCAGTGTGTCACTTACTTAACAATAAGAGGAACAGACATAGAAGTCTCCGGCAGCCTCTGAGAGATCAGTAGCAAGAAGACAGACTGAGCCAGCAGCACGGAGATGGACAAGGTCATCTTCTCACCACCTTCACACAAAACACACATACAGTTTCTCTTAATGAACAGGTTTATGTTTCACAATATGACCCCAATGAACAAGAGTCCAGTTAGTACACATGATCTCTGTTTGTGCTGTTGTACTTGTGACTTTCTGTTACAATGACCAGGCACCATCTTACCTGTCGTACCTACTTCCTTGCCACACTCCAGAGCATAATACTGAGTCTGTGCCAGAGCACTACGATCAACAGACCAGCTGCTACTGGATCTCCTTAGATGCAGGCTCAGAAACAGGGGCGATAGAGCCAGACATGGGGACTTGTGACTTGGTGACTTGGACTCGAGTCGACTCGAGTCGCTATTTTTATGACTTGTGACTTGACTTGACAAAAACTAAAATACTTGAGACTTGACTCGGACTTGGAAGTTAAAGACTCGGGACTTGACTTGACTTGAGACACGATGACTTGAATGACTTGCGTTATTCACATCATGTTTCAGTTGGAATATAAAATATATAAATTATTTTTAAAAATAAAGTTGATTAGGCCTACCCAGCTGGAGCGCAGGCTGAGAATAGTATCGTGACTGGATCCCGACACTTTCGTCAGTCCCGGTCATGCCCTCTCGTACCTTACGTACACCACGCCCACTTAGATCAGAGCTATCACATCAACATGTCAGCCGGAGGGGTACCTAGGGTAATGCTTTCGGCTTTAAGAATTATTCCCAAGATGGCAAAAGAAGAACAGCGCTATGCAAGACATGCAACATCAACATCGCAGACAGCTAGACGACAACATCGAACTTCGTCCAACATTTGAAGACCCATTCTGCCCAGTAAGTGCTTGTCAATTTGTTAATGTTATCTGGCTAGTTGGCAGTTATGTAATATTAGCTAAAGTAGCCATTAACATCAGGCACAAGCAGCATCGCCCACTAACAGTGTTGTGTGTAAAACGTAACTACTTTTTCGGGTGAAAAGTAGTGTAATGCGCTACTACTGAAAATTTGGTAACGTAGTTAGCACAAGCTTCACACGACAGCCTACGTGACTAGAGGCTGGTAGCATGAAGCGCAATCATAGCAAGCGAGACGCAGCTAACGCTAACATCTGAGGGATGGAGGTATTCACATTAGGCTACTAAGAACTCGTTGAAACCAAGTGGAGGAATGCGAGTGTGGATGGAGGTTTTTAATAAAGAAGAAACAGAAACGAGCTCATTAAAGTAGATCTGGTCTCAAATGAAACGTATTGGCCGTGGGATGTCCAATTTATTTGTAGTAATCCACAAAGGTGACTTCATGTCCGTCGATAGGGGGGGACAAATGGGTCTGCTGTCCCGGGCCCAGGATAGAGGGGGCCCCCAGAACTGGGCCCTCATTAAATTATGGAATAATTAAAAAAATGATAATAAAATAGGAATATTTGTGGAAATATATATTTGTCAGCTGGCCTGGGTGACTTAGTATGTTGTTGTAAAAGTGGCTCGCCTTTTAATTTTGCACTGCCAATGTGGCTCTTGTGAAAAAAATAGTGAGGATCACTGGTGTAAGGTGTAGCCTACACTGTGCCCTGGTGAGAAACTTTTGTTCACTGCCGTTCTCAATTGCCAGCCTATTGATACGATTTACACTAGCTTTGCACCAAATTTCAGAGGAGTGCCTGTTTAATAAAAGATTATAAGGAAATAAGCCCTCATGTAGGCCTATTTTGTATTTTGTGTTCACCTATGCCCTTAAGATGTATCGAGGCTATGCTTTTTGATAGTGTTTCATAGGGCTTTAGCGGTGTTGAAGCTTATAATAGCCCAGTGTTTTCTTGTGAAGTGCTCTGTTTTTTAATAATAAAGAGCACAAAAGAAATACCTGTTATGTCCTCCATAGTAGAACGTTATGTAGGCCTACACATTTAGGAACAGATATTGGGTTCTGCCCAAAGTCGAGCAACATAAAAATAACATAATTGTAACAAGTAACGTAAAAAGTTACTTTCCGTAGAGGGTAACTAAGTAAACTAATGGGTTACTTTTTTAAGAAGTAACGAGTAATGAGCAAACACTACTTTTTAAAAGTAACATCCCCAACACTGTCCACTAATAAGAATCAGTGTAGAAGAGCCAAGTCTGGAGGATATTGGTGCTAATCAAGATAGTAAATAAAAACTACAAAAAGCCTTAAACAACTATTTTTTTAACCATATATGATGTTTTCATGTCTGACCGACCATGCAGTACATCTCATTCTTGTTTTTGCTTCTGTTTCTGTTTCACAGATATGCAGAGTATGAAAGGACAAGAAACTGCAGCACGGATACTAGCAGCCTGCAATTTCCCAGTTCCTCCAGTCTCGTCCTCAGGAAGCCTATTCAGTTTTATGGACTCAATGTTGAAAATTTAAAACATTTCAAACACTGTTGGCAGGTGATAAATAAATGATTTTATGAAGTTATTACAATTTTGTTTGATTCCATGGTGTATTTTACTGAACATGAGTATTTACAATGCAAATCCAAATTATTGTCATTTACTGACAGTTACTTATATCACTTTAAGATCAGATTCTGCAGGTTAAATTACAATTATAAGGTGACTTGACTTGGACTTGACTTGACCTACTACAGGACTTGACTTGACTTGACTTGACATAGCCTGTGACTTGACTTGACTTGACTTGCCCAAGAAAAAAATACTTGGGACTTACTTGAGACTTGAAGGTTAAGACTTGAGACTTACTTGAGACTTGCACATGTGTGACTTGGTCCCATCTCTGGATAGAGCCTTCTCAGTGGTGACCCCCAAACACTGGTACAGCTTACACTTTTATATCAAAGCTGCCCAGAGTTTGGAGTATTAAAGACTTGATTCACTGTCCTGAGGTAGCGGGTCACAGTAAGTTATTCATTCTGATTTTCATCCTATGACAAGCCCAAGGCCATTAAAATGTCTTTTAGGTTATTATTTAACGCAAATACATTATTTCTTGTTTTACAGTATATTGAAGGATGGTCTTCACCATGGGCATTTTTTACAGTCTCCATTGGGGCTTTTTTGATGCATTACATGTGTGCAACAAGGTTGTATCAAGATATCAGTTTTTCTTCCATGACTATCAACCGCCAATAAAACAAGTTACTTCCATACCAGCACTTCTTCACTGTACCAGACTGCAGTTTGCTCACAGATTTTGAGTGACTCTTTTAAATGTTGTATTTTAATTACTAAAAAACAGTTAACCTGTTTGTTTCTATAAATATTTGAGATATGATGTGCAGTTGCTGAGGATTTAAGTAAATTAGCATAAGACACAACATGTCTGTGAAGGTGCTCAGTCACCCAGGTCATGGTATATCCAAAAAAGTTTCAAACTGAAGAAGCTACTCAGATGAGTGGTGAAACATCTTCACAGTATTGAAATACAGAGACTTGAAATTGTGATCAAGATCAAAGGATTGCATTAGAGTGATTTTAATCCTATATGTAAGACAGATTCCATGTCAGCAATGATTCTTCTACTTATACAAAAGTAACTTATGGAGTTCCCCAGGGTTCAGTGCTAGGACCACTTCTCTTCACACACTGCCTTAGCAATATTAAGCAGATGACACCCAGCTATATTTATCCACGAAACCAGATGACCAGATGAAACTAATCAGCTGATTAAACTCCAGAGACATAAAGTTTTGGATGACCTGTAATTTACTACTCTTAAACTCAGACAAAACAGAAACAAAAACAAGATGGTGCCGCAGATGGACGCCTCGGTACTGTGCTTTCTAGTACTTGTTGCTGTTTTACTTCTTAGTGTAGTTTTCTGTACTCCCTCTGCTATTAAAATTAGCAGAAAGGAACTCTTGAAAATAGGACTATCCTACGGCTGCCGGGCTTCCAACTGTTCCGTGTGACCGCTGCGCGGAACTGTCTGGTAAGTCAAAGGGAGGAGGAACGCTTTTGCATTAACGAAGGTTGGTGTATATACACTATATTACCAAAAGTATTCGCTCACCTGCCTTTACTCATTCTATGAACTGAAGTGCCATCCCATTCCTAACTCATAGAATTCAATATGATGTCGGTCCACCTTTTGCAGCTATTACAGCTTCAACTCTTCTGGGAAGACTGTCCACAAGGTTGAGGAGAGTGTTTATAGGAATTTTTGACCATTCTTCCAAAAGCGCATTGGTGAGGTCACACACTGATGTTGGTCGAGAAGGCCTGGCTCTCAGTCTCCGTTCTAATTCATCCCAAAGGTGTTCTATCGGGTTCAGGTCAGGACTCTGTGCAGGCCAGTCAAGTTCATCCACACCAGACTCTGTCATCCACGTCTTTTTGGACCTTGCTTTGTGCACTGGTGCACAGTCATGTTGGAAGAGGAAGGGGCCCGCTCCAAACTGTTCCCACAAGGTTGGGAGCATGGAATTGTCCAAAATGTTTTGGTATCCTGAAGCATTCAATGTTCCTTTCACTGGAACTAAGGGGCCAAGCCCAGCTCCTGAAAAACAACCCCATACCATAATTCCTCCTCCACCAAATTTCACAGTTGGCACAATGCAATCTGAAATGTACCGTTCTCCTGGCAACCTCCAAACCCAGACTCGTCCATCAGATTGCCAGATGGAAAAGCGTGATTCATCACTCCAGAGAACGCGTCTCCACTGCTCTAGAGGCCAGTGGCGGCGTGCTTTACACCATTGCATCCGACGCCTTGCATTGCACTTGGTGATGTGTGGCTTGGCTGCAGCTGCTCGGCCATGGAAACCCATTCCATGAAGCTCTCTGCGTACTGTACTTGGGCTAATCTGAAGGTCACATGAAGTTTGTAGCTCTGTAGCAATTGACTGTGCAGAAAGTCGGCGACCTCTTTGCACTATGCGCTTCAGCATCCGCTGACCCCTCTCCGTCACTTTACGTGGCCTACCACTTCGTGGCTGAGTTGCTGTTGTTCCCAAACGCTTCCATTTTGTTATAATAGAGCTGACAGTTGACTGTGGAATATTTAGGAGCGAGGAAATTTCACGACTGGATTTGTTGCACAAGTGGCATCCTATGACAGTTCCACGCTGGAATTCACTGAGCTCCTGAGAGCGGCCCATTCTTTCACAAATGTCTTGTTTCACAGTCTGCATGCCTGAGTGCTTGAATTTATACACCTGGGGCCAGGCCAAGTGATTAGAACACCTGATTCTGATCATTTGAATGGGTGAGCGAATACTTTTGGTAATATAGTGTATGTCACAGTGTTAAAGGAAACATACAGCCCTAACTTAGAATCTGTCTTCATAAACTGTAGACCATTTTATTCACCTCGGGAGTTCGCATCATTTGTGCTGGTCGGTGTGTACATTCCACCGGAGTCGTGCGTAACGGAGGCGTTACATCACCTCGCCGACCAGATTACAGATATGGAGAAAACACACCCGGACTCTGCTAATGATTCTCGGGAATTTTAACAGAGCAAATCTCAAACTCGAAATGCCAAAATATAGACAGAACACTTTGGACCACTGCTACACCACAATAAAGGACGTATATTGCTGTGTCCCCCGTGCTGCTTTGGGACTTTCTGACCACTGCCTGGTCTACCTCATCCCATCCTACAGGCAAAAGATGAAATCTGCTAAGCCTGCAATGAGAACTGTGAAGAGATGGGCCGATGAGTGAAATATGCAGTTACAGGCCTGCTTTGACTGCACTGATTGGAGCGTCTTTGAAGCAGCAGCCTCAGACTTGGATGAACTGACTGACACTGTGACATCTTACATCGGCTTTTGTGAGGACATGTGTGTGCAGACCAAAACCTTCTGCACATTCAACAACAACAAACCATGGTTCACTGCAGAACTGAGACCACTACACCAGGAAAAGAAGGAGGCCTACAGGAGTGGGGGTCGGGACCTGTACAAGCAGGCCAGGAACAATCTGACAAAGGAGATCAAGGCAGCAAAGAGGAACTACACTGAAAAGCTGAAGGACCATTTTTCTGCCAACAACACCTCTACAGTTTGGAAAGGCCTGCTGACCATTACCAACTACAGGAGACCATCCCGTGGATTACCAGTTTCCTGACTGACAGGAGGCAGCAGGTGAAACTGGGTAACTTCACATCCAGCACCCTGTCCCCCACTCAACAGGCCAGTCCCAACAGTTGACTCATTCAGGTTCCTAGGGTACACAATTTCACGGGACCTGACGTGGACCTCCCACATAGACTCCATAAGGAAGAAGGCCCAGCAAAGGCTGTACTTTCTGCGTCAGCTCAGGAAGTTCAACCTGCCTCAGGAGCTGCTGACCATCTTCTACACCACAATAATCCAGTCTGTCCTGACCACATCCATCACTGTCTAGTTTGTATCTGCCACCAGGCATGACAGGGACAGATGCAAGAGGACAGTCAAGGCTGCAGAGAGGATCACTGGCACCGATCTGCCCTCCATCCAGGACCTGTACCGGTCCCGGGTCAGGAAGCGGGCCAGGAAAATTTCCACAGACCCCTCACAGCTTGGTCACAACCTGTTTAGATTCCTCCCCTCAGGACGGTGTTACAGAGCACAGTGCGCCAAAACCTCCCATCACAAGGACAGTTTCTTTCCCCCGGGCTGTCGCTCTGATGAACTCTGAGAAGTCAAAGATTGTGAGTCCATCCACATGAACAGTAATCAGTAACTCTGCACTGTTGTATATACTCCCTGTACAAAAACCCTGGTTTGGTGTATATATTATCCTATATTTTTATGTGTACAGATTGAGATTTATTTTATTTTATTTTATTATTATTTTTATTATTTTATTTTATTTTATTTCACTTATTTAAGTTGTTTCTGTACTAGAGAGAAAAGTTACCGGAGTCAAATTCCTTGGCCATTGAAGCTGATTCTGATTCTGAAGTCACTGTATTTGGTCCTAAATATCTTAGAGATTCATTATCTAATCACTTAGTTTCTTTGGATGGCATTACTTTGGCCTCCAGTACTACTGTGAAAAACCATGATGTTATATTGAGTAATCAGGATTACCATCTTTCATCTGCGTCATATCATTAAAACTAGGAACATCAGAGTGATGATGAAAAACTTGTTCAGGCATTTGTGTCTTCCAGGCTGGATTACTGTAATTCATTACTGCCTGGCAGTCCATATAGCTCTTTAAAAATCCTCCAATTGATTCAAAATGTCGCAGCAAGAGCACTGACAGGAATTAGCAAGAGAGATCATATTACTCCAGTCTTAGTCTTATTGTGTTAATTGACTCCCTTTATCTAGAACAGAACTGAGTATCCTCCTCCTTAGATACAAGGCCCTGAAACGCCATTGTATCCTCATTGTACCATATCGTCCCAACAGATCACTTCAATGCCAAAATACAGGCCTGCTTGTGGTTCCTAGAAAAGTAAAAATGTGGAATGGGAGGTAGAACCTTCAGCTATTCAGGCCCCTCTCTTACGGAACCAGCTCCCAGTTTGGATTCAGGAGGCGGACACCCTCTCTACTTTAAGGTTAGGCATAAGGCTTTCCTTTAGGGGAAATTTGGAAAGCGACTTTGGAAAGAGACAATTTGTATTGACGCTATATAAATACAACTAAATTTAAATTAAATTTGGCATTGATAAATGGCCTGATTCAGCTCCACGGTGTTATGAGGACCTATATGACTACATCTCTGTTACTCTTCTTTGTATCATCACATGATGATTTGACTGGTCCACCAGATATTTTTCAAAGCATAATCAGTTCCCAGTGGAGAGACTCCAGACTATTACATGGCATGATAGAACATGTGAACCACAGAATATTTACTTTGTTACACAACAAGGAACACCTGCATGGCCTGATGCCACTAGAGATGAGACAATAATTTTGAAATGTGCACTAACTGTCAGCGGGCAGGTAGTAGACGAGCGAGGCCAGGAAGGAGATGAGCACACAGGGTATGATGATGTTGACGATGTAGAAGAGAGGCTTGCGTTTGATGACCAGGTAAAAGGTGATATCCTGGTGCTTATTGCTCTCCATGGGAATGTGCTTGTAGGTGTTTCGCTTGGCCGGACGGTGAATGATCTCCCACTCACCATTCTCTGCAGACAGAGGGAGAGAAACAGAATGAGGTCTGGATTAGTAAACTCAACACAATCTTCATTAGGAAAAAAATGAAGTAAACAACCTGGGAAATCATACTTCTTCCATGGTGAGATTTACCGAAAAATATGGACATGAATTTGTTTTGTTTTTGCGGAATGGTGGGGTTTGAGTCATGCTAATATTTGTAAAATCCAGATCTTCAAGATCATTGGGAATTAAATAACTTAAAGGGGAACTACCGTTTTTTAAAACCTAGACCTTATTTCTGTCATAAAATATCGTTTAGTCACCATTATAACTTTGGTGTCATTTGGAGTAGTTTGAAAGATATTTAGATCCAGCGGAGTGCCAGGTATATACATATAGTGGGAGCAGAGGTGGAAAGTAACGAAATACATTTACTCACGTTACTGTATTGAGTAGTTTTTTTGTGTATTTTGTATTTTTCAAGTAGTTTTTAAAATCGGTAATTTAAATTTTACGTGATTACATTTTGAGTGAAGTATTGTGTTACGCTACATTACAAATCCCATCCGTTACTGAGTAAAAAAAAAAAACTCTGACTAATGAAAACCGAAAGGAAGACAAAAAAATCGCGCCCGGAACCACTACAGTGAGTTCCATATGGTCAGCATGAAGGCTACCAATACCAAGCGGCAAGTCTTTCTGTAGGACATTGAGAACGAGATGGAGGTGGATCAGAAGAGCGAAGACGGTTGAGAGACAGTTTCACTAGAAATGCTAGCTGAAACATCGAACTCTGCTGCCCAAAACTACGAAACTCCTTGGCCACATTTGAAAGACTGTTTTTCATTTAAATGCAAGAGGGCCAACAGTATCATCATGATATGCAATGCCAAATGTGCCTGCCGAAGGTGACTGAACTGGCAGCATTCAATAACTCCACATCTAATCTGCGGAAGCATGTTTTGGTAAGTATTTGTGGTTTGGTAAATGAAGTTTTCATGACTAATAGCAATTAGCAAAACAATCTGTTTCGTGCCATTGCTAATTTTGTCTAGCGCTAGCAACCCGTAGGACAACGTAGTGTAGGAACCTGAGCTCCTCTCAATTCTCCCCCTCTTTGGAATGTAAATTTACGAAGTTGTTTTGCATTCGAACTCTCCTAACAGATCAACCTTTTCACCTATAGCTATAAATGCGCCATGTCCAGACGCTGGACAGGCCCACGCTATCAGACCTTCCTGAGGTTCTGGACGTCACCTAAGCCAAAATAGACAGATTTACACTCCTATGGAATTTTCCCACTCTGGTTTCTGGACTAATTAGTTCTGAATCGAAAGAACATTAATTCGATATCAGGACCTACAAAGACTGAATTAAATAACTTCTACTTCATATGGGTAAAGTCTAGAAGACTTAATGTTATTTTATTATGTTTATTATTATGTTTTAAGCTTGTGATGTACTAATTGTGACTGGTGGCTGCAGTATGTCCAAAACTCAGCTGCCAGGGTCCTGACACGCTCCAAGCCATGGCAGCACATCACCCCCACACTCATGAAGCTTCACTGGCTCCCCGTCAAATTCCGCATTTCATACAAAATCCTGCTCCTAACCTACAAATCACTCCACGGACTTGCACCCCAGTACCTCGCAGATCTCCTCCACCGCTACTCAAAGCCAAGGTCCCTGCAGTCCTCTGACAAGGACCAGCTTGCCACTCCTCGCACCAGGCTACGGACTCTTGGTGATAGAGCTTTCTGCGTTTCTGCCCCCACCCTCTGGAACACACTACCTCTCCACATACGTCAAGCTTCCACACTGCTGTCCTTCAAAAAGCACCTCAAGGCATACCTGTTCACTGAGGCCTTTGATCCATTCCTAGTATTAGGAAAATGTCACTGTAAAGAGAACTTAAGTTTATTCATTTATTAATGCTTTTGAGTTATTTTGATTTTGCCATTCAGATACATCATCTCGTTATGTTGTAATGTTGAGTGTTGTCGCATACGAAAACATTGCTAACGAGCCATGATGAGTGATGGAATGGTTACATTTAGTAATATAAAATAGGCTAAGAAGATAGCTGGGATATCAGAGAAAGACCCAATCTGTTGGACGGATCAAGAAGCCAAGAAGCTGTTGCCATAGCAACGACATCAAGAAGACGTGACGATCTGGATTCTTTCTTCAAAACACAAAGACATTGTCAAGTGTCATCTACTGCCTTTGACTGAACACCTGTTCGGGTGTTGGAGTTGCAGACCAAGCAACGAGTCCTATCTACCGGTCCAAGAGAGACCCGCATCAGCTGTGCCGTTATCGTCACCAACTCGTCACACCGACGTTCCGCCATCACCGACGCCGAGAAGACTCTACGGAAAAGTAGGCTGAATCGTTCCTACTGCTTAAGACAAAGAGTTGGTGTCACTACTTTGAAACTCCCTACTAACATCTTTTAGAGAAGATTGATTAGATTAGGTAGGCTATCAAATCCATTCCCTTTTAGATTAAATCTTAAACATCTCCATCCCTCACCATCGCTCCAGAAATGAATAATTCCATACCTTATATTCATATAAGGTATGGATATATTCGTTTTATTTGACCATGCATATATTCTATTACTCCCTCATTATTCATAATTTTCACTTTATTAAATAAATATTTATTCACAAGAAGTTGTTTGTGGTGTTGTTTACGGCAGAGAATGACTGGTAAAAATTGTAGTAAAGGATTCGTCCTTCAGATATGCAAATTATTTAACTGAGACTGATAAACTGATTTAAACCGTGTTCTTCCTACGATAACAGGAGGTGGTGCCCCAACAACACATTTTAAAAAGTGTATGTTATCCTACAGTAGGCTATGTTGGACACCGGCTTAATTAATTCACATACTTCTAATTAGCTCATATGGGCTAAGGTGTGTAGAAGCTAGCTGCTAGTGTGAGCTGCGAACATTAGCCTCGGTTGAACAAATAGGCTGGGCCCACCACATGAGTTCTTTTTTTTACAGAGAATTGTAGTATGAGGCACTTTGCCTGCTGTGACAATGATAATGGTGGCGCTTCCGTCCTTTATGTTTTTTTTTACTAATGTTTGACTTGAGTAGGCTACACATAAAGTCCCTAGCTTGCATTTTGGCGAGAGTTACGCATTAAACTGTTTTTAATGTTTAATGTTTACTTTTGCTCAGGAATCTCTGTTAGCAAGAAGTGTGCTTTGTGAAATGTAATAGATAAAATGTAATGACTACAGAAATAGAAAACTTTTATCTATCAATGTTTTCATTTCAGTGCGTTTTAATGAACACTACACTGACTGATGTACTGATGAAAGCTTTGTCTTTCTTCACAGAGGAAACATCCATCTAAGCTGACGGCTTTCAATAATGCAAAGAGGGTCGATCAAACCCCAAATCCCCAAGCACCAAAACCAAGCAAGCAGGCAAAAATATCAGATGCAATGTCGGTGGGAGGCAACCGCCATGTGACACAGGGAAAGATCGACAAGCTCATTATTAATTTAATTTGTGAGGGTCTTCATGCGTTTTCTTTAGTTGAACAACCTGCTTATAAAGAGCTGGTACTGGCACTCAATCCCCACATCAAGGTAATTTCCAGACCCACAGTCCGGACTAGAATAGAGGGATCTGCTAATGAAATGAGGAAGAATGTGATATTGCAACTTAGTGAAGTCAGCTATGTTGCCACCACCACAGATTGCTGGACAGCACACCAGCAAAGTTTCATTGGGGTAACAGCTCATTGGATAGATGAGGGAACCTTACAGAGGAGATCCGCTGCACTGACATGCAAGAGACTAAAAGGGTCCCACACCTTTGATGTTGTTGCAGGTGCACTTGATGACATACACTGTCAATATAGAATAAGGGGGAAAGTGGTAAGAACCACCACAGATAGTGGCTCGAACTTCATTAAAGCATTTAGTGTGTTTGGTGAGCAGAGCCAGTCTGAGGATGTAGAGTCAGAGTCCGGCCAAGATTGTTCTGAGGAGGCCCGTGTCAACTACCTAGACACCTGCAGCATCCTGGAGAAAGACAATGGTTTAGAGTACCACGTCCCACACACCAAAGGTGTGCATGCCACTTGTTAAACTTAGTTGCCACAACAGAAGCTGACATGGCAGAAAAGAAGAACAATACATACAATAGACTATCACGTGCAGCCTTTGGGAAATGCCAAGCCATGTGGAATAAGACGGGTCGTTCATACATGGCAGCAGAAGTTGTGGAAGATAATTGCCAGCTCCAGCTCATTGGGCCAAATCAAACATGGTGGAATTCAACGTTCATGGCCGTGGAGAGAATCATACGGCTCATACAAGAAAAAGGGAAGGAGGCAATCAGTAATGTTTGTGAAGAATTCAAATTGAAAATTTACGTTTTAATTAGCATTTTAACAGTATGAAATGTTTCTAACAAATGACAAATTAATGACAGGTGAAAAACATGAAGCTACCATGTATATTTCCATATTTTCCAGTTGTATGGAATTTTTCAAATAGATTTCCGTATCTGGCTACACATTTCAAACTTGTCCTGCTTTATATGCTAGCAATTGTATGATCTTGATCTGTTATACAGGTTGAGTCAAGCAGAAATTGCTTTCCTGACTGAGTATTGCTCACTGATGAAACCTTTGGTAAAGGCCTTAAACATTCTTCAGTCGGAGACCAACACACACTTAGGGTGGCTTCTTCCAGTGATCTTTCAGCTGCAAGCAAAACTCAGAAGGCAGGAGACATCCTCCAAGTTGTGCCTACCACTCATCAGAGCCATTCAAGATGGTGTCCAAAAGCGTTTTGGTGAGATGATGGAGGACCCTGAACTGATTGCTGCAGCAATACTTTTACCTAAGTTCAAAACCACCTGGACAGAGAGGCCGGATATCATTGAAACAGGTACGATATCATTATATAATATCATACTGTAATATTTATTGCAGTTGTATCCACTTTGTTTTTATTCAATACAATGGGATATGTGCTATACTGTAAGTCTCACATCTCAAATTATAATTATTTTGCTATTTGTGGTACTCTGCATTATGCACTCTCAGTATATTAATCAAAGCTTAATTTGTCGCTCAAAAGGTCTGGATTATGTCAGACAACACCTTGACCAGATGGCAGTGGCTGGGGTGGCGCAAGTTGGACAACAATCATCAGATGAAGATGATTTCTTCTCCTCAAAGAAGTCCAAAAAGTCAGAAGGTACAGGGGAGTTAGGACCTAGCCTGTGCCTCAGACAATATGGATCTGCTGAACTCATTTACAAATATAAGAAAACTCTCTCTGAAACTCAACACGGGCCTGCCTGCCTCAGCTGCCTGTGAGCGGCTTTTCAGTTGTGCCGGTTTACTGTTCACTGCAAAGCGAGCAAGGATGAGCGCAACAAACTTTGAAAATCAACTGCTGCTCAAACTTAACAAAAAGTTTGTAGACTAATCCTCTTAAAGGAGAAATCCGGTGAGTTTTCACATAGATTTCCGTTTCTCGAGGTCACCGAGTACTGAAAACCCCCCGAAATCGGTTTTAACTAGCTTGAGTTGCTACGACTGGCAGCTACAGCGCTACACTCTGGGGGTATGAACATGATGGAGGAGTGTTTTATCATTAGACATTAAGCGCCCAGCCTGCCATCAGAGTGTTGCACTATTTTGTTTTCATTTTTCTGAAATGTCCCTGACACTGAGATTTTAGTTCTATTTTGGTCATTTATGGAATCGAAACACATGATTTAGCTTTGACTTGCATTATAACTGTTTGTGTAAAAAGAAGGATGGCCCTCAGAATTAACAATTTATGGCAATTCCACTTTCAATTGATGTTTGAAAAAGTTTTATGGGATGTTCTGCACAAAAATTGCGCATTATACATGTATAAGGGTCTTCAATGTCATATGTGACATGTTTTATGTTGTTATTGCATTGCAAGGAAAAACAAAATAAAAAAAAAATATTTACAGTATGACCACAGTATGTGAATTTTAGTACTTTTTCCACCTCTGAGTGGGAGTGACTGGAGCACTGAAATGCAGCCTCTAAATAACACATTATCTGACACGAAACTTTCATTTCGCCAATATTTGTTATCATACGCTAGTGCTATTCCACCTTAAGCCCGGAGTTACCGGTCTGTAGATTGACCTACTAACTCCTGACCTAGATGATCTCATTTCTGAGTGCTGCATGCACCCGTGAAAGTTGGCTTGTTTACCTTGCTACTGCTATTTTTTTGCAACATGCCTGAATATTTTTTCCAGTTCTGAGGTTGTGGACAACAACTTAGATGATGATGAACATCCTTACCGTTTTTGAGCAAGAGTATACAGATGAGGAGCTTGTTGAATGGAGGATACTGAGGCAGAGAGAGGAACAGCTGGCCAAAGAACAATAAACCTATAAGTTCCTTGATCACTTAACCATCAACTTTTAGTGCAGCGGCACCCACAGCCTCCTACACACACTGTTCATAGGATGTATTGTTTTCCTTCATTGTACATCTCATGTTTAAGAAGGGCCCACAAGTTCTCAATAGGGTATAGGTCAGATGAAAAAGGGGGCCATGTCATTATTCTTCCATCTTTAAGGCCTTTACTGGCTAGCCATGCAGTGGAGTACTTTGATGGATGAGAAAGAGCATTGTCCTGCATAAAAATCATTGTCTTGTGGAGTGCAATAAGTAAGGAGACCAGAGACGGAGACGCGTCGAGTCAGCTTTACTCTCCACTCCATATATCAGTATAACACTGTACAGCGAGTGAGGTGAAAAACTGCCGCACAGCGTAAACCCTGAACTCGTACCCGGAAAACCACTTCCTTAAAGGTACAGTCTCTTGGTGAATGTCTCTTTCAGTGTCCATTGTGGGTCACCACAGTCTCTTGAAAGATGCAGACTTTTTCCTGTACCACTGTGTGAAGAAAGTGTCTTCTAGAAACTGGGAGTAGTTTTAGGGGTTGAGATTGAGTCCATCTTCAACCTGAAATGTCCAACAAGCTCATCTTTAAAAGTCCAGCGAATACCAGTACCCCACCTCCACCTTACTGGCGTCTGATTCAGGTGGAGTTCTATGCCTATTGCTAATCCAGCCACAGGCCCATCCATCTGGGCCATCAAGAGTCACTCTCATCTCATTAGTCCATAAAACCTTTGAAAAATCTATCTTCAGATATTTCACCTTTGAAAAACCTGTCTTATAATATGTATATATAATATTTCTTGGCCCACTTGTGGCATTTAAACTTGTGTGTCTTGTTCAGTGGTGGTCGGGTTTCAGCCTTTCTTACCATTGCCATGTCTCTGAGCACTGAACACCTTGTACTTTTGGACACTCCAGGTAGGTTGTAGTTTGGGAATATGACAGCACTGGAGGATAATGGGTTCCTCGCAGCTTCATGTTTGTTTCTTCTCAAATCATGCAGTTAATTTGCATCTTTGTCTCTCAACTTGTTTCTTGCGAACCTTTTGACTATTTGCAACAAAACATTTGATGGTTCTGTGGTCACGTCCTAATATCTTGGCAATTTCCAGAGTGCTGCATCCCTCAGAATGATGTGTTAGAGTTTTTGATTTTATAGTTTCTGACTTTTCAGAGTTTTTATAAATTATATTCCTCTTACATTTTCCACATTGAGGGACTAATTAAGGTTTTTCTTATTCTTATTCTCAAACTGTCATGTAACATCATCAGTTGTATGTTGTATCATCAGATTCCACATGTATGCTTTTGTCAGATATATGTATCTATGTCAGAATATGTTTGGGGATTTCAGGCTAGGTTTCAGACTGGATGTTGTAAAGCGCCTTGAGATGATTTGTATTGTTATTGACACTAAATATTTAACTGGACTGAATTGTTGATCTCCCAAGGCCACACCCTCCCTCATTTCACAAATGCACATCAATTTGTATGCTTAAATCCAATAGCCTTGTTGTGTAAGCCAACACCTCAACCACCAGGACTTGTACCGGTCCCAGGTCAGGAAGCGGGCCAGGAAAATCTCCATAGACACCTCACACCCTGGTCACAAACTGTTTAGACTCCTCCCCTCAGGCCGGCACTACAGAGCACTGTACGCCAAAACCACCCGCCACAAGGACAGTTTCTTCCCCCAGGCTGTCGCTCTGATGAACTCTGAGCAGTCACAGAGTGCGAGTCCACCCACATGAACAATAGACAATACCCTTCACTGTATATATTCACTGTACAATAACCCCGGTGTATATATTATCCTATATTTTATATAACAGAGTGAGATTTATTTTATTTTATTGTGTTTTATTTTATTTTATTCTATTCTTATTTCGCTATTTAAGTTGTACTAGAGAGTAAAGTTACTGGAGTCAAATTCCTTGTATGTGCACATACTTGGCCAATAAAGCTGATTCTGACCACAACCATTTTATTGAGTGTCCAGGGAGGGGACTGTGGCTGGTATCTAAATTATATTCAAATATTATCATATTAGTTAAAAATATCCATCATTCAACATATTGGTGAGGATTCAGAATCCGCTACCCTCAAAATAAAAAAAGAGTAAAAGAACACGAATGCAGACAGTTACCTGTGAAGCTAGCTGGGTCGATAATGATCCACTCCACAGTCCATTTTTTTATTTCATCTGTTTCTTCCTTCAGCAGCATCCTGATCTCTTTGGCATTGTATGTGAGAGAGCTGCAAAGCAACACAATGTTCAATTTGTTTCCAGGAAAACATCAGGAGAAAAACGTGATCCACTTTAAATGCTTAAGCTCCTATAAACAAAATAACACATTGTTAAGGGTCCATGCAAATTAAGTTACAGGATCCCAATTGATCTTTCTGTGATTTTTATTCTTATTATTTTTAAGGGACCATGCAAACAAAGTTGTAGGATCCCAATTGATTTTTTTTTATTAGGGCCCGGGCAATGAAGTGCAGGGGCCCAACGGGCGGGGCAGTCACCGTATGGGTTGCTTGCAGCTTTAATTTATATTCAGTCAGTCATCTTCTATACCCGTTTAGTCCTGTTAGGGGTCACGAGGGCGAGAGGCAGGGGAGGGGTACACCCTGGTACAGGGCCAACACAGAGACAGACAACCATTCACATTCACATGCACATGCAATTTAGAATCACCAATGTCTTTGGATGGTGGGAGGAAGCTGGAGTACCCACGAGACACAGGGAGAACATGCAAACTCCACACAGAAAAGCCAGCCGGACCATGGATTCGAACCGGTGACCTTCTTGCTGTGAGGCATCAGTGCTAACCACCTCTCCACTGTGCGCCCTTAATTAGGGCCCGAGCACGCAAGGCGGCGAAGGCCCTATTGTTTTTCGAATGTTTATTATTTTTATTTTTATTATTAGGGCCCGAGCACGCAAGGCGGCGAAGGCCCTATTGTTTTTCGAATGTTTATTTTTTTTATTTTTTATTATTAGGGCCCGAGCACGCAAGGCGGCAAAGGCCCTATTGTTTTTCGAACGTTTATTAGGGCCCGAGCAACGAAGTGCAGGGGCCCAACGGGGCCATGCAACGGAGTTGCAAGGACCCTATTGTTTTCGTACTGTTTATTAGTGCCGAGTGCCTATGACACGGCATAGGCACGAGGCCACTCTTGATCTTCTGCGTGTTTCTTTGCAGTTTTATTTTTCATTTTCCGCCCTTTTTCGCCGATTAACGCGGCCCGAGCCGGCAAGAGGACCCCAACACATGATATATCGAAACGCGTGTTTTGATCCCGAATCCTATGCTATTACTTGGATAAGCGATCGGTGAGTTTTTCGCGAATTTATTCGCGAAAAAAGGCGAAAAGTTTCCCATTGAAATGAATGGGAGACCCCGAAAAATCAACAGGCATTTTCTACAATCAATTGCTCTGGCATACTTTCACCCAGACACTTCATTTAAACTTTAAAACGTAGACACTCTTGTCTTCTCTTCAGAGATTCCCTTCACTTATCGACACCTTTTACCGTTTTTAAACCATTAAGCCTCAAAGATGTGAAGGTTTTTACTCAAATTTCAGGGTTTATAATGGGTGTGTATTGCGCGGAATGTTCGCGCTAGAGTGGATGACGTCATCAGCTAGAGTGAAGAGGAGAGAAGAAAATTAGGCAAAAAATAAAATAGAAACTGCTCCGGTGGCCACAAATTTCACACCACAGACATAATTTATACATAGAAACGTAGGAAAATGTGTCTTCTCGCTCACAATTCGTCTGCTAAAGCTGTAAGTCTTATAGTTTTGGCGTGAGACGCAAAGCTGCGCCAGCAAACCCCTTCCTCGCTCCATAGACTGCAATGTTAAATTTGTGGAGCAAAGCAGAAGCAATCCTTTGTTTAAAATCGCTTTAAATAGCTCACATTTCTACATTTTACCCACAAACTGCATATCTAGACGTTCAGGAAAGCCTCAAGATGCCCAAAGTGAAGTCGGTTCAACGATTGGACACACGGTTTGGCCACAAGGCCTTCCTGTTCGAGGCCGTGGTTCCAGCATTTTCGCCCACTCTAGTCCTTTTCTAACTGATATTCAAACTGGTAACCGTGGCAACCAGGGGCTCCACAGAAAGAGGCGGGAAAACATAAGTAACTGGTCTGTAGGGCGGCAATTTTGGGGCAATGTTAATGGAAACAGCCCACTCTGGAAACTTCTAACTGAAGTAACTGGTCTGTGGGGCGGCCATTTTGGCTTTTGGCACCCAAGTTGAACAATGACAGGTGTCTGTCTGTCATTGGCTAGCGAGTCATGCTAATTGCTAACATTAGCGGCTAATGCTAATTTTTAGTGGCTAGAAATTGGTGGTAGCATTACTGACAGCATTAGCATGTTAGCGAATAGCATATTAGCAATTAGCATGTTAGCAATTAGCATCTATTTAAGTTTTAGTGGCTTAAAACACATGCTAACACTACCAATGTTAAAATAAGTGGCTAGCGCATCACGCCAATTGCTAACATTAGCAGCTAATGGCAACAGCCCACTCGGCACTTCAAAAACTTCCGCGGGAATTTTCTAGTTAGGGCCCGAGCACGCAAGGCGGCGAAGGCCCTATTGTTTTTCGAATGTTTATTATTTTTAGGGCCCGAGCACGCAAGGCGGCGAATGCCCTATTGTTTTTCGAATGTTTATTATTTTTATTTTTATTATTATTATTATTATTTATTTATTTTTTTTCTTTCTTCAGTTTCCCCAAAGTAAATCGCCTTTTTGACAGCCTAAAAGTACTCGAAAACTCACGAAAATGTGCCTACCCCCCCAAAAGTCGGGCGTAAAATTACGTATTTTGGGGGTCTCGCACAAGGTTGTAACAAAATGGCTCAACAGCGCCACCTAGATGTGCGTTTTCGGAGTAGCCCCTCGACACGGTTTCACGCACATCTACGACATTTGGAGGAAGTATGTAACTGACAGAGACGCACAAAAAAGCCTCCTGGAGCCATAGTCCAACTCCAACAAGAAGTCCGCCATCTTGCATCAAAAATCATATTTGGTCACAAGTGTGCACATTTACACACCTCGTATTTGAACGAACTCCTCCTAGAGCTTTCGTCCTATCTGTTCGAAACTTTTCTTGTGTCTGTTCTTAAGGCTTTGACGATGAAAGGTTGATCAAGCCGTATTCCTTGGATTTACTGTGGGTCAGGGGCGGGGCCACGAAATGTGGCGTGTTTTCATGAAAATTTGACGTGCTGTAACTTTGCGGAAAATACTCCAGTAGTCACCAAACCTCTGATATATAATGCCAGTCTGGTCTAGTACACATTTCCATAACAACATTTGGTGCTTTTCAGAGCAGGCAGCCCCCCCACACTTTTCGACACAGAGTTATAGAACCTCAGCCGAATTGTAGACCGTGGTAAGACCTACAAAATGTCTCTTGGAGCAATGGGCTACAATTAACAGGAAGTAAGATATTTATGCATGAAAATCACCATTTATGGTGATTTGGCCTGGTTGACAAGGGGTCATATTTGAACGGATTCCTCAGAGGGATTTTCTCCAATTGACTTTAAATTCTGTAGGTGTGTTCATATGGTCATCCTGAGTAAAACTTCTCAAAAGTATGAACCTTGAGGAAACTGTGTGGGCGTGGCGCTCCATCAAATTTGAGCCTCTAACCCAAAATTGTAGCTCCATTGACTTTTTGGCTCGTTTTTAAGGGAAAACTGTGCGGCTTTCATATACTTTCTCAGAGCTGTCTGAAACTTCTTGAGTTTGTTAAGAGCAATATTCTCTAAAATTCGGCGGGATAAATAATTATGAGACGGGGCATAATCGCTCTATAGCGCCCCCTGCAAATTTTCTTTGAGGCAGCCCCGCCACAGTTTTCGACACAGAGTCATATAACTTTTTTAGATTATAGATTTTATTCAATTGTCTTGGTAGGTGTGTTCATATAGACTTTCTGGGTAAGCAATATAGACTTCCTGACTAAGCATTTTAAAAATTCCATATTTTGATGAAACTGTCGGGGCGTGGCAAAATTCGATGTTCCGTCATGAAAGGGGAAGCACCTGCCGATGGGCTTGTCGTGCACAGAAATTCAAAAAAATTGGCCTAATGCACCACAAGGTCAAATCTCCCGCCCAACGTGCCGCACCCCCCGAAGCACACGGACGTGCGAGGGCCCGTCCAATGCTGCTCGCAGCTTTAATTAGGGCCCGAGCACGCAAGGCGGCAAAGGCCCTATTGTTTTTCGAATGTTTATTATTTATTAGGGCCCGAGCACGCAAGGCGGCGAAGGCCCTATTGTTTTTCGAATGTTTATTATTTTTATTTTTATTATTATTATTATTATTATTTTTTTTTCTTTCTTCAGTTTCCCCAAAGTAAATCGCATTTTTGACAGCCTAAAAGTACTCGAAAACTCACGAAAATTTGCCTACCCCCCCAAAGGCAGGCGTAAAATTACGTATTTTGGGGGTCTCGCACAAAGGCATAACAAAATGGCTCAACAGCGCCACCTAGATGTGCATTTTCGGAGTAGCCCCTCGACACAGTTTCACGCACATCTACGGCATTTGGAGGGAGTATATAACAAACAGAGACACACAAAAAAGCCTCCTGGAGCCATAGTCCACCTCCAACAGGAAGTCCGCCATCTTGCATCAAAAATCATATTTGGTCACAAGTGTGCACATTTCCACACCTCGTATTTGAACGAACTCCTCCTAGAGCTTTCGTCCTATCTGTTCGAAACTTGTCGTGTGTGTTCTTAAGGCCTTGCCGATGAAAGGTTGATCAAGCCGTATTCCTTGGATTTACTGCGGGGGAGGGGCGGGGTCACGAAATGTGGCGTGTTTTCATGAAAATTTGACGTGCTGTAACTTTGTGGAAAATACTCCAGTAGTCACCAAACCTCTGATATATAATGCCAGTCTGGCCTAGTACACATTTCCATAACAACATTTGGTGATTTTCAGAGCGCCACCTACTGGCGATAGAAACATTTCATTTTTACATTATGACGTCCAGCTCGGACAATATCGACCATACGGGGCTGAAACTCAGTTAAACTATCGGAAACAACTTTGGGAAGAAACCCTCCAAAAATGGAAACTTTTCCAGAAACTATGTGGACACGGTGGCCCATCAAAGTCAAGCGTCCCGATTTTTTTCCAAAAATCCAAGACTCCATTGACCTTTTAGGATCATTTTCAGGCAAAAGTGTGCGGCTTTAATATACTTTCTCCGAGCTGTCTAAAACTTCTTGGCGTTATTAAGGTCAATATTCTCTAAACTTCGGCTGCACAATTAATTAGGAGGCGGCCCAGAATCGCTCTATAGCGCCCCCTAGATTTTTTTCTTTCAGGCAACCCCCCCACAGTTTTCGACACAGAGTTATAGAACCTTGGGCGAATTGTAGACTATGGCAAGACTTACGAAATGTCTCTTGGAGCAATGGGTTAAAATTATCAGGAAGCGAGATATTTATGCATGAATATCACCATTTTTGGTGATTCGGGCTGGTTGACAAGGGGTCATAGTTGAACCAATTCCTCCTAGGGATTTTATTCAATTGTCTTGGTAGGTGCGTTCATATAGACTTCCTGAGTAAAACTTCTCAAAAGTATGAACCTTGAGGAACATGTGTGGCCGTGGCGCTCCATCAAATTTGACCCTATGATCCAGAACTGTAAATCCATTGACTTTTTGACTAGTTTTGAAGGCGAAACTGTGTGGCTTTCATATACTTTCTCAGAGCTGTCTGAAACTTCTTGAGGTTATTAAGTGCAATATTCTCTAAGATTCGGCTGCATAATTAATTAGGAGGCGGGGCATAATCGCTCTAAAGCGCCCCCTGCAAATTTTCTTTTAGGCAACCCCGCCACAGTTTTCAACACAGTTATACAGTAAAACTTTTTTAGATTATAGATTTTATTCAATTGACTTGGTAGGTGTGTTCATATAGACTTCCTGAGTAAGCGTGAAACTGTCGGGGCGTGGCAAAGTTCGATGTTTCGTCATGAAAGGGAAGCACCTGCTGATGGGCTTGTCGTGTTTAGAAATTCTCAAAAATTGCCCTAATTCACCAGAAGGTCAAATCTCCCACCCAACGTGCCGCACCCCCCGACGCGCACGGACGTGCGAGGGCCCGTCCAATGCTGCTCGCAGCTTTAATTAGGGCCCGAGCACGCAAGGCGGCGAAGGCCCTATTGTTTTTCGAATGTTTATTATTTTATTTTTTTTATTATTATTATTTTTTTTTTTCTTTTCTTTCTTCAGAATCCTAAAAGTAAATCGCATTTTTGACGGCCTAAAAGTACTCGAAAACTCACGGAAATTTGCCTACCCCCCCAAAGTCAGGTGTAAAATTACGTATTTTGGGGGTCTCGTACAAGGGCGTAACAAAATGGCTCAACAGCGCCACCTAGATCTTCGTTTTCGGAGTAGCCCCTCGACACGGTTTCATGCACGTCTACGACATTTGGAGGGAGTATGTAACAGACAGAGACGCACAAAAAAGCCTCCTGGAGCCATAGTCCAACTCCAACAGGAAGTCCGCCATCTTGCATCAAAAATCATATTTGGTCACAAGTGTGCACATTTCCACACCTCGTATTTGAACGAACTCCTCCTAGAGCTTTCGTCCTATCTGTTCGAAACTTGTCGTGTGTGTTCTTAAGGCCTTGACGATGAAAGGTTGCTCAGGCCGTATTCCTTGGATTTACTGTGGGTCAGGGGCGGGGCCACGAAATGTGGCGTGTTTTCATGAAAGTTTGACGTGCTGTAACTTTGCGGAAAATACTCCAATCGTCACCAAACCTCTGATATATAATGCCACTCTGGCCTAGTACACATTTCCATAACAACATTTGGTGATTTTCAGAGTGCCACCTGGTGGCGATACAAACATGTCATTTTTACAAGATGACGTCCAGCTCGGACAATATCGACCACACGGGGCTGAAACTTTCGGAAACTATCAGAAACACCTTCACCCTCCAAAAATGGAAACTTTTCCAGAAACTATGTAGACACGGTGGCCCATCAAAGTCAAGCGTTCCGATTTTTTTCCAAAAATCCAAGACTCCATTGACTTTTAGGATAATTTTCAGGCAAAAGTGTGCGGCTTTAATATACTTTCTCAGAGCTGTCTGAAACTTCTTGAGGTTATTAAGAGCAATATTCTCTAAAATTCGCCTGCATAACTAATTACGAGGCGGGGCATAATCGCTCTATAGCGCCCCCTGCAAATTTTCTTTGAGGCAACCCCGCCACAGTTTTCGACACAGAGTTATCGAACTTTTTTAGATTATACATTTTATTCAATTGACATGGTAGGTGTGTTCATATAGACTTCCTGAGTAAGCGTGAAACTGTCGGGGCGTGGCAAAGTTCGATGTTTCGTCATGAAAGGGAAGCACCTGCTGGTGGGCTTGTCGTGTTTAGAAATTCTCAAAAATTGCCCTAATTCACTAGAAGGTCAAATCTCCCACCCAACGTGCCGCACCCCCCGACGCACACAGATGTGCGAGGGCCCGTCCAATGCTGCTCGCAGCTTTAATTATTCTTTTTTTTCTTTTCTTTCTTCAGAATCCCCAAAGTAAATCGCCTTTTTGACGGCCTAAAAGTACTCGAAAACTCACGGAAATTTGCCTACCCCCCCAAAGTCGGGTGTAAAATTACGTATTTTGGGGGTCTCGCACAAGGGCGTAACAAAATGGCTCAATAGCGCCACCTAGATGTGCGTTTTCGGAGTAGCCCCTCGACACGGTTTGACGCACGTCTATGACATTTGGAGGGAGTATGCAACAGACAGAGACGCACAAAAAAGCGTCCTGGAGCCATAGTCCAACTCCAACAGGAAGTCCGCCATCTTGCATCAAAAATCATATTTGGTCACGAGTGTGCACATTTCCACACCTCGTATTTGAACGAACTCCTCCTAGAGCTTTCGTCCTATCTGTTCGAAACTTGTCGTGTGCGTTCTTAAGGCCTTGACGATGAAAGGTTGATCAAGCCGTATTCCTTGGATTTACTGTAGGGGAGGGGCGGGGCCACGAAATGTGGCGTGTTTTTATGAAAATTTGACTTGCTTGACGTGCTGTAACTTTGCGGAAAATACTCCAATCGTCACCAAACCTCTGATATATAATGCCAGTCTGGCCTAGTATACATTTCCATAACAACATTTGGTGATTTTCAGAGCGCCACCTACTGGTGATAGAAACATTTTATTTTTACAAGATGACGTGCAGCTCGGACAATATCGACCATACGGGGCTGAAACTCAGTGAAACTATCGGAAACGACTTTAGGAAGAAACCCTCCAAAAATAGAAACTTTTCCAGAAACTATGTAGACACGGTGGCCCGTCAAAGTCAAGCGTCCCGATTTTTTTCCAAAAATCCAAGACTCCATGTTCATATAGACTTCCTGAGTAAGCGTGAAACTGTCGGGGCATGGCAAAGTTCGATGTTACGTCATGAAAGGGAAGCACCTGCTGATGGGCTTGTCGTGTTTAGAAATTCTCAAAAATTGCCCTAATTCACCAGAAGGTCAAATCTCCCACCCAACGTGCCGCACCCCCCGACGCGCACGGACGTGCGAGGGCCCGTCCAATGCTGCTCGCAGCTTTAATTCTTCTTCTTTTTTTTCTTTTCTTTCTTCAGAATCCTAAAAGTAAATCGCATTTTTGACGGCCTAAAAGTACTCGAAAACTCACGGAAATTTGCCTACCCCCCAAAGTCGGGTGTAAAATTACGTATTTTGGGGGTCTCGCACAAGGGCGTGACAAAATGGCTCAACAGCGCCACCTAGATCTTCGTTTTCGGAGTAGCCCCTCGACACGGTTTGACGCACGTCTACGACATTTTGAGGGAGTATGTAACAGACAGAGACGCACAAAAAAGCCTCTTGGAGCCATACTCCAACTCCAACAGGAAGTCCGCCATCTTGCATCAAAAATCATATTTGGTCACAAGTGTGCACGTTTCCACACCTCGTATTTGAACGAATTCCTCCTAGAGCTTTCGTCCTATCTGTTCGAAACTTGGCGTGTGTGTTCTTAAGGCCTTGACGATGAAAAGTTGCTCAAACCGTAATCCTTGGATTTACTATGGGGGAGGGGCGGGGCCACGAAATGTGGCGTGTTTTCATGAAAATTTGACGTGCTGTAACTTTGCGGAAAATACTCCAACCGTCACTAACCCTCTGATATATAATGCCAGTCTGGCCTAGTACCCATTTCCATAACAACATTTGGTGATTTTCAGAGCACCACCTAGTGGCGATACAAAAATGTCATTTTTACAAGATGGCGTCCAGCTCGGAAAATATCGACCATACGGGGCTGAAAGTCAGGGAAACTATCAGAAACACCTTTGGGAGGAAACCCTCCAAAAATAGAAACTTTTCCAGAAACTATGTGGACACGGTGGCCCATCAAAGTCAAGCGTCCCGATTTTTTTTCAAAAATCCAAGACTCCATTGACTTTTAGGATCATTTTCAGGCAAAAGTGTGCGGCTTTAATATACTTTCTCAGAGATATCTGAAACTTCTTGAGGTTATTAAGAGCAATATTCTCTAAAATTGAATCTCAAACTTGGGAGGTGTGTTCATTAGGTCATCCTGATTAAATCTTATCAGTAGGATTTTCCCTTGAGGAAACTGTGTGGCCGTGGCGCTCCATCAAATTTGAGCCTCTGATCCAAAATTGGAACTCCATTGACTTTTTGGCTAGTTTTTAAGGCAAAACTGTGCGGCTTTCATATACTTTCTCAGAGCTGTCTGAAACTTCTTGAGGTTATTAAGAGCAATATTCCCTAAAATTCGGCTGCATAATTAATTAGGAGGCGGGGCATAATCGCTGTGTAGCGCCCCCTGCAAATTTTCTTTGAGGCAGCCCCGCCACACAGTTATACAACTTTTTTAGATTATAGATGTTATTCAATTGTCTTGGTAGGTGTGTTCATATAGACTTTCTGGGTGCGCAATATCAAAATTCCATATTTTGATGAAACTGTGAGGGTGTGCCAAAGTTCGATGTTCCGTCATGAAAGGGGAAGCACCTGCTGATGCACTTCTCGTGCTCAGAAATTCCCAAAAATTGGCCTAACGCACCAGAAGGTCAAACCTCCCACCCAACGTGCCGCACCCCCCAACGGGCGCAGACGTGCGAGGGCCCAATGCTGCTCGCAGCTTTAATTAGGGCCCGAGCACGCAAGGCGGCGAAGGCCCTATTGTTTTTCGAATGTTTATTATTATTTTTTTTATTATTAGGGCCCGAGCACGCAAGGCGGCGAAGGCCCTATTGTTTTTCAAATGTTTATTATTTTTTTTTTATTATTTTTTTTTTTCTTTTCTTTCTTCAGAATCCTAAAAGTAAATCGCATTTTTGACGGCCTAAAAGTACTCGAAAACTCACGAAAATTTGCCTACCCCCCCAAAGTCGGGTGTAAAATTACGTATTTTGGGGGTCTCGCACAAGGCTACGATTAACAGGAAGCGAGATATTTATGCATGAATATCACCATGGTGATTCGGCCTGGTTGACAAGGGGTCATATTTGAACGGATTCATCAGAGGGATTTTATCCGATTGATTTTAAACTCAGTAGGTGTGTTCATTAGGTTATCCTGATTAATCCTTATCAGAAGGATTTAACCTTGAGGAAACTGTGTGGGCATGGCGCTCCATCAAATTTGAGCCTCTGATCCAAAATTGGAACTCCGTTGACTTTTTGGCTCGTTTTTAAGGCACAACTGTGCGGCTTTCATATAGTTTCTCATAGCTGTCGGAAACTTCTTGAGGTAATTGAGAGCAATATTCTCTAAAATTCGGCAACATCATTAATTAGGAGGCGGGGCATAATCGCTCTATAGCGCCCCCTGCAAATTTTCTTTGAGGCAGCCCCGCCACAGTTTTGGACACAGAGTTATAGAACTTTTTTAGAGTATAGATTTTATTCAAATGTCTTGGTAGGTGTGTTCATATAGACTTCCTGAGTAAGCGTGAAACTGTCGGGGCGTGGCAAAGTTCGATGTTTCGTCATGAAAGGGAAGCACCTGCTGATGGGCTTGTCGTGTTTAGAAATTCTCAAAAATTGGCCTAATGCACAGAAGGTCAAATCTCCCACCCAACGTGCCGCACCCCCCCACGCGCACGGACGTGCTCGGGCCCGTCCAATGCTGCTCGCAGCTTTAATTAGGGCCCGAGCACGCAAGGCGGCGAAGGCCCTATTGTTTTTCGAATGTTTATTATTTTTTTTTTTATTAGGGCCCGAGCACGCAAGGCGGCGAAGGCCCTATTGTTTTTCGAATGTTTATTATTTTTAGGGCCCGAGCACGCAAGGCGGCGAAGGCCCTATTGTTTTTCGAATGTTTATTATTTTTTTTTTTATTATTATTATTATTTTTTTTCTTTTCTTTCTTCAGAATCCTAAAAGTAAATCGCCTTTTTGACGGCCTAAAAGTACTCGAAAACTCACGGAAATTTGCCTACCCCCCCAAAGTCGGGTGTAAAATTACGTATTTTGGGGGTCTCGCACAAGGGCGTAACAAAATGGCTCAATAGCGCCACCTAGATGTGCGTTTTCGGAGTAGCCCCTCGAAACGGTTTGACGCACGTCTATGACATTTGGAGGGAGTATGCAACAGACAGAGACGCACAAAAAAGCGTCTTGGAGCCATAGTCCAACTCCAACAGGAAGTCCGCCATCTTGCATCAAAAATCATATTTGGTCACGAGTGTGCACATTTCCACACCTCGTATTTGAACGAACTCCTCCTAGAGCTTTCGTCCTATCTGTTCGAAACTTGTCGTGTGCGTTCTTAAGGCCTTGACGATGAAAGGTTGATCAAGCCGTATTCCTTGGATTTACTGTAGGGGAGGGGCGGGGCCACGAAATGTGGCGTGTTTTTATGAAAATTTGACGTGCTTGACGTGCTGTAACTTTGCGGAAAATACTCCAATCGTCACCAAACCTCTGATATATAATGCCAGTCTGGCCTATTACACATTTCCATAACAACATTTGGTGATTTTCAGAGCGCCACCTACTGGCGATAGAAACATTTTATTTTTACAAGATGACGTGCAGCTCGGACAATATCGACCATACGGGGCTGAAACTCAGTGAAACTATCGGAAACGACTTTGGGAAGAAACCCTCCAAAAATAGAAACTTTTCCAGAAACTATGTAGACACGGTGGCCCGTCAAAGTCAAGCGTCCCGATTTTTTTCCAAAAATCCAAGACTCCATTGACCTTTTAGGATCATTTCGAGGCAAAAGTGTGCGGCTTTAATATACTTTCTCAGAGCTGTCTAAAACTTCTTGAGGTTATTAAGAGCAATATTCCCCAAAATTCGGCTGCATAATTAATTAGGAGGCGGGGCATAATCGCTCTATAGCGCCCCCCTGGAAGTTATTTTTCAGGCAGCCCCGCCACAGTTTTTGACACAGAGTTATAGAACCTTGGCCGACTTGTAGACCGTAGTGAGACCTACAAAATGTCACTTGGAGCAATGGGCTACAATTAACAGGAAGTAAGATATTTATGCATGAAAATCACCATTTACAGTGATTCGGCCTGGTTGACAAGGGGTCATATTTGAACGGATTCCTCAGAGGGATTTTATCCAATTGACTTTAAACTCTGTAGGTGTGTTCATATGGTCATCCTGAGTAAATCTTTGCCCTTGAGGAAACTGTGTGGGTGTGGCGCTCCATCAAATTTGACCCTCTGATCCAAAATTGGAACTCCATTGACTTTTTGGCTAGTTTTTAAGGCAAAACTCTGCGGCTGTCTTATACTTTCTCAGAGCTGTCTGAAACTTCTTGACGTTATTAAGAGCAATATTCCCTAAAATTCGGCTGCATAATTAATTAGGAGGCGGGGCATAATCGCTCTATAGCGCCCCCTGCAAATTTTCTTTGAGGCAACCCCGCCACAGTTTTGGACACAGAGTTATAGAACTTTTTTAGATTATAGATTTTATTCAATTGACTTGGTAGGTGTGTTCATATAGACTTCCTGAGTAAGCGTGAAACTGTCGGGGCGTGGCAAAGTTCGATGTTTCGTCATGAAAGGGAAGCACCTGCTGGTGGGCTTGTCGTGTTTAGAAATTCTCAAAAATTGCCCTAATTCACCAGAAGGTCAAATCTCCCACCCAACGTGGCGCACCCCCCGACGGGCACGGACGTGCGAGGGCCCGTCCAATGCTGCTCGCAGCTTTAATTATTCTTTTTTTTCTTTTCTTTCTTCAGAATCCTAAAAGTAAATCGCCTTTTTGACGGCCTAAAAGTACTCGAAAACTCACGAAAATTTGCCTACCCCCCCAAAGTTGGGTGTAAAATTACGTATTTTGGGGGTCTCGCACAAGGGCGTGACAAAATGGCTCAACAGCGCCACCTAGATGTGCGTTTTCGGAGTAGCCCCTCGACACGGTTTCACATACGTCTATGACATTTGGAGGGAGTATGTAACAGACAGAGACGCACAAAAAAGCCTCCTGGAGCCATAGTCCAACTCCAACAGGAAGTCCACCATCTTGCATCAAAAATCATATTTGGTCACAAGTGTGCACATTTCCACACCTCGTATTTGAACGAACTCCTCCTAGAGCTTTCGTCCTATCTGTTCGAAACTTGTCGTGTGTGTTCTTAAGGCCTTGACGATGAAAGGTTGCTCAAGCCGTATTCCTTGGATTTACTGTGGGGGAGGGGCGGGACCTAGAAATGTGGCGTGTTTTCATGAAAATTTGACGTGCTGTAACTTTGCGGAAAATACTCCAATCGTCACCAAACCTCTGATATATAATGCCAGTCTGGCCTAGTACACATTTCCATAACAACATTTGGTGATTTTCAGAGCGCCACCTGCTGGCGATAGAAACATTTCATTTTTACAAGATGACGTCCAGCTCGGACAATATCGACCATATGGGGCTGAAACTCAGTGAAACTATCGGAAACAACTTTGGGAAGAAACCCTCCAAAAATGGAAACTTTTCCAGAAACTATGTGGACACGGTGGCCCATCAAAGTCAAGCGTCCAGATTTTTTTCCAAAAATCCAAGACTCCATTGACCTTTTAGGATCATTTTCAGGCAAAAGTGTGCGGCTTTGATATACTTTCTCAGAGCTGTCTGAAACTTTTTGAGGTTATTAAGAGCAGTATTCTCTAAAATTCGGCTTTATAATTAATTAGGAGGCGGGGCATAATCGCTCTATAGCGCCCCCTAGAGATTTTCTTTCAGGCAGCCCCCCCACAGTTTTCGACACAGAGTTATAGAACCTCAGCCGAATTGTAGACCGTGGTAAGACCTACAAAATGTCTCTTGGAGCAACGGGCTACAATTAACAGGAAGCCAGATATTAATGCATGATAATCACCATTTTTGGTGATTTGGCCTGGTTGACAAGGGGTCATATTTGAACCAACTCCTCCTAGGGATTTTATCCGATTGACTTCAAACTTGGTAGGTGTGTTCATTAGGTCATCCTGATTAAATCTTATCAGAAGGATTTGCCCTTGAGGAAACTGTGTGGGCGTGGCGCTCCATCAAATTTTACCCTCTGATCCAAAATTGGAACTCCATTGACTTTTTGGCTAGTTTTTAAGGCAAAACTGTGCGGCTTTCATATACTTTCTCAGAGCTGTCTGAAACTTCTTGAGGTTATTAAGAGCAATATTCTCTCAACTTCGGCTACATAATTAATTAGGAGGCGGGGCATAATCGCTCTATAGCGCCCCCTGCAAATTTTCTTTGAGGCAGCCCCGCCACAGTTTTCGACACAGAGTTATAGAACTTTTTTAGAGTATAGATTTTATTTTATTGTCTTGGTAGGTGTGTTCATATAGACTTTCTGGGTAAGCAATATCAAAATTCCGTATTTAGATGAAACTGTCGGGGCGTGGCAAAGTTCGATGTTCCGTGATGACATTGGAAGCACCTGCTGATGGGCTTGTCGTGCTCAGAAATTCACAAAAATTGGCAGAATGCACCAGAAGGTCAAATCTCCCACCCAACGTTCCGCACCCCCCGACGGGCACGGACGTGCGAGGGCCCGTCCAATGCTGCTCGCAGCTTTAATTTATATTATTATTATTATTATTATTATTAGTGCCGAGTGCCTATGTCAAGAGGCCCCTCCTCCCATAGGGAGGAGGGGCCTCGTGCCATAGGCACGAGGCCACTCTTGATCTTCTGCGTGTTTCTTTGCAGTTTTATTTTTACTTATTATTATTCCTTTTCCGCCCTTTTTCGCCGATTAATGCGGCCCGAACCGGCCAGAGGACCCCAACACATGATATATCGAAACGTGTGTTTTGATCCCGAATCCCGGGCTATTACTTGAATAAGCGAATAAGCTTAAAAGTCATGCTAACACTAAACCAATGTTAAAATAATTGGCTAGCGCATCATGTTAATTGCTAACATTAGCGGCTAATGCTAATTCTTAGTGGCTAGAAATTGGTGGTTGCATTAGTGGCAGCATTAGCATGTTGGCGAATAGCATATTAGCAATTAGCATGTTAGCATTAGCATGTTAGCAATTAGCATCTACTTAATTTTTAGCGGCTTAAAAGACATGCTAACACTAAACCAATGTGAAAATAAGTGGCTAGCGCATCATGCTAATTGCTAACATTAGCAGCTAATGGCAACAGCCCACTCGGCACTTTCAAAATTTCTGCGGGAATTTTCTAGTTTTTATTATTATTTGGATCTTTGGAAAAGGCTTTCAATGTCTAAACATGCACGAAAAGTCCTGAAAATTAGCAGAAAAATTAATTTGCCTGAAAACTTTAATGTATCAGAGCCTTGAGCACGGGCATGGCAAATTGTTGTTTTGATAAAATTGTCAAAATTAGACAAAAGTCTTTTTCATAGGGTGTGTAAATCAGGCATTAAATCCTATCAGACTGACTTCAAAATTTGGAAATAGGTTGTCAAAAGACAGGTGAAGGAACGTGACAAAAACGTTTTACTTTTTGTTGAAGTGGCGTGGGTGTTCTGGCCCCTCAAAGGAAGGAAGTTGCATTAAACATACTGTAATTCAGTCCAAAGTGCATCAAACTTTACAGTATTGTGAATGGCCCCAGCTGCACACATCCAGTATTCATACAATTATTGTAGCGTCACCTATTATGAACAGGAAATGTCTGATTTTAGAGTATATTGGTAATGTGACCTGCTGTTCCTGTCAAGATGATTGGATTCTCTTCAGATTTTGTCAGGACAGACTTATGGCGTTCATGATCACCCACTGCAAAAATAGTGAGTTTTCATTAAACTTTGAGCCTGTTCTGGATGTGAACGTGAAAGGGTTTTCTTTCTTACTGATTCCATCATCATTTCAAGCAGTGTGCTACTTTGTCCAGCAGATAGAGCCATAGTATTGCTCTCTGGTGGCTTGCTGCCAATGTGTGTGTGTTGGTTAAAATTGTAATGACTGGTGAAGCTGTTTTAACATACTTAGATGCCACAGATAGAATAACTATGCAATTTTTTTGTTGATGCCACAGAGAGAATACATTCAAAACAGCTGAGACTTTCACTTACTTACTGATTCCATCATCATTTCAAGTAGTGTGCTACTTTGTCCAGCAGATGGAGCCATAGAATTTATCTCTGGTGGCTGTCTGTCTGTGAGTGTGTATGTGAAGCTGAAACATACTTTGATACCACAGAGAGAATACATTCAAAACAGCCAAAACTTCTAGCTGTCACAGATGATTTGCTCTGTAAAACATTGAATTGCACGGACTGTGCTTTGTGCCAAGGTGCATTGTTTCTCCAGTGTATCCCCTGAGAACTGCAGTGACCACGTCCTTGCCGGTCCCCGACAGGCGTGGGGTGTGAGCTTTAATTTTTGTCATTTGACCATACAAACGAAGTTGCAGGATCCCTGTTGATTTTGTTGTGATTTTTATTCTTCTTCATCTTCATTAATTCATCTTCTATACCCGCTTATTCCTGTTAAGAGTCATGGGGGTCTGCTATACCTATCCCAGCTGTCATCAGGGGTACACCCTGGACAGGTCGCCAGTCCATCGCAGGGCTAACACAGAGAGACAGGCAACCATTCACACTCACATGCACACCTACAGACAATATAGAATCACCAATTAACCTAATGAGCATGTCTTTGGATGGTGGAAAGAAGACAGAGTACAAACAAACAAAAAAAAGTAGTGATTACTGTAATTAAATTGGCATCGGTTACTATGACAACCAACCCCCAGAGTACCCAGAGAGAACCCAATGAGACACAGGGAGAAAATGCAAACTCCACACAGAAAGGCCCATGTACTGTTAGACTTGGTAGAAATCCTGCCATGTCACTTTGCCAAGGTGTATAATAAGCCAATTTACGTTACACCTCATACCTCGAGAACCATGCGCCCTAGAAATAAAATTATTTCTTCCTCTGATTCCTTACAAAGCCCTGGTTCTAATGAACTAGGCAATGCCTATTTCCACCTGCCATTTTTTTTCCGCCATTTTGAAAAAATTGCACCTCAACGCCCGTTCCTTCCTCTCTCACCAAACAGAATTATCCTGCGATAGACTGGCAAACTGTGCAGGGTGTACTCTGCATCCCCCACCCCCCGGGGCCCTTCACAGAACAAGTGGTTAACGAAGATTTGTTTCAGATTCAGATCTCATTTTTACACAACATTACTTTCAATCCTATTTTTTCAGTTGCAGATTTGTTTGCATAATTGCATTGTTTGCAATAGCTTATTATGTTGTTCAAGATCAAATTTGAGTTATTCATTTAAAATCTTCTAATGAAACTTTTGGCCTGGCCTCGAATAATTTTGGCATACGTGAACTTGAGTGTGCAGTTCTGCCAGTCGAAGGGAAAGTAGTTGACGTTGATGGAGCAGGAGGAGCGGAAGATGGCTGGAGGCAACCAGTAGCAAAGACCAGTAGGATCCACCAGTACGTTACTGTAGTAGGCCACCTGGAACTGGGCATCATTACTGAGGGGCAGAGAAAAGAAACATGTAGACAAACATGTCTTTAAATTTCATCCAATGCCACACATACAGTATTACCAACATAGAAACATTAAGAATGGTTTTCTGTACTGTTCAAGGACACAACAAACAACAAAATGCACATAATCATAAGTGTTTTTTAATTACAAAATTAAAAATTCAAATAATTTCGAATTTCTTTTACTTTTGCGTTAAAAATACAGAATTTAGTTTCATTTTAATGGAAAATTCATTATTCAACTTAATCCAAAAAAATCTATGTCCGCGTTAGTTGTAGCTTTGATTTTAGATATAGTAAAGAAACTCAACATATAGTCAATTTATGACATTAACACACTCCAATCGAGCATATTTATTTGTAAATATATTCATCTTCCACATTTGCTTCCTACATCTTTCAATGGATTCTTCATCCTTTTTGCCGCACTACACATAGTCAGTTTTGTTTTACCTACAGAGGTTCTTCTGGAATTCTCATCTTCATGTATCAGAAATATCTTCATCCCTATTAGAACCCTGGTTCTAATAGACTAGGCCACACCCATTTCCACCTCCCATTTGTTTCCACCATTGTGAAAACATGACACTTCAAAGCAAAATCAACTCCTCCTAGCCCGTTCATCAAATTCTCACCAAACTAAGCATATAACACCTGGCATCCATCCTGTCTCCGTTGGTGGGCAACACCCCCCACCACATTGAAAACTCCAGGGATTTCGTCCACAAGGTTAGAAACATCACACTGGGTCCAGAGGAAACCATCGTATCCTATGATGTTACCTCCCTCTTCACGTGTATCCCCACGGAGAAGCCACAAGAGTAGTAAGGGAAAGACTACTAAAGGATGACTCTTTGGCTGGTAGGACCGCTCTCACCCCAGACCAACTCTTCGTGTTACTTGATCTGTGCCTGACGACCACCTATTTCCAGTTTAATGGAGGTTTCTACAGGCAAAAACACGGCTGCGCTATGGGGTCACCAGTGTCACCTATTGTGGCCAATCTCTACATGGAGGAGGTCGAGACCAGAGCCCTGAACTCTTTTACTGGAAACACCCCCACCCACTGGTTCAGGTATGTGGATGACACTTGGGTTAAAATCAAGACGGATGAAGTGGAATTTTTCACAGAGCATATCAATGCAGTGGACGGCAACATCAAGTTCACTCGGGAGGACATCAGCAGGGGTAGTCTGGCTTTCCTGGACTGCTTGGTGCATGTGGAAGAAGACCGAAGCCTCAACATTGAAGTATATAGGAAACCCACCCACACTGATCAGCACTTATTATTTGACTCCCACCACCCCCTGGAGCACAAACTAGGGGTCATCAGAACGCTCCAGCACAGAGCACAGACGGTACCCACAAGACCGGATGGCCAGGAGAAGGAGCAGAAACACCTAAAACGGGCAGTCAAGACATGTGGTTATCCTAATTGGGCCTTTGTGAAAGGCTCAAAAATATACCCCAAAAGGGACAGAGAGGAGGAGAACGATAAGAGGAAAAACATCGTCATCCCCTACGTGGCTGGAGTGTCCGAGAAACTCAGGAGGATTTTCAGAAATCACCGTATTCCAGTTAATTTCAAACCAGGCAACACACTTAGGCAGAGACTGGTCCACCCTAAGGACAAAACACCCAGACAGAAACAGAGTAATGTGGTGTACGCTGTTCAGTGCAGTGAGGAGTGTACAGACTTGTACATTGGGGAAACTAAACAACCTATCCATAAACGCATGTACCAGCACAGGAGAGCCAGCTCATCAGGTAATGATTCAGCGGTCCACCTACACCTGAAGGACAAAGGACACTGTTTTGAGGATAACAACGTCCAAATCTTAGCCAGAGAAGACCGATGGTTTGAAAGAGGAGTTAAGGAAGCCATCTATGTCAGACGGGAAAAACCTTCACTAAACAGAGGAGGTGGACTGAGATTTAATTTGCCATCTATTTACAATACAGTTTTAACTTCTGTCCCCAAAAAGTTTCAGTCTCATTCACACCTTGACACTGGAGCCTCAGACGGACAAGAGTCGTTAGAGAACCATTCATAGAGAAGAGGACAGGGACCAAAACAGTCCCCCCTCACAACAGGTAAGTACCCAGTCATTAGTGGGAATAGCTGCACTAGTTTCAGGTTATTAGCATAACAAGCAAGGTTTCTCAGGAGGAGTTCCTATTTAAACCTCAGACTTCCCACCAGTCCCTCAGAACTGAAAAAGCTACTCGGATGAGTGGTGAACCGTCTTCTCCTAAATCTACAAGTCCAGTTGCCTTTTTGAAAACCTTTTTTGGATTAGCAGATAAAAACAAAATATAATGATAAGACCGGCATAAAAACATCCTGGTCAGATCTGAGACGTCTGCGAGGCTGTGAGGTCCAGACCAGCGAGCTTGATGAGATCCTGCAGGAACAGGCCGAAACTAAGGGCATGAGGCCGAGCTGGCAAAAAAAATAAATAAACAAAAACAAAACAAAAAACTCACGGGCTATATGAAGGACTGAGAATAACAGGGTTTTTATATATGCACAAATAAGTAAAATTTTAGTAGCATTTTTGTGTCCCCACCAATCTCAAAATCAAACCTACTCCCTTGTTTCTGGGCAAAGATAATGAAAAGTTCTCAATACTTTGTGAGTAGTCACCCAATCCTAATGACACTTAAACTGCTGTTGACCCCTAGTGACATTTGACTGAAAATTCTTTCTCCATCTAATTCCTAATATAACCCCTGTTCTAATGGAGTAGGCTGCACCCATTTCCACCTGCCATTTTTTCCCAACATTTTGAAAAAAATACTCAAATCAAAATCAACTATTCCTAGTCCGTTCATCCAATTCTCACCAAACTTGGCATGTATTATTTATGGACAAAGATAATAAAAAAATCTCAAAAGAACTTTAGCAGGGTTATTGATTACAAACTTAATGCATACTAATGTGTACTGTGTGGCACAGTATAACACCGAAGCTAATATTTTGTGAAGTACATACCCAAACTTAATCACACTTGATATCATTGATAATAATATGATTCTGTACAAGCACTCCTGTACAAGCAACTTTTGTGACCCTTGATATCTAGGGGGTGCTACAAAAGCAACATTTCAATATAGAAAAATAGCACTGTCTCTCAAAGAAAGACGGTAGTCTTGAGTCTTGTGGCTGTGCATGTATGCTGCTAAATGGTATGTTGCAGATATAAAGTAAAAATAAATCCATAGGCGGTACAGGTGACATGACATTTCTTAAGACTTTCAGGCTTATTCCCCTAATCCTTATGGAACTTAGAGAACCTTATTATAATATCCTTGCGCACAATCATGCCAAGTTTCGTGAAATTCAGGCTTCAAGGGGCACTTCACTACATGCTTATGTCTCACAAACCACCACAGTAAACTTCTTGAAATTTGAAATTAACAAACTGTGCATGACTCTTCAGAAGCCCACCAAGTTTCGTGCAATACGGTCGATAGGGGGCGCAACTGGTAACACTTAACCTCCTGTCAGGTCTTAACCCAACTGCTTTAACCTATTACTCCCTCTAGGGTCAGACTGAGACAATGGCATATGTGGAAGGCTGCATACAAGCCCACCAAATTTTGTTGCTTCCGGCCCGCCTGACTCTCATTCACTTGTCAGCCAAAGGATTTTCCACCCACTTATGCCTCTACGATCATCTAGTTATTCTTGTTTCTTTTTTGTTCTTTATTACTGTCCTTGTTTTGTTGGTGCCAATAAAATAAATAAAAGTTTCATAGACAGCTCGATCAATAGTTTGCTGCATGCTTATGTTTCCTAAGGATAAGATAAGATAGCCTTTATTGTCATGTGGCAGCTACAGGTGACAGGTGAAGGTAAAAAAAAAAAAAAAAACATGTAAATAAAAGTAAAAACATTTACCTAAATGTGTTATATTTAAATTTGTTTGATCCGATGCAAAGATAATACAAGTAAATATAAAATGCAGTTTTTAAATTAAGGTTTTTATTATTAAGGGAAAATAAACTAGAGGTCGACCGATAGTGGATTTTTGAATGCCGATATTATACCGATAGTTTGGAGCAGGAAAAAACCGATAACCGATTAATCGGCCGTTTATGCTGAAATATGATGCACGTTTATGCTTGTTGAACTAGTGGTACTTATTGCCTCTGCGAAGGAGGTTATGTTTGTTGACTTTCAACTTGTGAAGGTTTTATTTCACTTACAATGACACTTGTTATCGTCCAGTCGACTTCTCCACACATCACTTAACTCCTCTCAGCTGCCGCTGCACACGCTGCGTTTCTCTCTCTCTCTCCCATGCTCTCTCTCTCTCTCTCTCCCATGCTCTGTCTCTCTCGCTGTGTGTGAAGAGCAGCCCCGCCCCTCAGTGATCAGAGCGACAGAGCGGAGTTTTTTTTTTTTTTTTTTTTTTCAGAGGGAAAAAAAAAAGACAGCTATCGGCAACTATCGGCGCCAAATTCGCCCGATGCCGATAGTTTTTAAAACGTCCTATCGGCGCCGATTAATCGGCCAAACCGATTAATCCGTCGACCTCTAAAATAAACCAAGTGACCTGGTTGGGCCACCCTTAGCAGCAGCAACAACTGCAATCAAGCATTTGCGAGATCATGCCACATAGGATTCAGGTCAGGACTTTGACCAGCCCACTCCAAAGTCTTCCTTTTGTTTTTCTTCAGTCATTCAGAGGGTGACCTGCTGGTGTGTTTTGGATCATTGTCCTGCTGCAGAACCCAAGTTCGCTTCAGCTTGGGACCACAAACAGATGGCATTCTCATTCAGGATTTTTTTATTAGATAGCAGAATGTGTGATTCCATTTATCACAGCAAGTCTTCCAGGTTCTGAAGCAGCAAAACAGCCCCAGACCATCACAGTACCACCACCATACTTTACTGTTGGTATGATGTTCTTTTTTTGAAATGCGGCGTTATTGTAATGCCAGATGTAATGGGACACACGTGTTCCAAAAAGTCTTGTATTGTCAGTCCACGGAGTATTTTTCCAAAAGTCTTGTCTTGCTCATCAAGGCTTTTTCAAGTAAAACTAAGATCAGCCTTTATGTTCTTTTTGCTCAGCAGGCAATTTTTGCCCAGTCTCTTTTCTATGGTGGAATCATGAACACTGACCTTAACTGAGGCAAGTAAGGCCTGCAGTTCTTTGGATTGTTAGGACCTGAACCGGGTGGTGAGCAATGAAGGCTCACCATGACTACCAAGTTTTGAGCACATGGCTTTCTTTGTCTTGGAGACAAAGAAAAGCACCAGAACCCTAAGTCTCACAACCCTCCAGGTGTGGAAGCTGGATCAGGTTCCACATAGTGGGGAGGAATCTTCACAAGTTCTATCAGCCACGAAACAGAAGATTTTGTAGGCTAACCCTTCAACCAACAGGAGGTACACAGCTAGTTAGCACTGAGTTGCTAACACGCTACTTCAAAGAATGTAAGAGGAGCGGCTATTTTCCCTCCAATGAGTGTTATCAGGGCCACACAGCAAAAACTGCCTTTCAGCACTGGAACACCAGCTTGGTCCTTCCACCAGGAACCACCAGCTTAAAGAATAATATACCAAAGAGCGACTTTTTCTATAAAACACACACTCTTATATTCCAGACATGCACTCTACCAGCACATGGTCTTAGTTCCCTACTGGGTTAGCCATCTTGTCTTCTTTGTTCAAGACCTTAAGGCCTCAAGGCCTCAGCAGCCATTTTGACACACCTATAAACAATGAATGAGTGAATCCTGCCAACCTCTACACTGTCTAGAACTCCAAATTCCAGTTCCAAATTAACAATTTAGTATATCCTATGAGACTGATTTAATGATTTGGTTATCTCAGAAGTGTGGTGCCCCGAGGTGATCTGGTGTATTTCGATAAAATTATTTTTGATAATTATTTATGATGTTATTATGTTTTTTATTTTAATTTTATAATTTTGTTGAATTCTATTCAGTAATAAAGTTTTCCATTTTATAAGTTGTCAGCCTCCTGTCCTGGTCATTCTGGACCTAACCCTAACCTAACACATTTAATTCCCTTTTGTATTCCACACAATACAGGGCTTTTGTCAGAGGCCGGCTAACGGCTACCATAATGGAGGAATCAGATGAAAGCATGTTGTTAGGATTCTTGTAAGGATATTGAAAAAAGGTCTGGACACTGAGTATGCTCCAAGTGCAAAAACAAATAAATTGCACTTGGAGCATACTCAGTGTGCAGACCTTTTTTCAATATATTTATTCTTTTTGTCTAGCACCTGAATCATTATATTCGGATTTGCGCACCCGTATCTATTTTAGGATTCTTGTAAGGCAAATTTTATTTTAAAAACTACCTGATGGAAGCCTTGATAAAAGCAGGGTTTTGTGCAAATTGCATACCATGTTGTAGTGAGCACCGAAAGCATTTAAAGTTAATACTGTTCTGAAAAACTGCAGAAGGCACTATTTGGGACAAATATTGTTATGCAATTAAAATTAATCAAAATGAATTAATTACAAAGCCTCTAATTAATTAGATTAATTTTTTTAATCAAGTCCCACCCCTAGGCCAAATTATGGTTTGGACTGACGCATTTTCTGCATCCATAAATACATAAAAATGAGCCTCACTTGTTTTCCAGGACGATCTCTGGCAGCCATACCATACTGGATGGCAGACGCAGCATGTCAATGCCATCAAACTCGGTCATGTTCCATGTCAGTCTGTAGTCTGTCCACGTCTGCCTCAACACACAGACAGATGCAGTAATTAAAGATTCCTATGAAAAAATGTAGTAAAATAATACGCTTTACGTACATGATCTATCCAGACATTGGTTAGCAGCGTTTCATCGACTTCTTTCTACAAATGGAAAACAAGGAAATGTTTTAATTGAGTTTTATTGCACTTGTCAGGCAAAGACCTATTTTAGATATTTTGGTTTAAAGTATAACTTTTGTTTCATCCATCTAATAACCCTAAAGAAGTACCATTAATGTCATGCTTCACTTCACAGAGACCAGAAAATAACCTTCCAGTACCAAAGAGATGAGGTTGGAGAGCGTGAGGGCAAGGTAAACATCGACGGCGTCCTGCTGCCTCTCGACGGGACGCAACTCTTTGTTGTAGCCTTTCTCTTTGAACAGGTAGTTGATCAGACGCTCCTCCTCGTTCCTTCCCTTGCATTCTAACACACATACAATATGCATTTTAATATTTTCAAATAGACTTCGCAAACTACAAGAAACCCACTCATGCCAGCATGCATTTGATGATGTGCGGATTACCCATATGAGTTGAGTTCCACTGTGGAAAATATGTTCTTGGCACCCCTTTAACTCTCATTATTATTATTATTATCATTCATGCATTTATTCATCTTCTGTACTTGCTTGTCCTGTGAAGGGTCACAGGGGGTGCTAGAGCCTATCCCAGAGCAAAATCAACTCCTCCTAGCCTGTTCATCCAATTCTCACCAAACTTGGTATTCATTTATGGACAAAGATAGTTAAAATTATTTAAAAGAACTTAGCAGGGTTATTGATTACAAAGTTAATGGCCAATTATTTTTTACGTCGTGGCACATTTGAAGTCCAAAGCTAATATTTTGTATATCCCCAAACATAATCAAACTTCTGGAGAGCTTTTCAGTCTATCCAGTTTCTTCATCAGATGTCCCAGTATCAGTCTCTCCAGTGTCTCCAGGATGTTAGAGCCACCGGTCTGAAGCTGCTGATGTCTAGGGTGCGATGTTTTAGGCACCGATACCACGCACGAGGTCTTCCAAATCTGTGGTACCACTCTCAACTTAAGGCTCAGGCTGTACAGCACCCCAAATTTTGTGACCCTTGGTCTGTAGGGGGAGTTACACAAGCAATATTTCAATATCTCAAAACTGCAATAGATAACTGCATGCAATTTGCCATACACAATCTGTAACATATTGTGTAGATGGCCATCAAGTTGCATTACATCTACAGGGGCGCTACAGGTGAAACATTTCATATGACTTTAAGACCTATAACTTTGGAAGTATTCACCCAGTCAAGTAGTCAGTAGCAACCAACATTGTTGTGGCAAAGTAGGTAGAGCGGGTTGTCCACGAACCAGAGGGTTAGCGGTTCGATCCCCGGAATGTGCCACATGTCAAAGTGTCCTTGAGCAAGACAATCTCGCTCGGGGACGACTTTGACACGGCATGGACCACTTTAGTTAGTGCGTAATGGGTGCAACAACACCAAAACAAATTCCTTGTATGTACAAACTGCTTGGCAATAAAGTCTTTTCTGATTCTGATTCAAGGAGCTCTAACAGCCTACATTGTTTGGAGATTTGTCTCAGATGGAGTTTTGACCCAGGTTTTTTGTGCTTAAGATAACTGAATCTCCAGCTCTTTCTGACATTCTAGCTCCTTTTGCCATTTACTTTTACAAAATTATTAAGTCTCAAGAATATGCCTTACATGTTTCCCAAAGGGTTGAGGTGGAGACCAGGGGCCTCATGTATGAAAGGTGCGTGCACACAAAAACTTTCTTATTCACGTAAAAGTTCAGATGTATCAAGAGTGAAACGATAACACTTAGAGGTGATGCTGGAAAACTGATCGGGTCGACCCTGAGCAGAGCCATATAAGCCATGGGATGGAATTAACGCATGTCAGCTAGGTATACTAAATTACATATCAAATATAATGCATTTGAACAGGTCAACATTAAAGCTGCAATTTGCAGCTAGATCCGGTTTTCCGAATGTAATCGGAGCTAACCACTGTACACACATTGCTATAAAGGGCTAACACATGATGAACTCTACAGGAAGGGACAGAGCAGACTCTACCTTCTGAGGTGACTGAGGTCTTTTGGAGTGAAAGGGGCACTCCTGAAGACCTCCTATGATTCTGCAGTGGCATTAGACATCGGAGTGGTCTACTGAGTGGGGCTGTCCATGACTGATGTCAGCTTGGCTAACATCCTCCTCCACCCACCTCCTTAATGGAGTCCAAAGAGCAGTCCAGGACAGAGCCGACCCATCTGACCAGTTTGTTCAGTCTCTTCCTGTCCCTCTCCGAGCTCCCACTGCCCCAGCAGACAACTACATACACAGAGTCATAAAAAGTCCTTAGCAGTGCCATGCACACTCCAAAGGACCTCAGTCGTCTAAGCAGGTGAAGACAACTTTGGCCCTTCTTGTACAGGGCGTTTGTGTTGTGTGTCCAGTCCAGTTCATTGTTGAGGTGATCACCCAGGTACTTGTATCAGACACACAGTCACGAAGCCTCACATACTGCGGCCTGTTGGAGAGGTAGTCAGTGGTCCATGTAGCTTCCTCCTGAGCAGTGATGGTTGGATGGTGCTGAAAGCACTGGAGAAGTTGAAGACCATGACTCTCACAGTGCTACCGGTGTTGTCTAGGTGGGAAAGGCATCTGTGCAGCAGGTAGATGACAGCGTCTTCCACACCTATACCTGGTCAATGGGCAAACTGCAGCGGGTCCATGTTGTTGTTCACCAGATGATGGAGGTGGCACAGGATGATCTTGTTCAAGGTCTTCATCAGATGAGAAGTCAAGACTACTGGCCTGAAGTAGTTCGGCTCACTGGGATGCGCAGTCTTGGGAACCATAACCACACAGGATGTTTTCCACAGGAGTGGAACTCTTTCCAGACTGATGTGTTGAAGATGTGCAGAAAAATCCACCAGAGTTGATATGCACTGTCCTTAATCAGTCTGGAGCTGATGCCATCAGGGCCAGTAGCCTTCCTAGTTTTAATCCTCCTTAGCTTCCTCCTCACCTGGCCTGCTGTTATGGAGAAGCTGGAGGGGTGGTGTGAAGAGACCCCTGTTGGGTAAGGTGGGGGCTGGGGTGAATGATCTCCCTAGCAGAGAGTAGTGGGAGGAGGTGTGTTGATGGTGACAGTCCAGAGATGTTCTCGGGGGTGGAGATGTTGTGGGGGATTGGGGGTGGTTTATGGGTGCTGTCTGGTCTGGGCTGTGGAGGGTGGGGGAGGAGGCAGGAACACAGTCAAACCTATTGAAGAATAGGTTCAGTTGTTACCCTGCAGGTGCTCCTCCAGCTTCCTCCTGTAGCTATCCTGGTTCTTCCTTATCTCTCTTCTGCACCCTCTTCAGCTCCTCTTTGTTCCCTGTTTGGTAAATGGTAAATGGCCTTGCTTTTCTCAAAGCGCTTTTACAGTCAGAGACACATCTACCCATTCACTCACACAAGCACGCACACATTCACACACCAGTGTGCACTGGGAGTTCAGTGTCTTGCTCAAGGACACTTCGACATGTGGCTCATTCCAGGGATCGAACCGCTAACCCTCTGGTTCGTGGACAACCCACTCTACCTACTGAGCCACAGTTTGGTATGGTATGCATCTTGGTGTTTGCATACAGCAAGTCAGCCCCCTTTTCTCTGAGTGCAACCAATTGTCCCATTGTCCCTGGTGTTGCATTTAACATACTGGGTGAGTGTGGGGAGAGTGGAGGACAGAGAGGCGTGGTTGAAGTTTGTAGCAGGGCCTGGAGTGTGATGCGATACAACAGTGTGTAGGAGCTCGCAGGCTGCAGCAGCGTCAGCAGACTGGGGAATGTACGTCGTTTTCGCAATGATGTGCGAGAACTCCCTTGGGATGCAGTACGGCCGCATGCTAAAAGCTAGTACCCAGTACCGTTTGTTATCTCAGCTATTATCCCATAAAGGACATAAGTAATATTTTCAGACAGCCAGTAAGTAAAGAAAAATGTATCCAAAACACTGAAGAAGTACAGTGGCTTGTGAAAGTATTCATACCCCTTGAACTTTTCCACATTTTGTTACATTACGACCACAAACATGAATATATTTTATTGGAATTTTATGAGAAAGACTGACACATAGTGACACACAATTGTGAAGTACAAAGAAAATTTTACATGATTTTAATTTTTTACAAATAAAAAAAATGAAGTGTGGTGTGCAAAAGTATTCAGCCCCCTTTTCTCTGAGTGCAACCAGTTGCCAGAAGTCACCTGATGATTGCTGAATGATCGAATGTTGACCTAATGACTAAATAGAGTCCACCTGTGTGTAATCTAATATCAGTACAAACACAGCTGTTCTGTGACGGCCTCAGAGGTTTATTAAGAGAATACTAGGGAGGAAACAGCATCATGAAGTCCAAGGAACACACCAGACAGGTCAGGGATAAAGTTGCAGAGAAGTTTAAAGCAGGGTTAGGCTATGAAAAAGGTTTCCAAAGCTTTGAACATCTCACGTAGCATTGTTTAATCCATCATACAGAAATGGAAAGAGTATGGCACAACCGCAAACTTACCAAGACACAGCATCCTGTAAGGCTGAACAAGGAGAGCATTGATCAGAGATGCAGCCAAGATGCCAATGGTGACTCTGGATGAACTGCAAAGGTCCACATCTCAGGTGGGGGAATCTGTCCACTGGACAACTATTGGTCATGCGCTGCACAAATCTGGCCCTTACTGAAGAGTGGCAAGAAGAAGGCCATTGTTAAAAGAAAACCACAAGAAGTGCCGTCTGAAGTTTGCCAGAAGCTATGCGGGGAACACAGCAAACATCTGGAAGAAGGTGCTCTGGTCAGATGAGCCCAAAGTTTAACTTTTTGGCCTAAATGCAAAATGTTATGTGTGCCAGAAAACTAACACCTCACATCACTATGAACACACCATCATCCCTGTTAAACATGGTGGTGTCAGCATCATGTTCTGGGGGTGCTTCTCTTCGGCAGGGACAGGGGAGATAGTCAGAGTTGATGGAAAGATGGATGGAGACAAATACAGGGCAATCTTGGAAGAAAACCTGTTGGAGTCTGTAAAAGACTTGAGAGTGGGGCAGAGGCTCACCTTTCAGGAGGACAATGACCCTAAACATAAAGCCAGGGCAACAATGGAATGGTTTAAAACCAAAATATATTCATGTGTTGGAATAGCCCAGTCAAAGTCCAGACCTAAGTCCAATCGAGAATCTGTAGCAAAATCTGAAAACATCCTTTCACAAACACTGTCCATCTCCATGAGCTGACTGAGGTGTTTTGCAAAGAAGAATGGGCAAAATTTGCAGTCTCTAGATGTGCAAGGCTTGTAGAGACATACCTCAAAAGGCTTGCAGCTGTAATTGCCACAAAAGGCGGTTACACAAAGCATGGACTCAGGGGGGCTGAATACTTTTGCACATCACACTTTTCAGTTTTTTTATTTGTAAAATAATAATAATAATAACTAGATAATTCCCGCGGAAATTTTTGAAGTGCCGAGTGGGCTGTTGCCATTAGCTGCTAATGTTAGCAATTAGCATGACGCGCTAGCCACTAACTTTAGCATTGGTTTAGTGTTAGCATGTCTCTTTAGACACTAAAAATTAAATACATGCTAATGGTTAGCATGCTAATGCTAACATGCTAATTGCTAATATGCTATTCGCCAACATACTAATGCTGCCACTAATGCAACCACCAATTTCTAGCCACTAAAAATTAGCATTAGCCGCTAATGTTAGCAATTAGCATGATGCGCTAGCCACTAATTTTAACATTGGTTTAGTGTTAGCATGTCTTTTAAGCCACTAAAAATTAAGCAGATGCTAATTGCTAACATGCTAATGCTAACATGCTAATTGCTAATATGCTATTCGCTAACATGCAAATGCTGCCAATAATGCAACCACCAATTTCTAGCCACTAAAAATTAGCATTAGCCGCTAATGTTAGCAATTAGCATGATGCGCTAGCCACTTATTTTAACATTGGTTTAGTGTTAGCATGTCTTTTAAGCCACTAAAAATTAAGCAGATGCTAATTGCTAACATGCTAATGCTAACATGCTAATTGATAATATGCTATTCGCTAACATGCTAATGCTGCCACTAATGCTACCATCAATTTCTAGCTACTAAAAATTAGCATTAGCCGCTAATGTTAGCAATTAGCATGACGCGCTAGTCAATGACAGACAGACACCTGTCATTGTTCAACTTGGGTGCCAAAAGCCAAAATGGCCGCCCCACAGACCAGTTACTTCAGTTAGAAGTTTCCCGAGTGGGCTGTTTCCATTAACATTGCCCCAAAATGGCCGCCCCACAGACCAGTTACTTATGTTTTCCCGCCTCTTTCTGTGGAGCCCCTGGTTGTCACGGTGACCAGTTTGAATTTCAGTTAGAAAACGGCTAGAGTGAGCGAAAATGCTGAAACCACGGCCTCGAACAGGAAGGCCTTGTGGCCAAACCGTGTGTCCAATTGTTGAACCGACTTCGCTTTGGGCATCTTGAGGCTTTCCTAAACGTCTAGATGTGCAGTTTGTGGGTAAAATGAAGAAATGTGAGCTATTTAAAGCGATTCAAAGAAAGGATTGCTTCTGCTTTGCTCCAGAAATTTAACATGGCAGTCTATAGAGCTGTGGATGGGTGCTGCTGGCGCATCTTTGCGTCTCACGCCAAAACTATAAGACTTACAGCTTTAGCAGACGAAATTTGAGCGAGAAGACAAATTTTCCTACGTTTCTATGTATAAATTATGTCTGTGGTGTGAAATTTGTGGCCACTGGAGCAGTTTCTGTTTTATTTTTTGCCTAATTTTCTTCTCTCCTGCTCACTCTGGCTGATGATGTCATTCACTCTAGCGCAAACATTCCACGCAATACACACCCATTATAAACCCCGAAATTTGAGTAAAAACTTTGAGGCTTCATGGTTTTAAAACGGTAAAAGGTGTCGATAAGTGAAGGGAATCTCTGAAGAGAAGACAAGAGTGTCTATGTTTTAAAGTTTGAATGTCTCTGGGTGAAAGTATGCCAGAGCAGTTGATTGTAGAAAATGCCTGTTGATTTTTCGGGGTCTCCCATTCATTTCAATGGGAAATTTTTCGCGATCACCGATCGCTTATACAAGTAATAGCACGGGATTCGGGATCAAAACACACGTTTCGATATATCATGTGTTGGGGTCCTCTGGCCGGTTCGGGCCGCATTAATCGGCGAAAAAGGGCGGAAAAAGAAAAATAAAAAAACTGCAAAGAAACACGCAGAAGATCAAGAGTGGTCATGGCACGAGGCACTAATAATAAAATCATGTAAAATTGTCTCTGTACTTCACAGTTGTGTGCCACTCTGTGTCAGTCTTTCTCATAATATTCCAATAAAATATATTCACGTTTGTGGTCGTAACATGACAACATGTACTTTTGCAAGCCACTGTATATACAACCAACTTTGCAAGGCCCTGAAGACCCAAACCTCCATTAAGCAAAACACTCAAAAAAAGAGTAAAACTGAGGGTGGAAGATCTTCAACTAAATGTAAATGTTAGCTGCATGAATCTGGTTAATTCAAAAAGATGAGATGAGGTAAACTAGTCTTAATTGCTGACTCAACAGAGTCAGACTTTCATGTTTTAAAAAATGTCTGTATGTTATGTTGTTTATTAACCATGTTTCCATTTGCAGTACGACCTCACTTTTCTAAACGGCAACATATGGAGCTTTGTCAGTTTTTAAAATCTTGAGAATTAACCTCTTGATTTCTGTCAGCTCTGGAAGTCAACACAAGGATAAATAGTTGTGGTCTGTGATGTCCCCCTACAAGGAATTTATGATCATTACCTCATCTAAAAACAACATCAAAAAAGCTAAAACAAAGGCAATGAGACAACATACTCTGACACAGTGACAGCCTCAAAAGACAAATATTGTGTAGGTAACAAGTGGTATGTACGTCAAGAGCTCAAAGTATAGTTGTTGTATAACTTGATGATTCCCAATGCTGAGGAGGATCCTGTAATGTCAGGCTGTTAAAAACGCTTCGACGAATTGACCTTTAAGTTCTGTTTTCAAGGGCTGGCATAGACTGTCAGTCTCCTTTTCTCAGACTGAAGCTCTTTAACTTCAACAATGACAAAAATAGACGGTAAACAAAGCATTCCCTGGCATTCACTCACAAATAGGATCCACGTACGTATGTGTGTGTGTGAATGCTTTCATGCTGGTCATATTTCACAGTATCGCAGCTGCTCTGCACTTCACATGAGACGATTTCCACTGCTACTGTGATATCAGTTGTCTGCTCCAGCAGCAGACATTTCCCATGCATAAAGTTTACCACAGCCATGTTTGTTTTTAATTTTACTGATCGAATACGATGCCGGTTCCTCACAGCTACAGTATCTGTCTATCTATCTAATCTATCTATCTGTCACTATTAGTTTATTAATCAGTGGATCTAGTCTAGAGAATTTTCCAAGGGACAGATGAAGTATCTATCCATTTATCTGTCTGCCAATCTATCTATCATTATTTCATCCATCCATCTGTCTATGTATCTGTCTATCACTCTGACTATCAATGTGTCTATCTATCTGTCTGTCTAACCTGATTAACAGATTTATCATATTGACATACATACACGGATAATTTTTTTAAAAATATTTATTTTTAAAATATTAAGGTTTGTTTAATTACTTAAAATGTTTAATCAGTAGCTATAATTGTTGATGATTAAGCTGCTGAACTGAAAAGTAAACTGATAATTAGTTTAAACTATATACTATTGATCATAGATAAGAGTAAGTACTGTTCCATGTTACATGCGTTTAAAAAGATTAAAGAAGACTTTTTAGAGTAAAAATGAAAATGTCTTAAATTTACAGACCTCAAGAACTCAACACTAGCTGCTTTAATACTGCAAGTATAAATCAGCTCAGGCATTAATGGACTCCTAGTCATGAATCTTTAACACATGTGATGCTTCTAATTTGGATAAAGCATTTTTAATTCAGATAAACCACATAACCAGTAACTCACCAGATGAGAGCAGAGAGAGCAGGAAGACAATGGACAGAGCTGCATATTGAAGCTCCATGTCTTGTGTGGTAGAGAGAAGTCCTTTAACACCTTTCACATCGACTGAAGACTGAGTCACTGACTGACAGGCAGCAGCTGCAGACACATATAGAGTAGAAAGAGACAGCAGGCCTGCGCTGCCGGCTCCTGTCACCTCCACCCTGTACGGGAAACAGAGAGAATGAAAACACTGTGACATCTGATCTGAATCTATTCTACAGATTTACACATGGAAGTCTTTTCCATTTGTGCAAATAATAATAATAATGATAATAATAATTACCTCACTAAAGGAAACTGTGGACATCAGTTTGATACAAATAGTTGTATACATTCATAATTAAATTTAAAACTATTTTTCTTTAGTAATTTGTGTTTAAATATCCAACAAAAAGATAAGACAGAATAAGAAATTACATATTAAATCATTAATAGGACTAAATACAGTGCCACTTAAAAGTATTGACACCAGCTTATTTTTGTTTGCAATTTTGCATAAAAAATATTCAAAACCAGCAGATTCTCCTGAAAAAAGACAAAGAATTCAATCAAACACACAGAACAGAATTAGTATGTTTGTGCAAAGGTTAGACTCTTGCTTGTAATTATTTATAAATAATGAATAATTGTACATATATGTGAGGTCTGCAGCTGCTGGGAGTAATATTAGTTCATCCCCAAGTATAGAACGACTTTGGTGACATGTTGGTGGGTTCCCTCACATGAACTGCTTGCTTCAGTCCTTCCACAACATTTCTATTGGTTTAAAAATAAAAGTCTCAACCAGTCATTTAGAGCTGAATAAATTACTTTGATGAAAAAAGTCTTCAGGAAACTCTACAAGTCATTTCCCTTGTTTCAACTTGTTTTATAGAGCACTGGGTGTCACATGACTTTTTTTTGTTGACACCACCAGGAAAAATGAATGGTGCCATCCAGACATACATTACTACCTCCTTCAAAAAAATCAAAATGTATTGAAATTTTAATAGATTAAAAAATAAAAATGGTAAATAATAAAAAATATTTCAGGAATCTGAATACTTTTGAGTCAAGTAATTAGTTTGCCTCTATTAAAAATGAGAAATTATACAGTATAACATACCATATATTCATTTTTAATAGCAGACAATATGGAAAGCACAGGTGTAATAATCAAGTAAATGTCTAAGTGAGCCATGACAGGAACACAAAAGCCAAAATTCACCATAGCGGAATGCAAATATTCACACAGGTGAAAAAGTCTGCACTCACAAGGTCATTTGAGGAGGTATTAATAGTCCTCTAATGCTTTAAATTACCTTTATTTCCATTTTTCTTTAGATTATTTCTGCATTAGATTAACTTTGGATTCACTGTGATCTATTTTGAAGTTGCTGACATCAAAAAATGTGTCTACATGTATGAGGGGCAGGTAAGACTTGGAAACATCAATAAATAATTTATTTACAAAACACGGACGTTCATAAAAACATAGACAAACGAGACAGACATTTTAATAAAGACATTTTATTAGAGAGGTTTTGGTTTAATATAATTCATTAAGTGTGTTTTATGACATGTTAAAAACTAAAAGTTAAAATGTTAAAAATGTACAGTTCTTAAACTTTATTAAGTTGTTCCTTTGTCAGTCATCTTGAACGTCGTGCACTTCTCAGAGCGACAGGTTGATGTCATTCTTTGGCTTGCCACTGCTGAGGCTGTGGATCATGGCAATCATCGCAGAGTGTTTGTTCAGCTCGTCCTCTTTCTGTTTCAGTTTGGTCTCCAGCTGGCTCTTCTGCAACTCTAGAGACGATGCCTGGAAAACAGATAATAGTTAAAGGGTAAAGAACAGTATCAGATTATTTTCTCTTTTAGGACAGGCGATCTGAGAAACACAGAGCAACTGAAGCAAGACACTGATGCTATGAATCATCGCTGTGGATATTTTTCCATTCCTTTTATTGTCGCAATAATATATACTTTTATAATATTTTTTTTTTTTTAAATTCTCATTTTTCTAGTACTTTGTCCATTTCGGGCGACATTTATTTTAACTTAAGGTATCACATGAATGCATAGATAATATCTTCTTCTAATTGCAAAGCACAGACTGTGTAATAATAAGGAAGTAAACAAACAGACATAATCTGGCACAGACTAAAAGCAAGCATTTTTTTCATATAATTAGTGCCGAGTGCCTATGTCAAGAGGCCCCTCCTCCCCGAGGCAACTCTTGATCTTCTGCGTGTTTCTTTGCAGTTTTATTTTTCATTTTCCGCCCTTTTTCGCCGATTAATGCGGCCCGAACCGGCCAGAGGACCCCAACACATGATATATCGAAACGTGTGTTTTGATCCCGAATCCTATGCTATTACTTGGATAAGCGATCGGTGAGTTTTTCGCGAATTTATTCGCCAAAAAAGGTGAAAAATTTCCCATTGAAATGAATGGGAGACCCCGAAAAATCAACAGGCATTTTCTACAATCACCCAGACACTTCATTTAAACTTTAAAACGTAGACACTCTTGTCTTCTCTTCAGAGATTCCCTTCACTTATCGACACCTTTTACCATTTCTAAACTATGAAGCCTCAAAGCGGTGTAGGGTTTTACTCAAATTTCGGGGTTTATAATGGGTGTGTATTGCGCGGAATGTTCGCGCCAGAGTGGATGACATCATCAGCTAGAGTGTAGAGTAGAGACGAAAATTAGGCAAAAAATAAAACAGAAACTGCTCCCGTGGCCACAAATTTCACACCACAGACATAATTTATACATATAAATGTAGGAAAACGGTCTTCTCGCTCACAATTCGTCTGCTAAAGCTGTAAGTCTTATAGTTTTGGTGTGAGACGCAAAGCTGCGCCAGCAAACCCCTTCCGCGCTCCATAGACTGCAATGTTAAATTTGTGGAGGAAAGCAGAAGCAATCCTTTGTTTTAAATCGCTTTAAATAGCTCACATTTCTTCATTTTACCCACAAAAGGTATTTTTGCCCAAAGTGAAGTCGGTTCAACGATTGGACACACGGTTTGGCCACAAGGCCTTCCTGTTCGAGGCCGTGGTTTCAGCATTTTCGCCCACTCTAGTCGTTTTCTAACTGGTAACCGTGGCAACCAGGGGCTCCACAGAAAGAGGTGGGAAAACTTAAGTAACTGGTCTGTAGGGCGGCCATTTTGGGGCAATGTTAATGGAAACAGCCCACTCAGGAAACTTCTAACTGAAGTAACTGGTCTGTGGGGCGGCCATTTTGGCTTTTGGCACCCAAGTTGAACAATGACAGGTGTCTGTCTGTCATTGGCTAGCGCGTCATGCTAATTGCTAACATTAGCGGCTAATGCTAATTTTTAGTAGCTAGAAATTGGTGGTAGCATTAGTGGCAGCATTAGCATGTTAGCGAATAGCATATTAGCAATTAGCATGTTAGCAATTAGCATCTACTTAATTTTTAGTGGCTTAAAAGTCATGCTAACACTAAACCAATGTTAAAATAATTGGCTAGCGCATCATGCTAATTGCTAACATTAGCGGCTAATGCTATTTTTTAGTGGCTAGAAATTGGTGGTTGCATTAGTGGCAGCATTAGCATGTTGGCGAGTAGCCTATTAGCAATTAGCATGTTAGCATTAGCATGCTAACAATTAGCATGTATTTAATTTTTAGTGTCTAAAGAGACATGCTAACACTAAACCAATGCTAAAGTTAGTGGCTAGCGCGTCATGCTAATTGCTAACATTAGCAGCTAATGGCAACAGCCCACCCAGCACTTCAAAAATTTCCGCAGGAATTTTCTAGTTCCTTTTTCATTACCTTGATGCTGGCGTCCTTCCTGGCCTGTTCTGTTTTATTTAGTTCCTTCCTCAAAACATCCACTGTCTTCTCCATGTCTCTCCTCTCTTGGTCCTTTTCTTTCACCTTCTCCTTTTCGGCCCGCAATTCAGTCCACAGACCTGGCACCAACAAAAAAAGCGAAGACTGAATACGACAGAAGAAAAGTAGGTGCTACTGAGAAGTTTCAAAGAACGTTAATACTCTGATTAGAGTATTCAGAGAGACAAGAGATAGTAAGTATGTAAGGATGTATTTAAAGCGGCACTGAAAAGCTGAATGAGACAGGTTTCAGACCAACCTGAGTTTTCATCGTTTCTCTTCTGTAGATCTAATTGCAGAGATTTGATTTCTATTTCTCTCTCCTCCATCACTGACACCATCCTAAACACAAATCTTAGAGTTCACTTCATGCTTTAGGATGTACAGTATGTCCTGCATTAAAATGTGTGCGTGGAATACTTGTCTTGTTGCAGTTGGAGTGCTTCATGGTTCTTCCTCAGAGCGTCATTCTGTTTGGTGAGAGAGATGTGAACCATCTGAAGCTCCTTCAGCAGCTGCTCTGTCTCGTTAAACCTAAGAGACAATTCCATTCAGTTTTATTGTCAATAACAATACAAATTGTCTCAAGACGCTTTACAAAAACCCGGCCTGAAACCCCCAGAGCAAGCCTGAAGGCGATGGTGGCAAGGAAAAACTCTATGGAGGGACCCATCTGCCTAAGGTCAGCCAGGTACAGACAGAAGAAAGAGAGAAGAGAACATCAAGATAAACATACATTTGTCATAGATGCACATATCTGACTAAAGCATACATGTGGAATGTTATGACCCCTAAAAGCTCCACAGCATGAACCCTTACAGATAGGATGATTGATGACACTGGGCAGCAAGATTGTGTGTTTTGGAAAAATATATTACTGTGAACTGGAGGAGAATGTTGCTTTCAAGTCATAAATTCCTCTCCTGTTTGGCGATTAGTCATACTGTATGTATAAACTGCAAAAAGACTGAAACAAGGGTAGAAAACTTGAAAGGGGCCTTGAAAGTCTAAAATAACAATTCAAATATTTTTAAATATTATTTTATAGAACAGTTTTCCTCCTTCCCAGCTGCACAACTTTTGTTACAGAGATACAGGCATGATTTTCCAGGTCTGAAACCTTGACTGAAAACTGCTGCACAAAAAAATTTCAAAAATCTTAAAGCTTTATTTTTAAATTGCACTATTTGTTTTGTATGGGCTAGCGTAGCCAAGTTTTTTAGATTTTAGATTACTCCATAAAAATGCATGGTATAACATAGGGTCATTTACTTGACTGATTGTCTAACACACATGCGCCACTCTGAGTTTCTTTAAACCAATATATATACATATATTATGGCGTGCCGTTCAGGAAATTAATCTTTGAATATTTGGAATGAAACTTTGAATATATGGAATGAACTTTGAATATATGGAATGAACTTTGAATATATGGAGTGAACTTTGAATATGCTGAATGAAAGTTTGAATATATGGAGTGAACTCTGAATATATTGAATGAACTTTGAATATATGGAGTGAACTTTTGAATATATGGAGTGAACTTTTGAATATATTGAATGAAAGTTTGAATATATTGAATGAAAGTTGACTGACATCAGACTTCACGGCAGTGGCTGCGGCCATCTTGTTTAGCGTGTGGATACTGCAGCAAAAAGTTACAGAGTGACAACGAGTCAGGCCACTAGCATCTCGTTGCGGCAATATTAAACGATGAGGACATGATAAACACACTGGTGAATGCGTTTACGGGAGGATTTTGGGCCGTACACGCATTCGCCAGTATCATGCCCTCATTGTTTAACATTGCCGCAATGAGATACTAGCAGCCTGACTCGCTGTCACTCTAAAAAAGATGGAAGACTGACGTCAGTCAACTTTCATTCAATAAATTCAAAAGTTCATTCAATATATTCAAAGTTCACTCCATATATTCAAAGTTCATTCAATATATTCAAAGTTTCATTCAGTATATTCAGAGATTAATTTCCTGAAAGGCATGCCTTAATATGTACACACACACACACACATATACAATAATAATAATAACTAGACAATTCCCCTGCGGGAAATCGCGAGAGTGGTGCTGTGTCGGCAGCAGTTTGCGCTAAGATGATATGATACAATACTATGATGCTACGATGCGAACATGCTACAATTTTTCACCTAATCTTATCCTCGCAGTTGCTATTGCAGAGGCTGTAGTATAAGTGCTAACATATGCTAACATATGCTAACATAGCATATATTAGAAAAATTATACTATGTTAGCTATGTCAGCATATGTTAGCATATGTTTAGGAAGTAATAGCACACCCGCTCCGATCACGCCGCACGTTTTGATGTATTATTCGTGTATGTGCAATGAACTGTGCGGGACGAGTTAGCGACAGAAAAAGCTAATCCTAACTAACTAATTTTCTAGCCCTACTCCCATAGGTATGCTATGGGAGAAGGGGGCCTCGGTCATCGGCACGAGGCACTAACTAGAAAATTCCCGCGGAAATTTTGAAGTGCCGAGTGGGCTGTTGCCATTAGTTGCTAATGTAAGCAATTAGCATGATGCGCTAGCCACCAATTTTAACATTGGTTTAGTGTTAGCATGTCTTTTAATCCCCTAAAAATGAAATAGATGCTAATTGCTAACATGCTAATGCTAACATGCTAATATGCTATTCGCTAATATGCTAATGCTGCCACTAATGCTACCACCAATTTCTACCACAAAAAATTTGCATAAGCCGCTAATGTTAGCAATTAGCATGATGCGCTAGCCACTTATTTTAACATTGGTTTTGTAAAATGATCGAGGGTAGGCTTACTCCGTTGATATTTACTTTAATAACAGCGCAAACATCTAAACAAACCGGCATAAGAAGAGCGTCCTCGTAACCCCAGCCAACAACACATTAACTGCTCCGCGCTACAATGTTCCAGTTGCTGTGGCAACATTAGTTCCGTTATAACTATAATATGACATCTCCCCCTTTTAAGTTATCCTCAATAACATAAATGCAATAAACACATAGAGTAACAGCCAGAAAATATTTCATATTCAAACATGTATCCTTAGCATGTTGTAAATTCTATTTCTATAATAAATACATTTACCCTGAAAACATTTCCCCTCTAAGGTAATCCACACAAGATGCCATAAATTGTAAATAATAATAATAATAGATATCAAACTCGAAATGCTATTTACTTAACTCATCTGTAAATTACTAAATCAAATATTATTACATTAAACTTAACCAAGGCACTTTCACAATCACAAGATGATTTTCAGTTTACATATTTCATTCTTTCTTTCTCTCTCTCTTTTTTTTTTTTTTCAAAAAAAAAAAAAAATGTGTCTTTCTGTTTTCCCAATCCCCCCAAAGGCCATATGGTTGACACATCAGTGTCTGTCTACAGGACTAGCCTGTTGACTGGTCTGCACAGTCGTCCAGCTCTGGTTCGATACTGTCCTGATGTCTGTGCAGGGGTGTGTGTGTGTCTTGTGAGTTCCTTCGGACTAGAAGAAATAGTCTCTGGAGTGATAACAGTTCCTTGCTGGGAAATCACTCCTGTATTCTCAGCTGATGAAAGTAGTGTGTCTTGGGCAGGTTGTGAAGAAAGATCTGCCCGGAGATGGCGGCGGTTCCGCCTCAACACTGCTCCTTGTGATTTGTTGATGGTGTATGACCTTGGAGTCACACACTCTTTTGAAACGACTGCTGGTGTCACCCAGGCCCTTTCCTGATCCAGCTTGGTGAGGACTGTGTCTCCAGCTCGTAGTGGTGGAAGAGGTCTGGCTCCATGTCTGCGATTGTAGTAGAAAGCTTGTTTTGCCTTCTCACCAGCATCTTTCTGTTTAACAGTCTTTCTGTTGGGCCATTTAGGTTGAAGGTTCTTCTCTAATGTGGGGAGTGTTGTTCTGATCTTTCTCCCCATTAACAGTTCTGCTGGACTGACTCCCGTAGTGGCACAGGGAGTTGATCTGTAGCACATGAGGGCTATTACTGGGTCTTCTTGTCGGAGGATTCTCTTTGCAGTCTGTACTGCTCTCTCCGCATGACCGTTTCCTTGAGGATGGTGAGGACTAGACGTGATGTGTTTGAAGTCTAGCTGTCTTGCCAGCTCCTGGAATTCTGCGCTGGAGAATTGAGGACCATTGTCACTCATCACCTCATCCGGGATCCCAAACCTTGCAAAGGTTGCTTTAAGTCTCTGAATGACTTGAGCGCTTGTTGTGGACGGTAGGTGCAGCACCTCGAGGAACCGTGAGTAATAATCTGATATTACCAGGTAGTGGTTTTTGTTGTGCTCACAGAGGTCAAGAGCAATTCTCTTCCATGGACGATCAGGCAGTGGTGTAGAGATGAGTGGCTCTTTCTGTTGGGCCCACTTTTGCTCATGGCATGAGTGGCATGACATCACTGTGTTCTTGAGTTCTGCAGAGAGTCCTGGTCACCAGACCGAAGATTTTGCTCTGTCTCTACACTTTGTTAGCCCCTGATGTCCATCATGTATTTTCTGAATGATGTCGGCTCTCTCTGACTGTGGAATGACGATCCTGCTTCCACGTATTAGCAAACCATCAGCCTCTGATAGCTCATTTTTCACCTTCATGTACACTCTGACGTTTGGTGGTGCATTTCCACTGTATTCTGGCCATCCGCTTCTTACGAATTTGATGACAGACTGCAGCTCGCTGTCAGCTGCAGTGGCCATTTTGATGCTTTCCATCCTGCTTGGAGATGCTGGGATGCCTTGTACCACCGAAGCTACATAACACTCCACCTCGCTGTGTGTGTCAGTTTCTTCTTTTGTGCAAGTCTGTGGGCTTCGGGACAAGGCATCAGCGACGAGGAGAGTTTTTCCTGGCACATATACAGCAACTGGTTTGTACCTCATCAGCCGCATCAGAAGACGCTGACATCTCAAGGGAACATTATCGATGCTCTGGCTGTTGATGAGTGGCACCAATGGCTTATGATCAGTCTCAAGCCTGAATTCATCTAGGCCACACAGATACTTGTCGAACTTTTCACAAGCCCACACGCCAGCCAGACACTCCTTCTCTATCTGGGCATAGCGTGTTTCAGCTTCTGAGAGACGTCTGGAGCAGTAGGCTACTGGCTTCCACTCTTCTCCGTGGAGCTGAAGCAGCACAGCTCCCAGTCCATAACTACTGGCGTCTGCAGATACAGCTGTAGGCCTTGTGACATCATAAAAGGAAAGAACAGGTGCTTTTGTCAGCATTCTTTTAATGTCCTCAAAAGCTGCCTGCTGTGAGTGTCCCCAGGTCCAGATGTTCTTGCTCTTTAGCAGCTCATACAACGGCTGTCCCACCGCTGCAAGGGCTGGGACGAACCTCCCCAGGTAATTCACCATGCCGAGGACTCTTTTTAGCTCCTGCACATTTTCAGGCGGTGGCAACTGGTGAATAGCCTCCACTTTGTCAGGGTCCGGTCTGACTCCTGACTGGTCGATGAGATGACCCAGGAAGCGTAGCTGGCTCTGTCTGAGGGAGCATTTCTCCTTGTTGAGTTTCAACCCTGCCGACTCAACACGCTGCAGCACCTTCTCCAGTCGGGCATCATGTAGCTCCATTGAGGTCCCATAGATGAGGATGTCATCCATGAAGACTGCCACGCCTTCCAGTCCTTCTAAAGTCTCCAGCATCTTGCACTGGAAGATCTCCGGTGCACTTGTTATGCCAAAAGGTAGTCTTTTGAAACAGTATCTGCCAAAAGGTGTTATAAATGTTGTCAGCTTGCAGCTGTCTTGATGCAGAGGGATCTGCCAGAATCCGCTGGCAGCATCAAGGGAAGAAAACACAGTTGCGCCGCTCAGCTTGGCTGTTATCTCGTCTGGAGTTGGTAGGATGTAGCATTCTCTTTTGACTGACCTGTTTAGCTTTGTCAGGTCAACGCAGATTCGGGCTGTGCCTGTGTTCTTCTTCAGGACTGGTACCATGGGAGCGCACCATTCAGTAGGTTGTATCACTCGCTCGATGACACCATCCTTCTCCATCCTCTGTATTTCTTCTTTCACTTTCTCTAACATGGGAAAGGGCACACGACGTGCAGTGTGCACAGCATATGGTACAGCATCTTCTCTTAGCTGGATTTTGACTGGTTCAGTTTTTAGAGTAGCATGCTCACTGTGGGTTAGATGGCTGCTGATGCATGTTAACTCATCTACTCGCCTCACCAGGTTCATCCTCACTGACAGGGCCCGGCTGAGGAGATTGTTGACTCTACGTCCACGTACTACGTAGGCTGTGAATAGATAGTCTTTACCTTTGTGGCTGGCTGTTGCGTTGAAGCGGCCCAGACACAACAGCTCACCTCCAGGGCTGTCCAGAGGAATGTCAGGTGGGTCCAGTGCTCTCTCAGGGGTGAGTGTGTGAAATGTGTCCTCACTTATGACAGTGACATCAGCTCCCGTGTCAATCTTGAATTCTACTGGACAGGAATCCACTTGAAGTTGCACAGTCCACTGTTCACTTTTTTCATTAGCATCACACACTGAACCCAGGAAATAAGAGGTCTGCCCAGCTCTCTCAGTCTCTGTGACCTCATTCACTGACCTGCTGCGACATACTCTGGCCCAGTGTCCCATTCTGTGACAGTTGTGGCAGGTAGCTCTTTCTGCAGGACACTTCTCATCTCTATTATGCTGTGTTTTCCCACATTTGCCACATTTCTTCTCATTTCCCCCCCATTTTCTGTCCTTTGACTTGCCTTGTTGACGCTGTTGTGGTTTCCAATTCGTGCTTTTGCGTTTAAACTGCACCTCCTGTACTGATCCCGCAGCGTCTCCTTGCAGACTCACTTGTGTCGCGACCTCCTCCGACTGTCTGACGGTCTGTATTGTGTGCGTCAGCGTCAGGTCCGACATCAGCTGCAGCCTGCGGGAGAGCTCTTTATCCATCATCCCGACAACGATGCGGTCGCGGATATTTTCCTCTCGAGTTACTCCAAACTCGCAGTGCTCTGACAGATCATACAGGGCTCTGATGAAACATTCTGCCTTCTCACCCGGCCGTTGGACCCGTTGGTAAAAACATGCCCGTTCGTGGATAACGTTCCTCCTCGGAAAAAAGTAGTCGTTAAACTTCCCCATGACGATGACAAAGTCATTACGGTCCTCCTCTTGAGCAAACGTGAATGACTTAAAAATGTTTTCTGCCTCGTTGCCCATGGCATAAATCAGGCAGCTCACTTGTACTTGTCCCTCGTCCTTGTGAAGCTTTGTTGCGACTCTGTATCGCTCGAACCGTTGCTTCCACTCGGGCCACTCCGTCGGCTTGTCAAACGTAAAGTTTTCCGGAGGGTTAAACTTCGCCATTTCTTTCTTCTTGCCGTCTGTCTTCTTACTTTATCTCTTAATCGTCCGTTGAATTACTTCTGACACCATGTAAAATGATCGAGGGTAGGCTTACTCCGTTGATATTTACTTTAATAACAGCGCAAACATCTAAACAAACCGGCATAAGAAGAGCGTCCTCGTAACCCCAGCCAACAACACATTAACTGTTCCGCGCGACAGGTTTAGTGTTAGCATGTCTTTTAAGCCACTAAAAATTAAGCAGATGCTAATTGCTAACATGCTAATGCTAACATGCTAATTGCTAATATGCTATTCGCTAACATGCTAATGCTGCCACTAATGCTACCACCAATTTCTAGCTACTAAAAATTAGCATTAGCCGCTAATGTTAGCAATTAGCATGACGCGCTAGCCAATGACAGACAGACACCTGTCATTGTTCAACTTGGGTGCCAAAAGCCAAAATGGCCGCCCCACAGACCAGTTACTTATGTTTTCCCGCCTCTTTCTGTGGAGCCCCTGGTTGCCACGGTTACCAGTTTGAATTTCAGTTAGAAAACGGCTAGAGTGAGCGAAAATGCTGAAACCACGGCCTCGGAACAGGAAGGCCTTGTGGCCAAACCGTGTGTCCAATCGTTGAACCGACTTCACTTTGGGCATCTTGAGGCTTTCCTGAACGTCTAGATATGCAGTTTGTGGGTGAAATGAATAAATGTGAGCTATTTAAAGCGATTTAAAACAAAGGATTGCTTCTACTTTGCTCCAGAAATTTAACATTGCAGTCTATGGAGCGAGGAAGGGGTTTGCTGGCGCATCTTTGCGTCTCACGCCAAAACTATAAGACTTACAGCTGTAGCAGAATTGTGAGTGAGAAGACAAATTTTCCTACGTTTCTATGTATAAATTATGTCTGTGGTGTGAAAGTTGTGGCCACGGGAGCAGTTTCTATTTTATTTTTTGCCTAATGTTCTTCTCTTCTCCACACTCTAGCTGATGATGTCATCCACTCTAGGGCGAACATTCCGCGCAATACACACCCATTATAAACCCCGAAATTTGAGTAAAACCCTACACCGCTTTGAGGCTTCATAGTTTAAAAACGGTAAAAGGTGTCGATAAGTGAAGGGAATCTCTGAAGAGAAGACAAGAGTGTCTATGTTTTAAAGTTTAAATTAAGTGTCTGGGTGAAAGTATGCCAGAGCAGTTGATTGTAGAAAATGCCTGTTGATTTTTCGGGGTCTCCCATTCTTTTCAATGGGAAATTTTTCGCGTTTTTTCGCGAATAAATTCGCGAAAAACTCACCAATCGCTTATCCAAATAATAGCATAGGATTCAGGATCAAAACACATGTTTCGATATATCATGTGTTGGTCCTCTGGCCGGTTCGGGCCGCATTCATCGGCAAAAAAGGGCGGAAAATGAATAATAAAAATAAAAAAACTGCAAAGAAACACGCAGAAGATCAAGAGTGGCCTCGTGTCATAGGCACTCGGCACTAATAAGTAAAAAAACTGCAAAGAAACACGCAGAAGATCTGCAGAAGATCCTCCCATAGCTGACAACACTACGTTTTCAAGTTTCAGGTATCTCGGCCATGTATACTTGAGTGGGGTGAAGCACACACACTAACCTGGAGCAGTGAGCTGCCATGCTACAGCGGCGCTCGGGGAGCAGTTAGGGGTTAGTATGTATAGTATGTATGTGTGCATCTATATATATACAGTATATATATATAAAAAAAAACACATGAGCCAAGTCCACCAGGCAGCCATTTTGTGTCTTTAAGACAACTGTTTTAGTAGCAATTGTTGTAGCATACCCTCCTCGGGTGGTATCTGTGTGTCATCCTCAAGCTCTGGTCCTCCACCAGAGGCTTGGGAGTTTGAGGGTTCTACGCAGTATCTTAGCTGTTCCTAGGACTGCGCTCTTCTGGACTGAGGCTTCTGATGTTGTTCCTGGGATCTGTTGGAGCCACTCCCCCAGTTTGGGTGTCACTGCCCCGAGTGCTCCTACTACCACGGGGACCACGCTCGCCTTGACCTTCCACATCTGCTCCAGCTGTTCTTTCAACCCTTGGTACTTTTCAACCTTTTCGTATTCCTTCTTTCTGATGTTGGCATCTGCTGGTATTGCCACATCTATCACCACCGCCTTCTTCTGCTCCTTGTGTACCACCACTATGTCCGGTTGATTGGCCAGGACCTGTTTGTCAGTCTGGAAGTTGAAGTCCCCTCCATACTGGGTACAGATGTTCCTGTACACTATTCCAGCCACTTGATTGTGTCTCTCCATGTATGCTGACCCGGCTAGCATTTTATACCCTGCTATTATGTGCTGGACTGTCTCAGGGGCATCTTTGCATAGTCTGCACCTTGGATCTGATCTACTCTTGTAGATCTTGGCCTCTATGGCTCTTGTAGCTAGGGCCTGTTCTTGTGCTGCTATGATCAGTGCCTCAGTGCTATCTCTGAGTCCAGTCTTTTCTAGTCATTGGTAGGTCTTCTCGATATCAGCCACTTCTTCAATTTGACGGTGGTACATGCCGTGTAGGGGCTTGTCCCTCCAGGAGATCTGCTCCTCTTCCTCTGCACTCTTATCGGATTTCAGTTGCCTGAGACATTCACTTAGCAGTTCATCCTTTGTGGCCATCTTTCTGATGTACTCTTGGATTTTTGATGTTTCATCCTGGATAGTGGCCTTGATGCTCACTAGTCCTCGGCCTCCCTCTTTCCGCTTAGTGTATAATCTCAGGGTGCTGGATTTGGGGTGAAACCCCCCGTGCATGGTGAGGAGCTTTCTTGTCTTGATGTCTGTGGCTTCCATCTCCTCCTTTGGCCAGCTTATGATCCCAGCAGGGTATCTAATGACTGATATTACGTACATGTTGATGGCTTGGATCTTGTTCCTGCCATTTAGTCGACTTTTCAGGACCTGCTTCACTCTCTGGAGGTATTTGGTAGTGGTCGACTTCCTTGTGGCTTCCTCGTGATTTACGTTAGCCTGTGGGATACCAAGGCACTTGTAGCTGTGTTGGTTATCACCTATGTTGCCCTCTGGTTAGTCGACCCCTTCAGTTCTGATCATCTTGCCTCTCTTTGAGACCATCCGGCCACACTTGTCTAATCTGAATGACATCCCTATGTCGTTGCTGTAGATCCTGGTGGTGGTGGATCAGTGAGTCGATTTCTCGCTCATTCCTGGCGTACAGCTTGATGTGTAGAGCAGGTGGCTAATTGTTGACTTTGGAATTGGTACCCGTAACCTCTCTTAGTGATAATCTGACTCAGTGGGTTCAGGTCTATGCAGAACAGCAGTGGTGATAGTGCATCTCCTTGGTATATGCCGCATTTGATGTTGACTTGGGCAATTGGCTTTGAGTTGGCCTCTAGGGTTGTCTTCCACATTCCCATCGAGTTCTGGATGAAGGCCCTTAGGTTCCTGTTGATCTTGTACAGTTCCAGACATTCCAGTATCCATGTGTGTGGCATTGAGTCGTAAGCTTTCTTGTAGTCAATCCAGGCAGTGCACAGGTTGGTCTGTCTGCTCTTACAGTCTCGGGCGACTGCTCTATCAACCAGTAGCTGGTGCTAGGCTCCTCTGGTGTTGTTACAGATTCCCTTCTGAGCCCTGCTCATGTATTGAGCTACGTGCTTACTCATCTTAGCCGCAATGATGCCTGACAGTTAGGGATGCTCGATATTGGCTTTTCTGCCGATATTCCGATATTGTCTAACTCTTAATTTCCGATACCGATATCACCCGATACCGAATTGTTAGGTAACAACATAACAAATCACCTATTATGGAATTAACACATTATACCTAATTTTATTGCAACGTCCCATTGGATGCAAACATAAATGCAACATGGCTTTTCAAATGGAATCACTGTCTGTGCAAAATAAGTTACAGAAAAAAGTGCCAAAAAGTGCCATTTATTTATTTTTTGTGTGTTTTTAGAGAATATTTTACCTCAAACACTACAGACAATATCAAAACAAGGAAGACAAATGTAGCGTATAACTGATCTTCTTGAGGTGGGTTAACAAATTTGATGTATTAAAGCACAGTTACTCATTGCGCAGCTCGCAAGCCACATGCGGCTCGTCAAGCTATAATTGGCGGCTCGCATATAGCTTACAGTATCACACTGCCATTTGCCGTTAATTGCAATCCGCTATTTACCGGCAATGCTACTTAAACTGCCATCTTGTGGCGATAAGTTGTAATATATTTCACGCAGCTGAATCACGGAAAACACGAATGAAGGTGGCCATGTGGCATTGTTTACAAAACTTGACTGCAACGCACATTTGCAGGCAGGCGACAAGCTCCGCTAGCTAGCGTCAAACACAAAATGGACCGGTTTTTAATAAAAAAGAGACAGAAACGAGCTCATCAAAGTAAATCTGGTCTTAAATGAAAATGTATTGGGCGTGTTATTTATTTTTTGTGGGATGTCCAATTTGTATGTTGTCGTAAAAGTGGCTCGCCTTTTGATTTTGCACTGCTAATGTGGCTCTTGTGAAAAAAATAGTGAGGATCACTGTATTTAAGGAAGACGCCTTGTTTCCTCCTCTCATAACCACCTTTGCTTTGCAGTCATTACAAATCGCAAATTTACTGTTAGTAGGTGACACTTGGAAATACTTCCAAACCACGGATATCTCATACACCGGGCGAGCTAGCTTGTTAGCCACGGTTAGCGACCTAGAGACTAGCGTGTTGTTGTTATACATCATCAAGCACGCGCCTGTTAACGTCCCATGCTGCGTTCATGCACACTCGGAAATGCTGATGCCTACAGAACAAATATCGGTTATGAAAACCCAATACCGATATTTCCCAATATTACATTTTTAACTCAATATCGGCCGATAATATTGGGCATCCCTACTGACAGTGCCTTCCATGTTGTGGAGAGACAGGTTATTGGCCGGTAATTGGATGGCATAGGCCCCTTCTGGGGGTCCTTCAGGATTAGGACGGTCCTGCCCTGGGTTAGCCACTCTGGGTGGGACCCATCCCTTAGCAGCTGGTTCATCTGTGCTGCTAGGCGTTCATGGAGTGCTGTTAGCTTCTTCAGCCAGTAGGCATGGATCATATCCAGCTCTTCATCTTTGACACTCTTTCTTGGATGTCTGCCATTGAGATGGTTACTGGTTCTTGTTCTGGGAGGTTGCTGTGGTCTGCTCTTATGTCTGCTAGCCACTGGGCATCTGCGTTGTGTGATGCCTCTTTTTCACATATACCCTTCCAGTATTCTTTTCCTCAGCTCTAGGTGGGTCTGGCCGGTTGTTATTTCCTCTTGGCCACTGAGAGTACACCTTGGCTGGTTCAGTGGAGAACAGCTTGATTATTCTCCTAGCCTCTGCCTCCTTGGTGTATCTCTTCAACCGGGTGGCCAGCGCTGTTAGTCTCTGTTTGGCAGTTTCAAGTGCTTCGGGTATGGAGAGTTTAGTGGGCCTCCTGGGTGCCCCTTTATTCGCCATGTTGCCTTTCTGCAGTTCTGTTAGTTGGCTAACTTCTCTCCGTGTCGCCCTTATCTTGGCCTCTAACCATATTCTCCATGGTGGATGCTGCCTGTCATGGTTTGAGCCCATCTTGTAGCCAAGCATTTCTAGGATTACTGTGGCTGTACTGTGTATCAGCTTATTGGACTCAGTGATGGTTCCCGTAGGGATTGTTTCTAGTGCAGCATTCACATCCACTAGCAGATCTTCTGAAGGTACCTTACAAGTCAGCTTCGGTATTCGTCTGGGGTTCCAGGCTTCTAATTGTGCCATGATCTTCATTCTCAGGACAGCAGCTCTTGTACTGAGGCTGGTAGTTGTTGGGGCTTGGTACCCAATCTCTGATTGTGGGGGTGATGGTGACATCCCCCCGCTGACCTGCCGTCCTGGCGCCCCCTTGCCGTAGCATCGTTGTTGTATCTCATCAATCTCTAGTTGTGATAGGAGTTTTCAATTGCGGATGTTGGAACACTGGGCTAACAACTGTTTCGTTGTTAGCCTTGATTGTGGGTTTCAAAGTGATGATTGGTCCCACATTCGCTACATATTCCTTCTCTCTAGGGTTGCTTGTATAGTAGCATTCCAACAGCTCCGTGTTTTCCGCCCATGTCCATCTATGTCTTGTTCCAGTAGCCCATTTCTCATCAGGTTGCCCTGGTTCCCTAGTACCTGACGCGGACCTTGTTGACCCGGGCGACGTCTGAGCCGGTGTGACTCTGTCATTTGTCTGTACTCTCATGTTCCTGAGGTAGGCCTCGTACATTAAGGATCTTGCCCAAGGATCCTCACTGGAATCTATTTTTACCCGTCACTTTATTTTTTTTTAAATGATAATAATAACTACGTTTTTTAAACTGAAACACTGTAACATTTTCAATAAAACGAAACAAAGTTACACACAAGCTTCCACTTTTAAGAGCAAAGGGGGTGATGACATGGCTCAAGCTGAGGCTCAGAGGCAAAAGAAAGGAAATATGAGGAAATATGGATAACATTTGCAGATGCATTAAACAAAAATTGCAACAAAGACCGTGGAGCTAACACAACCGCGTCATCATAACACAGCGGTTATGGAAATAAAATTAGAACGCCAGTAATTCGAAATAAATTGTAATAAAGTTACACACGACCCACAACATAAATAACAAAGAGGATAGGCTCAGGAACAGATTAACCTCGGACCATATTTTAAGAAAAACGCCTAAAAATACATACCCAAAGTAAATGAAGAATTGTTACACAATTACATGGTTCATATGCATGTCCTTGGTATCTGGGGACATCTAGGGACTTCAAGGAATCTATTCTCAGTGTCAGAACAGTGTCTGTCACTATACTTGATTAAATTGTAAGAAATGAAAGGAGAAATGTGAAATTTCTATCCTCGCCTAATTTTTTTTTTGTAAGAGGATAATACTATGCCAGCAATAAACCCATGCACACAGGGGCCACTGGCTATTTCTTGACTACAAATATTACAAATCTAATGTAATCTGAGCAAAGGTCAAAGCCTCCACAAAAGATTTTAGTAAGGATAGGATCAGGCGGACATTCATTTGGCACAATTTGGCACCAGTGTGCCAAATAGGTCATTTTCCACTTCCAAGAAAAAAAATGGCTGAAAAAGCACCTTCAGAGCCTTAAACTACAACAATTGCTACTAAAACAGTTGTCTTAAAGACACAAAAAGGCTGCCTGGTGGACTTGGCTCATGTGTCATGCGTAATGGCAGTTCTCTCTCTCCAGCTTCTGTATGTTTACGCATTGAAAAAAGTCGAGGTAACCCAAGGTTTACTTCGGAAAATAGGACCTCATTCGAAAGCTTGTGATCTCTGCTACACAGTGGCAGTGTAATTTACTCTGCAACACCAACATATGCTCCATGGATATGTTGAGAGGGTCATTTGTCCCTCAGGGCATATGGCTGAACAACATCTCCCTCTGAGAAACCAACTTGACTGTGGTCATTGCGGATACTACTGGAATAAATAAGAGGCATCAAAGTGCTGACTGCGTAGGGTATCCTGTCATCCTCGGTAACCTCCATTCTCTGGAATTTAAATTTATGGAGTTGTTTTGCAGAAGAACTCTTCTAACAGATCAACCTTTTACACCTTAGCCATAAATGTGCCATGTCCAGATGCTGGACAGACCAATGCTATTGGACCTCCCTAATGCAGAGGACGTCATCAGATTTACACTTCTGCGGAATTTCCTACTGTTGTTTCTGAATGACTCTTCTACTTCATATGGACAAAGTCTAGAAGCCTTAATGTTATTTTTATTATGTTTTAAGTTTGTGATCCATTAATTCTTCCTTTTCAGAGACACACACCTGAAAACATTGTAAATAACTTCCTCCCAGAACCAGACTCTGATCTGCATTTCTCCTCTCTAAAAAGAGACTAAGTTTGATAATATGACTATCGAAAATGTAATAACCTGGTAAGTTATATATAGTTGTTCAGGAGGTGCTTATGATCACAATGAGACAATTTTGATCCTTGTACGATAAAGCTAGCCAAAACTCACAATATTAGTCACAGTAAGGATGGATCAAGATTGCCATCAAGTGGCTATCTTTAAAATATTTTATTTCTTTTAATCATTGTTGATGTTAAAGCATGTTGAAACTTGGGTATGTTCTTATACTAGCTATTAGGTGACTTATTATTTTAGAAACCCCAACCTTTTATTATTAGCAAACTGTCACTGTACAGAGAACTTGAGTTTGTTAATGCTTTTGAATTATTTTGATGTGGTCATTCTGACACGTCATCTTGTCTTGTTGTAATGTTGAGTGTTGGCGCATAGGAAAAACATTGCTAACGAGCCATGATGAGTGATAGAATGATTCAATTTAGTAATATAAAGTAGGTTAAGAATATGAGACAATAACACATCTCGAGACAAAGGATGAGGTGTTTTCTCTCTCTGCACGAAATTTAGAAACCTGATCCAAACACACCCTGAATAATTAACTCATAAAACCATAGAGACGCTCCCCTTTCTCCGTTCCTTTCTTGGCCTTTTCTTTGCTCTTTCTCTGGACTTTTATACTTTTGCACTTTCGCCGCACTTTTAACTTTCCACTTACAGTTTACGTTTTACTTTTACTTGCTCTTCTTTTAGTCTTATTCTTTACGTACTTAGTCACGTTTATACTTAGTAACTTTGTTTTAAGAACAACTTGAATATTGCCGAACCGGTTGTTTTCAAGCTCTGTTTCTCGTCATATGTTGTTTCCGACGTACAATTTTTATAGTGACTTATATATTTTTTTAGTTTTATTCATTTTTATATGTTACGAACCGAAGTACTAACCAACATCGTCTATAAGTTAGCCAGCGTAGTGAGTTGGTATGTCAGAGAAAGACCCAATCTCTTCGACGGATCAAGAAAGCAAGAAGCTGTTGCCATAGCAACAACACAGAGAAGACATGACGATCTGGCTTCTTTCTTCAAACACAAAGACATTGCAAAGTGTCATCTGCCTTTGACTGAACACCTACAACGCTCTCAAGCAAAGCTGGGTGTTGGGAGTTGCAGACCAAGCAACGAGTCCCATCTACCGGTCCAAGTGAGACCTGCATCAGCTGTTCTGTAACTGACCAACTCGTTACACCGACGCTCCGCTATCACTGTGCCGAGAAGACTCTACAAAAGTAGGCTAAATCGTTCCTACCACTTAAGACAAAGAGTTGGTGTCACTACTTTGAAACTCCCTACTAACATCTTTTAGAGAAGACTGACCAGATTAGACATCAAATCCATTCCCCTTAGATTAAACCTTAAAACATCTCCATCTCTCACCATCGCTCCAGAAATGATTTCATACTCGTTATCATATTCGTTAATTTGATTATACTCCTATATTCTATTAGTCCCTCATTTATTCATAGTTGTCACTTCATTAAATAAATATTTGTTCATACTTAAGAAGTTGTTTGTGATTTGAGTTGTTTTACGGCAGAAAATGAATGGTACAAATTGTAGAAAAGGATTCACTCCTTGAGATATGCAAATTATTTCACTGACACTGATAAACTGATTTAAACCATCTTCCTACGAGGTGGTGCCCTAACGAGACATTTTGAAAGGTGTATAATATCCTTTGGTTCAATTCTTCTTTTATTAAAAACACATTTTTTTCTCTCTCCTGCCTTCTCTGACCTATTGAGCAAGGTGTTGTAGGCCCCTTTGAGGGCCTGGTGTTCCTCAGAGTCCTGCTGTAGTCTGGCATTGTGCTGCAGCAGCTCCTCCATGTCAGCCTTAGAGCGCTCCACCTCCAGCACCTGGCTGATCAGCTCGCCCTGCAGATCCTCCCGCCGACGCTCAGCGTCCTTTAGCAGAGATCCCAGTTTACGAGTCTGCAGATGCACAGGAAGGAAAAAAGAAATCAAATGTTGATTTACTGTAGGTTTGTGGCATTCATCATATCAACATACTACTGCGACAACATCCACAGTTTAAATCTGAGAACCTCAGTGGATATCAGGAACTGTTTATCCATTATCTGACCATTATCTTAAACGGGCTTGTTATAATCAATTACAGTGTGGTTTGAACAAAATTCTGGAAATCGATGGCAATCAAAATTAAATCTTTCATGGTAACAAAAGTTGTAATTAAGGCTTATTTGATGATTCATCTTGGGAGTCCTATGAAATCAAAATTATGTATTCAAAGATCGAAAAATAACAATATATCAAAAAAGAATGTTTGACATTATAGTTTAAGTGTCTCTAATGATTCATTACTTATTATTTTCCTAAGTTACTGACTTTCTGTTGACCGGCCAATTGCACAATTCATCTACAAAGGTTAAACTCTGGATCTCAATGCGGATGTTTGTAAGAAAAAGATAAGATATAACCATATTTATGTAGAATTGTATGAAATCCTCGGTGGTTACGGTACCTCTGCCTCAGCCTGAGCTCGTTGTAAGCGGTACTGAGCAATGAGGCGGTCAGCTTGAGAAAGAGCCAGGGCTTTTGCCTCCAACAAGTCCTGCAGACGGCTCTCCTTTGACTGATGGAGACACAAAGCAATACAAATTGTCAGAACTAAAAAATCAGTAAAGTCTCATCAGTATGTGTATCCAGTGTTAGAATCCAGTTTTTGAAATACTTGTGCAAATAATCTAGTAGCTAATTGTACAAATGACCAAAAAGCAGGAGAGACGAGACTTGAAATATGGCTTCATCCAAAATGAATAACTCATTATATACTCACTTGTAACTATCAAAATTCATCAGATAAATGTACTCACTACGAATGCAGACAGCTTCTGCTCATAAACATCGATGATCTCAGACACATGGGAGTTCTTGACCTGATCCTGCAGCTACAAACAACAAACCCACAAAAATAAAATGCACTGTGAAAACTTAAAATGCAGTTCATTAAAATACCTTATACTCCTATATAAAACTGTATTGAAAATAGTTTTTATTCAGCTATGTTGAATGGCTACACTAGATGTTGCCGATCTTTTTGGCTTGTAAAAAGTTTCTACCACAAAGTATGACTTTATAGCTTTAAATAAACAGGAACCACCAGAATGTTTTAATATGTTTTTCATTTCTTTAAAGAGCTAGCAAGACTGTCACTACGTAAACATAACAAATGGCCCCATGCACAATACTTTTATATTTGTACAGTGTGATGACATGAAACTGTCAGTCTATATATATTGTACCTCTAAGCCAGTCTGTATCTTCTCAACCAGTGTGTGGATGCTGTTAGAGGAACCAGTGGAAGAGTCCAGTATGCTAGTATTCATCTTTGGAGGCGCAACTTCTTGCACAGCAACACGTTTGACAGACAGCTCGGCCTCTCTCTGACGATAGGAGTTGTTAGCAGCGATGCTTTCTCCCAGACTAAACAGTGTTATAAAATGAAATCAATAACAGCACAGTGGGAAGCTGTTTACTGTTTTTGATATCCAACTCACACCAGCATGGGGAAGTCAGGGAGGGACGTGGCTTCAAACAACAGCGAGAGTCCAGCATGCACATGCTCTCTGTGGTGGGATGTCAGAGCCAGGGAGAGTGGGGTCACGATCCTCTGGTCCTGAAGCATTAACACAGAGAAAATAACACAAAAAAAATTAACTGGAGAGGAAGTTAAAGACAAAGCTCAAGAGGTGAATAAAGTGATGAGTGAGCACCTGTAACATCCTGTAGAAACTGGTCTCCATGTTTTTCACCTGTTGCCTCAGTTTGCTCATTAACTCCAGAGTCTTCAGCAGAGCTTGTGCACACACCTGACTGTAAGAAAAAGCACATAATACCAGGGCTCTCAAGTTCTGAACTAAGTTCAGCATGAAAATTTGGGCGGCGGCTTTGATCTGATAAATGACACATAAATTTGCGCAAATAAAAATATTTATTTGATTCGGCATTTCTTAGTGCAGGTGTGTGTGTGTCTGATAATTTCTGAGTTTAGGGCTGGGCGATAAAACGATAACGATATATCACGATAGACACGTGGTCGATATCAATAGAAAATACGTTTGTGTTCAATAATTTCACTTGAACTCCGTTAGAGAAAAATAGGATGAAACCCCGAGCCAAAACTGCAAGTCATTCTGGGGGATGTAGGCAGAGGAAGAGCTTTAGCCTATTGACCTATCACGGCCCAGCTAAGCCAACAACAATAACAAAAAAAAAGAAAAAAGAACAGCGTGGAGTGAAAGCAGAATATTGTAGATAAAAAAAATAAAGATCACGTTACCAGTTTGACAATATTTTCTTTTCTTTTATCTCAGACATGAGTAAGACCCATTGTCTGCAAACTTCTTGCAGAACGTTTCCAAATCATGGCAGTGCAAACGTTAATCACCAGACTGACTCTGTGTGTAGCTGACACAACACTACAACAGCACGTTGTAAACGTGAACGTGAGTCCTCCTTTTATATTGCTGAGTTAAGCAAATATTGGAAACTAGGAAAGGCAGAATAAAAACAACAACAACAACAACAAAAAAAACACTGCAGCTGAGATTCTGTTCAAATATTTAAATTATTTAATTTATATTATGTATTCTCTTGTAGGTCTAATGCAAATATGACGCTCGTTTCGTGAAATAATACAGACCAAAGACCGAACACTGTGCGTGTATTTTTCCAGCCTGTCAAATAAATAAAAATAGTGTATGACTAAATGTCTGGTTGTTAAATATGTTTTAGTGCACTGAAATGAAAACAAGACATAGTATAAGTGAGAAATAATAAATAAAAGGCAAAATGACAAACTAAAACTATTATAAATAGTGTCCAACAAATTAAAAATTGTCCTTGTCTTGATGGTAAATGGTACATTTTTATATAGCGCTTTTCTACCTATTGGTACTCAAAGCGCTTTTACAGTCAGAGATACATCTACCCATTCACTCACACAAGCATGCACACATTCACACACCAGTGCCACGCACTGGGAGCAACTGGGGGTTCAGTGTCTTGCTCAAGGACACTTCGACATGTGAACCCTCTGGTTCGTGGACAACCCGCTCTACCTACTGAGCCACAGTCGCCCCACTCCAGATTTGCATCTCAATATACCAGCTGGCTGATTTTGGATGATCTTATCTGTCACATCTTAAGCTGTGAATGGAGTCACGTTTGCTCGGGCGTCAACAGCCCCCCCCCCCCCCCCCTCAGCCATATCACCCAGCCCTATCTGAGCTTATCAATAATATAGTATTACATAATTTAGCGCCGTGGGAAAGAGATTTCTACAACTTAATCAAATTTGCAGCACTCCTCAACCTATCACGGATTGAAATGAATGTAAGCTAGCTCTTGCGTGAGCCTTCAAGCAAAGCAGAGCTTTTTTTTTTTTTTTAAATCTCATCTTAAATTGGTAATGTACCGAGCCCCCCAAGGGACACAATGGAAAAAAAATTAGGGGTGAAAAAAAAAGAATAGACTTTTGTGAGATCTCACAAAACTTTCTCTCATATGAGACATTTTAATGAATGTGAATGAATTATTATATAATATTAGCCTATTACTATGCACCGTGTCTGTCTTCGACTTATATCCTCTTTTGGGACCTCTCTTCAAATTCAAGAAGTCCTCCATTGTTCCTCTTCTTTCGTCAACGAAGCACCGGTCTGGTCCAGAATACTTTGTTTCTCGGGATCCCGAGAAACTTTTGCAAGATCCCAAGAAAGTTTTTCATAGTCTGCAAAAGTCTGTCCTTTTTTTTCACCCATCATTTTTTTTCCCCCATGTCCCCTGGGGGGCTCCGTAGAAATGTTCTTCATAGAAGTTAGTCTCAACTGCTTTGTGAATAACGTTAAAGAAAAAAAAAAAGCGGTGGCCTAAGAGAAAAGCTATGTGAATAATGTGTGATGAAGACTAAAAAAACAAGTGTCAGAATAGCTGCAGAAACTAACTGAAAGGGGATTCAACTGGCTGGCTAGGCTAGTTCACGCACTGGTCAACTGCTAACATTACTGATTATCAGCTGCATGGACACAATATTCCCCAGCAACAAAAATCAAATGATGAGATGACTTACAATTGGTGTATCAGTCGTTCTTTCCATTTTCAAATGGCAATCAAAAATTAAAAAGTGACTGGTAGCTAATTTGTTATTTGTTTTTAAATCTTACACAAAACAAAAAATATATAAATATTTCAATTTTAGGCTCAGATCAAAAATACAAAATGAAAAAACGTGACACAGGCCTGATTTTATTATTTAATTGGTTGGGTTTACGTGACCCGGAAGTTTTGTAATGAGTTAGATGTAACTCGATGCGACAGTCCACTTCTCAGCAAGCGTCTGAACCGGGAAAATCGAATCTTGCCCGGATACAGCAGTCCTATTTTGTTCAGTAGCTATATTCTTTTTATTTTGATTGGCTGGTGTGTGAAAGGCCCCTCTGAACTCTACAGCCCGCTTGATTCAGACCTATTCCATTGTTTTAAAAAATAGCGGCGCACCTTGGTGTGCGTTATAGTGGTAATTTCTAAGTGTGAGAAATACAAGGTGTGGCGTGTGAGCGTGTTGAAACGCGTGTCGAAGTGTCCTTAAGAAAGACACTGAACCTCCAGTTGCACCCAGTGCATGGCACACGTGTGTGTGAATGTGTGCGTGCTTGTGTGAGCGAATGGGTAGATGTGTCTCTGACTGTGAAGTGCTTTGAGTACCAATAGGTGTAAAAGCGCTATATAAAAGCAAGGTCATTTACCATTTACAACCATATGTGCACAAAGGCAACAGTCACGGAAGCCTTGCAGTTTTGCAGATTTTTTTATGTATTTTTTTATTTTTTTTTACAGCGCATTGTTTTCTGCGTCCTGATTGGCTATGGGAGAGCCCGTGTGTCGTCTTTTGCGTCCTGATTGGCTAAGGGACTGTAGACCATTGTCAATCATTCTCCTCGTACGGTGTCTGTTGTACAGTACAGAATGCGTTCAGCTTGCCAAATACAGTATCTTTGATCGCTGGCAGTGTGACTGAAGTGTGGTATGTTTATTATTGTATTTAGTTATTGAGAAACGTGTATAAAGTGTGTAGTGATGGGTTTTGCAACCTTAAAACCTTTATAATCATTGTAAAAAAATAAAGCTGACTACTTCACGGAATTCGCCTATCAAGGGTTATTTTTAGAATGTAACTCCCGCAATAAACGAGGGACCACTGTATTTAAATTTAAAAAGATGTTAAAAAAAATCTGAAATTTCTCACATTTGAGAAGGTTGAACTGCATCTTTGTCTGAAAAACAACTGATAAAATGCTAAAATAGTTCCAAGACTAATCAGCAAATCAAATGATTGTTACAACAGTCATTGTAAGTGTGGCACAATTCAGTTGACAATGATATATGGAACACCTTACCTTCAGCTGTGCGGTCTGCAAACAGCCTTTCTGCTTTTAAATCCTTACTTAAGACCCACTTATTCACCTTGGCCTTTGACTGAGTACTTTTATTGAATATTTTATGTTCATATGTGACATTGTTGTTTTATTGTATTGCTCTGTTTTATTTTGTTTGTTTTTACTGGAAAGCACTTTGGGAAGCCTAGCTTTGGAAATGTGCTATATAAATAAAATTGATATTGATATTGATATTGAACAATCAATAAATTGCCTCTTTCATCAGACCATGTACTGTAACATGACAATCACTCACCTCAGATCATTCTCAGATGCAGGAGATGGAGACAGGCAGATGAGGGGGCTGTTGCTATAGCAGCAGGAGAGGAGGGACTCAACCTGGGAGAGGCAGAACAGAGCACTCACCTGTCGTGACACCAAAGATCTGGTGGAGTCCTCAGTACACAGGAGTGGAAGAGTTAAGGATTCAGAAACAAATAGTAAACGGAAACTCATAAAAAGAGCAGAACTCCAGATTCATGAGAAGGATATTGAGCAGCAGACTAGTGACGTGTGTGATGCGTTGGCAGTGTTTTCTCAGGTGAACATCTCCCTGTGCAGGATCAAGGCCTTTCAGTAGCCCTAACAGGATCGGCAGCAACATTTCCACGAAGCTTAGCATGCAATCAGGAACAGTGTCTGCTCCCAGTGCCTCCTGGTTGGAAAAAAAAAAAAACATCAGGACACAAACACACTCAAATATCCACTCACTTGCCAGTTCATTTGATACACTGGTCTAATATAGCAGTGCACCACTACAGTTTTGAATGTATTGAGCATTTGTTTCAAATAATAGAGAGCCGTCAATTCAACAGTGTTTTTACTTTGAAGGCCGTTATTGGTGTTTCCACCTCCAGCAGCAACACTCTTTCAAGAGTATCACTTTTTGTTCATTGTCGGACTTTCTAAATCCAAAAAAAGGTCCACACAACAGACGTAGAGCCCCTTTTCGGAACGAGTTTCTCCTCCTCTTCATGGGTGGGTTGGGCTGCCTCCATTTCTTCGTGAAGTTCACTCTCCACCTCCACCATGATTATTATCATTCAGGTAAAACTGTTTCTTCTTTGTCCTGCTCATGCAACCACGCCCAGCAGCTTGCTGCAATGCCTGCACTGCCCTGTGTGTCGAGGCAGTGTAATTACAGTGACTCAGAGAAATGCCGCAAACATCTGCTCTTTCTCCAGTATAAACGGTATTGCAAAATCTCTACCGGTAGACACTTTTATACCGTCACACGGTATAATACCGCCATACCGTCCAACCCTAGTGATGTACAGTGGAGAAAAATAAGTATTTGATACACGGCCAATTTTTAAATAATTAATTTGCACTATATTGCATGAAATAAGTATTTGAAACAATGGAAAAATAAAACTTAATATTTTGTACAGATCCAATTACTGAGAGCAAACATTCCTATAGTTTTTCCACGAGGTTTGCACACACAGCAGCAGGGATTTTGGCTGACTCATCCACAGATCTCCTCCAGATCTTTCAGGTTTCGAGGCTGTAGCTGGGCAACACAGTTTCAGCTCCCCAAAAAGATTTTCTATTGGGTTCAAGTCCAGAGACTGCCTAGGCCACTCCAGGACCTTGAAATGCTTCTTACAGAGCCACACCTTAGGTGCCATGGCTGTGTGTTTCAGGTCACTGTCATGCTGGAAGACCCAGTCACGACCCATCTTCATATGGAATGAATTTCCTATCATAATGCAAGAGCATTTTAAATTGTTGCGAGGGCAGGATTTATCAATTTCATTCTCAGATTTTGTGATATTATCTCTCAAAACTTTGCTCTCGCTCTCAAATTTGCTCTGCGTGTGCTCAAATGTGCTCTGCTTTCCTGCGCTAAATCTCCAACTCTCCCTCTTGCTCTCACGGAACATGTGCGCTCACGGAATTCTGCTCTGCTCGCGGATGTTTGGTATATCAACACTGTCAACCAATAGAAGGCCGGCTGGTAGTGACCAATCAGATGATCCCTGTTTGTATACGGGTGCGTTGGCTGTTTATCGAGGAACGTCGCATACGGGTGGACACTCTTTCAACAGGTTTTATCCACTGCCTATCCCCGGGGCAGTAATAAATGTGATTTCTTTTATTTGTTGGACCACTGTTTGAATAAAATATCATTCAACACATACAAGAGCGTCCGAGCTTCTCATTAAAATGGCTATATTGTATAATAATAGCCGCATCGAACACTGCTCTTTGCGGTGTGCTGGTGCAGAAAACAATGTCACCATCCTGAAGCAAGCGGGACGATTCCCGACGATTCATTTTGATGAAAACTGTAAACTCTTTATTTGATCATATACCTTGTATTAAACATGCATGGACACCATACGAAATATATTTAGATAACCCAAACATCATGCTTATTAATGACTTAGCCAGTGACTTATACTTACAAACTATGTCTGTGAAGGTTCTCAGTCATCCAGGTCATGGTAATTCAAAAAAGGTTTTCAAAAAGGCAACTGGACTTGTAGATTTTGGAGAAGACGTTTCACCACTCATTCGAGTAGCTTCTTCAGTTCTGAGGGACTGGTGGGAAGTCTGAGGTTTACCTCCCTCTTCTGTGTTACCTCCCTCTTCACGTGTATCCCCACTGGAGAAGCCACAAGAGTAGTAAGGGAAAGACTCATTGGCTGGTAGGACCGCTCTCACCCCAGACCAACTCTGCGTGTTACTTGATCTGTGCCTGACGCCCATCTATTTCCAGTTTAATGGAGGTTTCTACAGGCAAAAACACGGCTGTGCTATGGGGTCACCAGTGTCACCTATTGTGGCCAATCTCTACATGGAGGAGGTCGAGACCAGAGCCCTGAACTCTTTTACTGGAAACACCCCCACCCACTGGTTCAGGTATGTGGATGACACTTGGGTTAAAATCAAGACGGATGAAGTGGAATTTTTCACAGAGCACATCAATGCAGTGGACGGCAACATCAAGTTCACTCGGGAGGACATCAGCAGGGGTAGTCTGGCTTTCCTGGACTGCTTGGTGCATGTGGAAGAAGACCGAAGCCTCAACATTGAAGTATATAGGAAACCCACCCAAACTGATCAGCACTTACTATTTGACTCCCACCACCCCCTGGAGCACAAACTAGGGGTCATCAGAACGCTCCAGCACAGAGCACAGACGGTACCCACAAGACCGGATGGCCAGGAGAAGGAGCAGAAACACGTCAAGACATGTGGTTATCCTAATTGGGCCTTTGTGAAAGGCTCAAAAAGATAACCCAAAAGGGACAGAGAGGACGATAGAGAACGATAGGAGGAAAAACATCGTCATCCCCTACGTGGCTGGAGTGTCCGAGAAACTCAGACACTTAGGCAGAGACTGGTCCACCCTAAGGACAAAACACCCAGACAGAAACAGAGTAATGTGGTGTACGCTGTTCAGTGCAGTGAGGAGTGTACAGACTTGTACATTGGGGAAACTAAACAACCTATCCATAAACGCATGTACCAGCACAGGAGAGCCAGCTCATCAGGTAATGATTCAACGGTCCACCTACACCTGAAGGACAAAGGACACTGTTTTGGGGATAACAACGTCCAAATCTTAGCCAGAGAAGACCGATGGCTTGAAAGAGGAGTTAAGGAAGCCATCTATGTCAGACGGGAAAAACCTTCACTAAACAGAGGAGGTGGACTGAGATTTAATTTGCCATCTATTTACAATACAGTTTTAACTTCTGTCCCCAAAAAGTTTCAGTCTTATTCACACCTTGACACTGGAGCCTCAGACGGACAAGAGTCGTTAGAGAACCATTCATAGAGAATTCAATTCAATTCAGCTTTATTTATATAGCGTCAATAACAATACAAATCGTCTCAAGACGCTTTACAAGACCCGGCCTGAAACCGGAGAGAGAGGACAGGGACCAAAACAATCCCCCCTCACAACAGGTAAGTACCCAGTCATTAGTGGGAATAGCTGCACTAGTTTCAGGTTATTAGCATAACAAGCAAGGTTTCTCAGGAGGAGTTCCTATTTAAACCTCAGACTTCCCACCAGTCCCTCAGAACTGAAAAAGCTACTCGGATGAGTGGTGAACCGTCTTCTCCTAAATCTACAAGTCCAGTTGCCTTTTTGAAAACCTTTTTTGGACTTACAAACTATGTTAAGTGGATGGAAAACGGTGCATATTGGCGGATTGTCTTATCTGAGTGTACTGACCTCATTTTGCACATTAAACATGACCAAAAACAAGAATGCTTATATTTAACATTTTCAGCATCACTTCCTGATGAGGATATAGCATACATAGTTTTACAAATTTAAAAAAATATATATAAAAAAAATATACAAAAGAATAACCATACTCTGAGAAAATATAGGGAGGAGAAATAACTAGATAATATAATACATTCTGTATGTACAGTGTGGAGAATGGCGGAATAAGCTTTACAAATAATTGCTTAACCTTTGAGAAAAACATTTTGAGTTGGTGAGGTAGTGGTTTGTGCAGAAACAGGCAGTGCAAAGAAGCTCAGTTTGTGCAAAAAGAAAAGTTATTATTGACATAGGCTGGTGTTATACAGCCTGATGGCAGCTAGGATGAATGACCTGTGTTAGCATTCCTACTTGCATCGTGGATGCCCGAAACAGTCTGGTGCAGTGGGTGAGAGGGGTTGTCCATGATTGACGTCAGCTTGGCTAACATCCTCCTCTCGCCCACCTCCTTGATGGAGTCCACAAAGCAGTCCAGGACAAAGCCGGCCCATCTGACCCAGCTTGTTCAGTCTCTTTCCGTCTCTCTCTGAGCTTCCACTGCTCCAGCAGACCACTGTATATAGGATGGCAGAAGCCACCACAGAGTCTTAAAAAGTCCTGAGCAGTGTCCTGCACACTCCAAAATACCTCAGTCATCTAAGCAGGTAGAGACAACTTTGGGCCTTCTTGTACAGGGCGTTTGTGGTATGTGTCCAGTCCAGTTTATTCTCAAGGTGAACACCGAGGTACCTGTAATCCTACACGACCTCGATGTCCAAGCCCTGAATGTTCACCGGTGCAGTTGGATGTGGTTTCCTACTGAAGTCGATCAGGACCTCCTTTGACTTGCTGGCGCTGATGTGCAGGTGGTTCAGAGCACACTAGGGACGATTATTGGTATGGCCATTATCCACAGAAAAATTTCCGACAGTTAGTACTACCTTTTCAAATTTTAATTATCGTTAAAACCGTGATTTATTACTGTAACGGATTACTGAAACTCAGTGATACTACTCATTGCCTGGAGGAGCAGCAGCACCTGAACAGCACTCTCTCAGAAGCAGTTTGCACTGTCCTGTGAAAACATGGCTGAAGCCATAGACATACATATACATAGACGCCTCATTGAGCGGATTGGCTCGTTGTTGCGATACGTCAAAGCTGCTGCCATATTGGAGGAGGCAGCTCTGTCTTGCAAACCAATCCAAGTCAGTGGAGTAAACTTTATTAAGCGTCTTCTACATAGTGCTGTAAGTTAATGCCTCTCATTTATATATTCACACACTAACGTATATATCCAGGAAACCGATAGGAAACAAAAACAACATCTGTAACATTAACTACTCAGAATGTTCTCTCAGAGCTACTGTAACTAGCTGGCAGCATGTCCGGCGCCATCTTTATATAGATATTCAGTACCTTCCGTGATCACTCTCCTTTGGTGCCATCTGTATCCATCTCTGACAAGGTAACTGAAATGTACAGATGGAGGCTTAACCCTACATTTTTTAAACAACCTGAATTCTGTACTGTACAGATTGACTTTTTCACTTTAACAAATATATCATGTGCTCCTAGTACTTTAATTATTTAGGGACACATTAAAAGCCTGTGAGGGGCCAAATTATATCCTATACGAAAGGGTTAAAGAAGAAACACAGTGCTGAGGTTAATACTATGGCCCCAATGAAGGGCATATACAGAGAATTGATGAATCTGACATTAAAAAAAACCCCACTACAAATACATATCAAAGAGTGGAAAATACCTAGGTCAAAACAACAATTCTATGAACTTAGGACAAAAGCACATAAAATGCTAGCATGGCAACTTAAAACTGAGGAAAGCAAACAATTAATGCTACAGGAACACCGTCCAAAGTGTTAAAGGTGCAGTAGGCAGGACTGTGAAGATCCAGGACTTAGCCAAAAAATTTGAACAACGACAACTTCTCAGTCCCTCCCCCCTTTCTGCTAAAGCCCAAAACGGTCTCCCAGGCCCCACCCCCGACGAGGGAGAGCTGTGCACGATAGAATGCGTGCATAGTGGCCCTGGAATACTACGCACGAGCAGAGAACCGAGAGAGAGCGAGTAAACAAACTAACATGAAATGCGTGTCCATGAGCAGTCATTGACACTCTGGCTGTGTCCAAAACCACTCCCTACGCACGATATAGTGACCACGCCATTTTGTAGTGGTGTCCGAATGTTTAGTGTCCACTATATAGTGCACTACATGTATCCCACAATTCACTGCGAAATGTAGTGAACATATACAGTACACATACATACATACACATACAGTACACATACATACATACACATACAGTACACATACATACATACACATACAGTACACATACATACATACACATACAGTACACATACATACATACACATACAGTACACATACATACATACACATACAGTACACATACATACATACACATACAGTACACATACATACATACACATACAGTACACATACATACATACACATACAGTACACATATACATACACATACAGTACACATACATACATACACATACAGTACACATACATACATACACATACAGTACACATACATACATACACATACAGTACACATACATACATACACATACAGTACACATACATACATACACATACAGTACACATATACATACATACACATACAGTGCACATATACATACATACACATACAGTGCACATATACATACATACACATACAGTGCACATATACATACATACACATACAGTGCACATATACATACATACACATACAGTACACATATACATACATACACATACAGTACACATATACATACATACACATACAGTACACATATACATACATACACATACAGTACACATATACATACATACACATACAGTACACATATACATACATACACATACAGTACACATATACATACATACACATACAGTACACATATACATACACTACCGTTCAAAAGTTTGGGGTCACCCAAACAATTTTGTGTTTTCCATGAAAAGTCACACTTATTCACCACCATACGTTGTGAAATGAATAGAAAATAGAGTCAAGACATTGACAAGGTTAGAAATAATGATGATTTGTATTTGAAATAAGATTTTACATCAAACTTCGCTTTCGTCAAAGAATCCTCCATTTGCAGCAATTACAGCATTGCAGATCTTTGGCATTCTAGCTGTTAATTTGTTGAGGTAATCTGGAGAAATTGCACCCCACGCTTCCAGAAGCAGCTCCCACAAGTTGGATTGGTTGGATGGGCACTTCTTGCGTACCATACGGTCAAGCTGCTCCCACAACAGCTCAATGGGGTTCAGATCTGGTGACTGCGCTGGCCACTCCATCACCGATAGAATATGAGCTTCCTGCTTCTGCTCTAAATAGTTTTTATTTTTATTTATTTATTTATTTCGCACAGCACACATAACATTAGTAGACAGAACAGAAAAGAACAGAAGCAGATGTGTGTAGCGCCAGGTCTCCCAAGAAGCTATTTAAAGCTTATGGCGGGAGCCTCAAATGTAATACTAACGTATTTCATATTCATACAATCATAATAGAAAACAAGACAGAACATACATCACAGATTGTTACATCAATTGTTCTTGCACAATTTGGAGGTGTGTTTAGGGTCATTGTCCTGTTGTAGGATGAAATTGGCTCCAATCAAGCGCTGTCCACTGGGTATGGCATGGCGTTGCAAAATGGAGTGATAGCCTTCCTTATTCAGAATCCCTTTTACCCTGTACAAATCTCCCACCTTACCAGCACCAAAGCAACCCCAGACCATCACATTACCTCCACCATGCTTAACAGATGGCGTCAGGCATTCTTCCAGCATCTTTTCATTTGTTCTGCGTCTCACAAACATTCGTCTTTGTGATCCAAACACCTCAAACTTAGATTCGTCCGTCCACAACACTTTTTTCCAGTCTTCCTCTGTCCAATGTCTGTGTTCTTTTGCCCATCTTAATCTTTTTCTTTTATTGGCCAGTCTCAGATATGGCTTTTTCTTTGCCACTCTGCCCTGAAGCCCAGAATCCCGCAGCCGCCTCTTCACTGTAGATGTTGACACTGGTGTTTTGCGGGTACTATTTAATGAAGATGCCAGTTGGGGACCTGCGAGGCGTCTGTTTCTCAAACTAGAGACTCTAATGAACTTATCTTCTTGCACAGTTGTGCTACGCGGCCTCCCACTTCTTTTTCTACTCTGGTTAGAGCCTGTTTGTGCTGTCCTCTGAAGGGAGTAGTACACACCGTTGTAGGAAATCTTCAATTTCTTAGCAATTTCTCGCATGGAATAGCCTTCATTTCGAAGAACAAGAATAGACTGTCGAGTTTCAGATGAAAGTTCTCTTTTTCTGGCCATTTTGAGCGTTTAATTGACCCCACAAATGTAATGCTCCAGAAACTCAATCTGCTCAAAGGAAGATCAGTTTTGTAGCTTCTGTAAAGAGCTAAACTGTTTTCAGATGTGTGAAGATGATTGCACAAGGGTTTTCTAATCATCAATTAGCCTTCTGAGCCAATGAGCAAACACATTTCACCATTAGAACACTGGAGTGATAGTGGCTGGAACTAGGCCTCTATACACCTATGTAGATATTGCACCAAAAACCAGACATTTGCAGCTAGAATAGTCATTTACCACATTAGCAATGTATAGAGTGTATTTCTTTAAAGTTAAGACTAGTTTAAAGTTATCTTCATTGAAAAGTACAGTGCTTTTCCTTCAAAAATAAGGACATTTCAATGTG
>SRSE01001053.1:142500-167500 GCA_005024645.1 Planiliza haematocheilus
TGGGACCAATACTCTTCACATTATACATGTTGCCATTAGGGAAGATTATTAGAAAACATGGCATAAACTTCCATTGTTACGCAGATGACACCCAGCTATATTTATCTATGAAACCAGATGAAACTAATCAGCTGGTTAAACTCCAAGCATGCCTTAAAGACATAAAGGCTTGGATGACCTGTAATTTCTTACTCTTAAACTCAGACAAAACAGAAGTTATTGTATTTGGTCCTAAGCATCTCAGAGATTCATTATCTAATCACGTGGTTTCTTTGGATGGCATTACCTTGGCCTCCAGTACTACTGTGAAAAACCTTGGTGTTATATTTGATGAGGATATGTCCTTTAAATGTCACATTAAGCAAGTAACCAGGACTGCCTTCTTTCATCTACGTAATATCATCAAAATTAGGAACATCCTGTCTCAGAATGACGCTGAGAAACTAGTTCATGTATTTGTGTCTTCCAGACTGGATTATTGTAATTCATTACTGTCTGGCTGCCCAAATAACTCTTTAAAAAGCCTCCAACTGATTCAAAATGCTGCAGCAAGAGCATTGACAGGAATTAGCAAGAGAGATCATATTACTCCAGTTTTAGCTTCTCTTCACTGGCTCCCCTTAAAGTCTAGAATAGAATTTAAAATCCTCCTCCTTACATACAAGGCCCTCAAAGGCCTAGCTCCATCATATCTTAAAGACCTCATTGTACTATATCATCCCAACAGATCACTTCGGTCTGAAAGTGCAGGCCTACTTGTGGTTCCTAGAATTTCAAAGAGTAGAATGGGAGGTAGAGCTTTCAGCTATCAGGCTCCTCTCCTGTGGAACCAGCTCCCAGTTTGGGTTCGTGAAGCAGACACTCTCTCTATTTTTAAGGTCAGGCTTAAGACTTTCCTTTTTGATCAAGCTTATAGTTAGGGCTGGACTAAACCATCCCTTAGTTATGCTGCTATAGGCCTAGGCTGCTGGGGGACAATGCACCAAACACATGTTCTCCTTCGTTCTTCTCTCTCCACTCTTGTGTCCTCCACTTTCTTTTCTCTGGCACAGAGCTCCTGCCCTCTAAATTCCTATCTGCTACTAGTCATGCAATTCTGTGCTATTACTATGTAGAATGTTTACTACTGCTCTCTCTTCTTCCGAGTATCTCTGGCCTGGAGTTGAGTGTTTCCTGTGGAGCTCCATACTACATCTGTTGTCGTGGTCTCATCAGCCTGCCCAGTCTCCATGGAATCCTGCTGTTATACACTCCTACCTGAATGAACAATTCTCCAACCTGCCTATGATTCCTCTTACATTTTCAAACTGTCATGTAACATCATTAGTTTGAATCATAGCATCCAACTTGTATGCTTTAGTCAGATATGTGTATTTATGACAGATGTATGTTTATCTTGCTGTTCTCTTTCTCTGTCTGTACCCGGCTGGCCTTAGGCAGATGGGTCCCTCCATATGAGCTGGGTTCTGCTCAAGGTTTCTTCCTGTTAAAAGGGAGTTTTTCCTTGCCACCGTCGCCTTCAGGCTTGCTCTGGGGGTTTCAGGCCGGGTCTTGTAAAGCGTCTTGAGACGATTTGTATTGTTATTGACGCTATATAAATAAAACTGAATTGAATTGAATACGTGCTCAGCATAATAAATGTTAGTTCAGCAAACGGGATTGTACCTGCGAGTTTTAAACATGCTGTTGTGACACCACTGATTAAAAAGCCTGGTTTAGACTCAGCAGTATTGTCAAATTTTCGGCCAATCTCCAAACTCCCTTTGCTGATCTGGGGGCCTTGACATCAGCATTTAACACAGACAACAACTAGCCTTGGTGTACGACTTGACAGCGATTTGAAATTGAATACACAAATTAAATCAGTGGTTAAATCTAGTTTCTTCCAGCTGAAAACCATTTCTTTCTCTCCACCACTTTTTAATCCATGCTTTTATCACAACTTGTTTAGATTTCTGCAATGCACTTGTTGTGCTTAAGCCCACTATGTTGGGCTTAGTCAGATGGCACTGTCTCGACTACAGCTGATTCAAAATGCTGCAGCTCGACTCCTAACTGATACCAAAAAGCACTATCACATTACCCCAATTTTAGCAGAACTGCATACGCTCCCTGTTCGTTTCCAGATTGAAATGTATTCATGGAATTGCTCCTCAGTATCTGTCCGAATTGCTCCAGCCATACGCTCCCTCACACCTTCTCAGGTTGGTAGATCAGTCATTGTTGGCTGTCCCAAAGACAAAGAGGAAGATGAGGGATGACCGCGCCTTTGCATTCGCTGGCCCCAAACTATGGAACAACTTGCCTTTGCACGTCATGCAGGCTGACTGTCTTCCTCATTTTAAATCCTCTCTTAAAACAATTTCTCTTTGGCTTTTAACTCAACATGAGATGTTGGTTCTTATTGTTTATATTGTTTGATTAACTTTAATGTTGTTTTTAATTTTCTTTGTATTTTTATATTCTCATGTCTGTGTACAGCACTTTGGTCAACCTTGTTGTTTTTAAAGTGCGTTACAAATAAAGATTGATTGATTGATCCCTCCTTGGACAGAATCTGGAAGTCTAAATGTTATATTCCATAATCCGCAATTCTGTGATTCACTAAGTCTTCCTTTTCAGAGATAGACACATGTAAACATGCCGGACACATTCTTTCTCCATCTCTCCCACAGTGACCAGGGGAGAAATGCCAGATAACGGTTGTAAATACCTCCCTGAGCAAATTCCTGGTCTTCACTTCTCTTTTAAAATCTAACTTTAACTAGATTGTTCAACATATCCACCCTTAGTACACTCTTGGCATTCTCTCAATGAGCTTCATGAGGTAGTCACCTAAAACAGTTTTCCAACAGTCTTGGAGGAGTTCCCCAAGATGCTTGTTGGCCCTTTTGTCTTCACTCAGCAGTCCATCACATCCCACACCATCTTGATTCGATTTAGGTCAGGTGACTGTGGAGGCTAGGTCATCTAACACAGCACCCCATCACTCTTCTTCTTGGTCAAATAGCTCTCACACAGTGTGGGTGTGTTTGGGGTCATTGTCCTGTAGAAAAACAAATGATGGTCCAAATAAATGCAAACCAGATGGGATAGCACGTTGCTGCAGTATGCTGTGGTAGTCATGCTGGTTCAGTGTGCCTTTAAGTTTGAATAAATCCCCAGCAGTGTCACCAGCAAAGCACCCCCATACCATCACACCTCCTCCATGTTTCACAGTTGGAACCATGCATGTAGAGACCATTCCTTCACCTTTTCTGTATCTCACACAATGACACAGCGGTTGGAACCAAAGACCTCAAATGTGGACTCACTGGACCAAAGCAGTGATTTCCACTGGTCTGATGTCCATTCCTTGTGTTTCTTGGCTCAAATAAATCTCTTCTGCTTGTTGCTTTTCCTTAGTAGTGGGCTTCTAGCAGCTATTTGACCAAAAAGGCCTGATTGGTGCAGTCTCCTCAGAACAGCTGATGTAGAGATGTGTCTGTTACTAGGACTCCATGTGGCATTGATCTGGGCTCTAATCCGAGGTGGTGTTAACTTGCGATTTTGGAGGCTGGTGACTGAGATGAACTTATCCTCAGCAGCAGAGGTGACTCTTGGCCTTCCTTTCCTGGGGCGGTCCTCAAGTTTCGTTGTAGCACTTGATGGTTTTGCAACTGCACTCGGGAGCACATTCAAAGTTTTTCCAGACTGACTGCCCTTCAGTTCTTAAAGTAATGATGGACTGAAGGTTTCTCTTTACTTAGCTGACTGGTTCTTGCCATAATATGAATTCTAACAGTTGTCAAATAGGGGTGCTAGCTGTGCACCAACCTGATTTCTGCACAAAACTGATCAACCAATCAATCAATCAATCTTTTATTTAATAATATAAAAGCTCAAGAACTTCTTATAGAGTTCAGTTGGGTTCTCCAGACAGGTTGATTGGGGGACATTAAGAACGGAGTTTACAGTTTTAAACAGAACACGAGGATTGTGACAGAAGTAATGTCTGATAAAATGCTTTCACTTGAACGCCAGCTCTCTTTCAGCATCTGGAAGGACACCTGTAGCTTGTCCTTCTTCCACTTCCTCTCCTGCACTCACTTCTGACAGCACACATAGCATTGTTTATCCGGGGCTCAGGTCTGGGTTTGGAAAGCCTTGTTTTTAAAGGAGCCACAGCATCGAATACGGTCTGACAGGATGAGTAAAATGAGTGGAGAAGGCTTCAACATCTGAATTAGAGCCCAGATGTTCGCTTGGTCTGATTGCACAGTTAAAGGTTGTTGAGAACTAAGCAACAGTGGAGGGGCCAGTGCAGGACCAGACATAAACTGTACAAGACTAAAAGAATCAATGAAATTTAAAAAGTCTTTGGCCAGCGGCATCGCAGGACAGCACACATGGATATTAAAATCCCCAACCATTAAATTCCGGTCATACTGAGGCATGATCCCTGCCAAGAAATCAGCAAGGTCACCAATAAAATCTTTGTTGTACTTGGGAGGTCTGTAAATAACAGCGCACAGTACCGTGGAGAGGAGGGCAGAACCAAGCTCAAATACAATCATCTCAAATCTGGACTAGGAGGTTGTCGGCATGACCTATTTACAGATAAAGCTTTTTCTGTAAACGGACGCAATGCCTCCACCACAACCTGACGTCCTCCGAGAGTTGAAGTATGCACAATCTGATAGTAAAATATACACAATAAATCCAGCCAGTGAGACGTGAAGAAATGCTTTTCAATAAATGTTTTGGTGGCTAGCAATCTAGCATTCACCAGGGCCATCCTGACAGGAGCTGGAGTCTGTGTAGCCCGAGCGTCTGAATAGCCCGAGCACATGGCCGCAGGTTGCCCCTCATCCAAGCCAACCAGAGGAACAAAAGAAGTGATCGGATCCGAGAAGCCCGGCAAAATGAAGCGGCGACATGCCGTCCCAGGACTTCTAGTCAAAGCAGCAGGGGTGCACACCAAACAGGCTTTCAGTTTCACCAGCCTGCCGCTGCGTTTCCCCCGGCATTTGTGGGCTCTCCGTACAGGTGCTGCAACACGGCAGAGATAAGCCAGTATACCGGAGAGAAGTGGGTTGGAGAATGTCTTTTCACATTCTGGACCGAATGGGCCAAAATTTTGTGCCCATTGTCGAATATTTAAAAGTGTCTGGAGATCATACCTCAGCAGAAAAGTGACAAAAACAATATAAATATAGCCAAATTTCATAGAGACAGACAGCGGGCCGTCCACACTGGTAACTACATTATGAAGCTCATTGACAGATGTCCAAGGGTTTGCAGCGCTGTCAATCAAGGGTGGCTACTTTCATGTTAATGTTTAAATATGCAAATGCGAATATTTAATTAAACTTTTTTTGTTTACAACATAATTCCATATGTGTTAATTCATAGTATTGATGTCTTCAGTGAGAATCTTTTTTTTTCTCCTATGGGTTTTAAATATCCAGGTGTGTTTGTTGACAGTAACCTTAAAAACCTCTACAAGCTCAGTTTAGTGAGCTTCGGAAGGTGGGAGAAGATTTGAAAAAAATGGATGGACTTGTAAGATGCACTAGGGAACTTGACTAATTCCAATCTTGAGAAAAATCATACTAAGGAACTTACAGAAATCCTTTTGACAATTGCTAAGAAATGCATGGCAATAAAGTGGAAATCTGACACCCCCCTTCCAATTAAAATGTGGCTTTGTGAAATTAACAGCTGTGCGCCCCTAGAGAAAATAACTTATTGGATACAGAAAAGAAGTAAGACTTTTTACAAAATATGGCAACAAGTTTTAACTTCTACCACACCATCACACCAGGTTGACTAATCTCCCTGTATTCGAGCTTGGCTTGACATGACCCGAGTAGTGATGCTACCCTTTTCACTCTCCGTACCTTGGATTATTGCATAATGCATTTTATTTATACAAGATGGCGCCGGACATGCCGGCAGCTAGTTACAGTAGCTCAGAGAGTTTCGCCGTGTTTTTGTGTATTTTCGTGCTGTCTCGCGTCATTTTTGTTACCAACCTCAGTCGGACTTTTACTCCCATGGATGTACATATGGCATAAGTTTTTCCAAATGTCTTCTCTTCTTCTACCGAAGACCACGGGCTGGCCGGCCATCGTTCCCTTTCTTTGTCACGCTATTCAGTTCTCAAAGTTCTCTCGCTACTCAGTAGACTTGTAGTTTTTGAGACCGGTCTTGGTCTTGAGACCAGTCTCAAGACCACTTTTTCGTGGTATTGGTCTTTTCACGGCCCCTACAGTCTTTGGTCTCGGTCTTGTCTCTTGGTCTCGCGTCTCTTGGTCTCGCAATGTCTCGGACTGGCCGAGCGGTCTCGAAAGGAAAGGCATGGCAAAGTTTTTTTGTTTTTTTTCGTTTTTTGATATTAAAAAAATCACACGCATTTTGTGACACGGAAGGCGTTGCCGCTTGTTCTCTCACGCAAAATGTTGGCGAATTCGTCAGTCGTCAGGTTTGGTTTTACAGACCATAGAGAGTTTGTTTGCCACACAACCAACAATAAGACGCATTCTGCAATATGCAAATTTTAACAGTACGGTACCGTGTCACTGCACACAGTCTGTCAATCCGTGACCGCGAGAATACACACAGGCTTAATCTCTCTCGTGCCTACATGATCATCATTCAATGCAGCCTTATTTTATTATTATATATTTTATTTTATTAAATGTTGGATGTGGTATGTATAATGGTTGTCCTCTTCTGTGTGGCCCTATGAGCTTATCATGCCACTACAGCTGCAAAATAGATTAGGCTACAGATTCTGAAGAACATCGGACCTTATAGAGTACAAGTGTAGAAGTTTTTTTCTGTTCTTGGCCTCGGCCTCGGTCTCGAGCTGAACTAGTCTTGGTCTTGACTTGGTCTTGATACTCTCTGGTCTTGGTAGTGTCTTGTTCTCGGTTTAGGCGGTCTTGACTACAAGTCTACTACTCAGTACTCAGGCAGAGTCGCAGACTCGCTGGAGCAGAGCATCTTCTAAATAATGCCACGAGTGGAGCTTGAGGAAGTGACGTCGCCTGCGAGAGAAACGGGCTCTGGCCACAGGAAACAGAAAAACTACAAAATAATAACACGACTAAACAAGACAAAATAACGCCGTAACATTTCGTCTCGTCTCGTTTTGGTCAACGAAAATGGAGAGACATTTTAGCATAGTTTTTATTTTGTAAACCACATTTAGTCTAGTTTTTATTCGTCAACAATATTGCATTATACATTTAACTAGACAATTCCCCTGCGGGAAATCGCGAGAGTGGTGCTGTGTCGGCAGCAGTTTGCGCTAAGATGATATGATACAATACTATGATGCTACGATGCTAACATGCTACAATTTTTCACCTAATCTTATCCTCGCAGTTGCTATTGCAGAGGTTGTAGTATAAGTGCTAACATATGCTAACATAGCATATATTAGAAAAATGATTCTATGTTAGCTATGTTAGCATATGTTACCATATGTTTAGGAAGTAATAGCACACCCGCTCCGATCGAGCCGCACGTTTTGATGTATTATTCATGTATGTGCGATAAACTGCGGGACGAGTTAGCGACAGAAAACGCTAATCCTAACTAACTAATTTTCTAGCCCTACGGGAGTACGCTGTTGCCATTAGCTACTAATGTTAGCAATTAGCATGATGCGCTAGCCACCAATTTAAACATTGGTTTAGTGCACAGTTACTCATTGCGCGGCTCGCGAGCCACATGCGGCTCGTCAAGCTATAACTGGCGGCTCGCATGGTAGCTTACAGTAACACACTGCCACTTGCCTTTGAATGCAATCCACTATTTACCGGTAATGTAAACTGCCATCTAGTGGCGATAAGTTGTAATACATTTCACGCAGCTGAATCACGGAAAGCGCGAATGAAAGTGGCCATGTGGCATTGTTTACAAAACTTGACCGCAACGCACGTTTGCAGGCAGGTGACGTAAGCTCCACTAGCTAGCGTAAAACACAAAAATGGACCGGTTGTTAATAAAAAAAAAAAGAGACACAAACGAGCTCATTAAAGTAGCCTAAATCTGGTCTTAAATGAAAATGTATTGGCCGTGTTATTTTATGTATGATGTCCAATTTATATGTAGAAATGCACAAAGGTGACTTTACGACCGCCGGGGGGGGGGGACTATGTCGCGAATAATTCCGACCTGGAGGAACGAAGTAATAGCACACACGCTCCGATTGAGCCGCATGTTCTGATGTATTATTCATCAGATTAACTGTGCGGGAGGAGTTAGCGACAGAAAATGTGTGGGAATAATAATAAAAATAGACGAGAATAACAATAAAAATAGACGAGAATAACAAGTAGTGGGCTGCGATGCACAGCACCACTTAAAATAGACGAGAATAACAAGTAGTGGGCTGCGATGCACAGCACCTCTAAAAATAGACGAGAATAACAAGTAGTGGGCTCTGCGATGCACAGCACCACTAAAAATAGACGTGAATAACAAGTAGTGGGCTCTGCGATGCACAGCACCACTAATTATAGTCATCGTCGCATGACCAGCATTTACGTCACGTCTCGTTTTAGTCACATGATACAGGTTCGTTGACGACAATATTTAGTCATAGTTTTCGTTGACGAAAGCAACACTACCATGCGTACCGTCTTTATGGGGAATGTGAGATCTCTCCCCAATAAGATGGAAGAGCTGATGGCGCTAACCAGGCTGCAAAGGGAGTACCGGCAGTGTAGCATCATGTGCTTCACAGAGATGTGGCTGAACGAACTGATACCACATTTGCACGTTTCATTGGACGGATTTCAGATCCTGAGAGCGGACAGGAAAGCAAAGGAGAGCGGTAAGAAGAAAGGAGGGGGCATTGCGATGTTTATAAACAATAGATGGTGTAACCCAGGACACATCAGGGTAGAGGACCAGCTCTGTAACAGGGACATTGAGCTGCTAGCTGTTAGCATGCGGCCGTACTACCTCGCGAGGGAGTTCTCGCAAGTTATCGTGATAACGACGTACATCCCTCCCTCTGACGACGCTGCTGCAGCATGCGAGCTCCTACACACTGTTGTATCACAGCTCCAGACATCGCACCCCCAGTTCCCTGCTACTGCTCCCCGGGGACTTTAACCACGGCTCCCTGTCCTCCACTCTCCCCACATTCACCCAGTATGTTAAATGCAACACCAGAGACAATAGGACACTGGACTTGCTGTATGCAAACACCAAGGATGCATACGGCTCCACCCCCCTCCCCCCACTGGGTCGTTCTGACCACAACCTGGTTCATCTGATCCCTGCCTACATACCTATGGTAAACAGACAGCCACCCAGCAAGAGGTATGTGAGGAGATGGACTGAGGAGGCCAGTATGGCGCTGAGGGACTGTTTTGACACCACAGACTGGGATGTGCTCTGCAGTCCACATGGGGAGGACATCGACAGCCTGACAACCTGCATCACAGACTACATAAATTTCTGGGTGGAGAACACGGTACCTATGAAGAAGGTACGGTGCTTCTCCAACAACAAACCCTGGGTGACCCTGGAATTAAAAACTTTGCTGAAGGAGAAGAAGAGGGTTTTTAAGACTGGGAACAAAGAGGAGCTGAAGAGGGTGCAGAAGGAGCTGAAGAGAGAGATAAGGAGGGGCAAGGACAGCTACAGGAGGAAGCTGGAGGAGCGCCTCCAGGATAACAACATCAGAGAGGTCTGGAGAGGCCTGAAAACCATCTACGGACACGGAAAGGACAGTGGAAGCGGCCCAGAAGAGGGAGACCGTGAATGAGCCAATGAACTGAAGATAAGATAAGATAAGATATGTTTTATTAATCCCACGAATGAGAAATTTCCTTGTCGCAGTAGCATGGAGTTTGCAAATATATGTACAGACAGCAATGACGACTTGACATGGTTAAAATAAGAAAAAAAGAGTTACCCAAATACACATTTTGAAAGAATATATACAAAAATAAGAATGTTCTGAAAAATATACAGAGAAAAGATGTGCAGAAATATAGAGGCCTTCTGTATATACAGTTATGGTACAGTGGAATAAAAAACTCTACAAATAAATACTTACTTAAACTATGAAATGGAGAACTAGTGATTTAGTGCAAAAGAAAGCAGTGTAATGAGCAGATTTACTTGTTCATGGATAAAAAACTATTGACTCAGGCTGGTGTTGAACAGCCTGATGGCGGCTGGGATGAAGGACCTGCGGTAGCGTTCCTTCCTGCAGCGTGGATGCAGCAGTCTGCCACTGAAGGAGCTGCTGAGGTCTGAAACAGTCTGATGCAGTGGGTGAGGGGGGTTGCCCATGAGTGATGTCAGCTTGGCTAACATCCTCCTCTCACCCACCTCCTCGATGGAGTCCAGAGAGCAGTCCAGGACAGAGCCGGCCCGTCTGACCAGCTTGTTCAGTCTCTTCCTGTCCCTCTCTGAGCTTCCACTGCTCCAGCAGACCACTGCATAAAGGATGGCAGAAGCCACCACAGAGTCATAAAAAGTCCATAGCAGTGTCCTGCACACTCCAAAGGACCTCAGTCGTCTGAGCAGGTGGAGACGACTTTGGCCCTTCTTGTACAGGGCGTTCGTGTTGTGTGTCCAGTCCAGTTTATTGTTAAGGTGAACACCCAGGTACTTGTAATCCTCCACGACCTCGATGTCCAAGCCCTGGATGTTCACCGGTGCAGTCAGATGTGGTTTCCTGCTGAAGTCAATCACCACCTCCTTCGTCTTGCTGGTGTTAATGTGCAGGTGGTTTAGAGCACACCAGTCCACAAAGTTGGTGATGACCTCCAGGTACTCCAGATCGTTTCCCTGAGATACACGCCCGACAATGGCTGTATCATCAGAGAACTTCTGGAGGTGGCAGCTGTCCGTGTTGTGTCTGAAATCCGATGTATACAGGGTTTAGAGGAAAGGAGAGAGCACAGTACCCTGCGGCGCCCCCGTGCTGCAGACTACCACATCAGACACACAGTCATGAAGCCTCACGTACTGCGGCCTGTTGGAGAGGTAGTCGATGGTCCATGCAGCCAGGCTACTGTTGACTCCAGCTCCCTCCAGCTTCCCCCTGAGCAGTGATGGTTGGATGGTGTTGAAAGCACTAGAGAAGTCAAAGAACATGACTCTCACAGTGCTACCGGTGTCGTCTAGATGGGAAAAGCATCTGTGCAGCAGGTAGATGACAGCGTCTTCCACACCTATTCCTGGACGATAGGCGAACTGCAGCGGGTCCATGTTGTCGTTCACCAGATGACGGAGGTGGCCCAGGATGATCCTCTCCATGGTCTTCATCAGATGAGAAGTCAAGACTACTGGCCTGAAGTGGTTCGGCTCACTGGGACGTGCAGTCTTGGGAACTGGAACCACACAGGATGTTTTCCACAGGAGTGTAACTCTCTCCAGACTGATGCTCATGTTGAAGATGTGCAGAAAAATCCCACAGAGTTGATCTGCACAGTCCTTGAGGAGTCTGGAGCTGATGCCATCAGGGCCAGTAGCCTTCCTTGGTTTGATCCTCCTCCTTGAACCTGTTCTTCAATAGGTTTGACTGTGCTCCTGCCCCCTCCCCCACCCTCCACACCCCAGACCAAACGGCACCCACAAACCAACCCCTATCCCCAACCCCCCACAACATCTCCACCCCCGAGAACATCTCTGGCCTGTCACCAGCAACACACCTCCTCCCACTACACTCCGCTGGGGTGATCCATTCACCCCAACCCCCACCTAACACTGCAGGGGTTTCTTCACATCACCCCCCCCAACTTCTCCATAACAACAGACCAGGTGAGGAGGGAGCTGAGGAGGATCAAACCAAGGAAGGCTACTGGCCCTGATGGCATCAGCTCCAGACTTCTCAAGGACTGTGCAACTCTGTGGGATTTTTCTGCACATCTTCAACATGAGCATCAGTCTGGAAAGAGTTCCGCTCCTGTGGAAAACATCCTGCGTGGTTCCAGTTCCAAAGACTGCACGTCCCAGTGAGCCGAACCACTTCAGGCCAGTAGTCTTGACTTCTCATCTGACGAAGACCATGGAGAGGATCATCCTGGGCCACCTCCGTCATCTGGTGAACTTGTCGTTCACCAGACCCGCTGCAGTTCGCCTATCGTCCAGGCATAAGTGTGGATGACGCTGTCATCTACTTGCTGCACAGATGTTTTTCCCACCTAGACGACACCGTTAGCACTGTGAGAGTCATGTTCTTTGACTTCTCCAGTGCTTTCAACACCATCCAACCATCACTGCTCAGGGGGAAGCTGGAGGGAGCTGGAGTCAACAGTAGTCTGGCTGCATGGACCATCGACTACCTCTCCAACAGGCCACAGTATGTGAGGTTTCGCAACTGTGTGTCTGATGTGGTAGTCGGCAGCATGGGGGCGCTGCGGGGCGCTGCAGGGCACTGTGCTCTCTCCTTTCCTCTTCACCCTGTACACATCGGACTTCAGACACAACACGGACAGCTGCCACCTCCAGAAGTTTTCTGATGAACAGTCATTGTCGGGCGTGTATCTCAGGGAAACGATCTGGAGTACCTGGAGGTGATCGCCAACTTTGTGGACTGGTGTGCTCTGAACCACCTGCACATTAATGCCAGCAAGACAAAGGAGGTGGTGATCGACTTCAGTAAGAAACCACATCAGACTGCACCGGTGAACATCCAGGGCTTGGACATCGAGGTCGTGGAGGATTACAAGTACCTGGGTGTTCACCTTAACAATAAACTGGACTGGACACACAACACGAACGCCCTGTACAAGAAGGGCCAAAGTCGTCTCCACCTGCTTAGATTACTGAGGTCGTTTGGAGTCTGCTGGGCACTGCTAAGGACTTTTTATGACTTTGTGGTGGCTTCTGCCATCCTTTATGCAGTGGTCTGCTGGAGCAGTGGAAGCTCAGAGAGGGACAGAAAGAGACTGAACAAGCTGGTCAGACGGGCTGGCTTTGTCCTGGACTGCTCTGTGGACTCCATCGAGGAGGATGTTAGCCAAGCTGACATCAATCATGGACAACCCCTCTCACCCACTGCATCAGACTGTCTCAGACCTCAGCAGCTCCTTCAGCAGCAGACTGCTGCATCCACGCTGCAAGAAGGAACGCTACTGCAGGTCCTTTATCCCAGCTGCCATCAGGCTGTACAACACCAGCCTGAGTAAATAGTGACTTTTCTCCATGAATCAATAAATCTGCTCTGTACACTGCTTTTTTGCACTAAACCACTACCTCAGCACCTCATAGTTTAAGGAATTATTTATTTGTAGTTTGTTTATTCCAGCATTGACTGTACCATAACTATATATAAAGAATCTCTCTATATTTTCTGCACATTTTTTCTCTCTATATTTTTCAGAACATTCTTATTTTTGTATATATTGTATATATATATATATTTCTTTCAAATGTGTATTGTGTAACTCCTTTTTTTTTCTTTTTTTTGCAGTCTGTATATATATATATATATATCTGCCAAATTCCATGATACTGTGACAAGGAAATTTCTCATACGTGGGATAACAAAACATATCTTATCTTATCTTATTTATTCATTTATTATTATTATTAGGGCCCGAGCAACGAAATGCAGGGGACCAATGAGACCATGCAACGGAGTTGCAAGGACCCTATTGTTTTTGTACTGTCTGCGTTTTTTCTCCAATGAAATCATGCCTAAACATCCACGAAAAGTCCTGAAAATTTGCAGACGCCTTTGTCGGCAGAAAACTTTAATGTATAAGGGCCTTGAGCATGGGGCGCGGCAAAATGGCTCTCTAGCACCATTTCCAGAAGCCTATTGCGTCTAAAAATCTGGAAATATGTCACATATATGTAACATCCCAGGACGCACAAAAAAGTCAGTTGGAGCCATATTCTAAACCCAGCAGGAAGTCTGTTATGTTGATAAAACTGTGAAAATCGGACAACACTTGGTTGTGTCTTGGTTGCCCTCAGGCTTGATGCCTTATCAGATTGACTTCAAAATTTGGAAATAGATTGTCGAAAGATAGGCGAAGGAACCTGACATAAGTTTTTGACTTTTCGAAGTGGTGTGGGTGTTCTGCCCCCTCAAAGTTTCATGACGTGCCATGAAACCGGAAGTTGCATTTAACGTGCTGTAATTCAGTCCAAATGGCCTTAAACTTTACAGTATCGTTAATGGTCCCTAACTGCACACATCCATATGTCAATATTCCTACAACTACTGTAGCGCCACCTATTACGAACAGGAAGACTTCCGGCGCTGCATGAAGTGGCAGCCTGTTATCGCGGCTCCGTCTTCGTCTTGTGTTCTTTTCGTTGTTCTGTTGGATTATATGTTATTTTTTTTTCTACAACAATCTCGGGCCAGTGTATCACTATGGGTGTGCAAGTGGTGAGATTAGTTTTTTGTCTTTTTCTACTTTTTGGACTATTTTTTCTAGCATCAGGAGAACTCCTCGGCCATGCATCTATTGTTTACACACGGGAACAGCTGTTAGCGCTGCGCAACACTCCGCTGCTTTCTGTGGATATGTCACGTTGTGGTGTTTTTTGGGTCTTGTCTTGTGATTTCCGGTTTTATTTTGAAAGTCTAACTCTCCTCTCGTTTCAGGTCACTTGCCCTTCCTCTTGTGTCACCGGTCTGATTGTCTTCCTGATTCCTGATTGTTTCCACCTGTTCCCCATTACCCTCGTGTGTATATATAGTCTGCGTTTTCCCCTGTCCTGTGCCAGTGTGTCATGTTCGTTGTTCTTGTTATCCCTTGCTCCATGCTCATGTGCTACTTCGAAACCGCTAAGTATAATCTTTTTGTGATTTGTGAATTGATCTGTTTTTTCCTCTACGGAGCGATTTTTTGTTACTCTTTGTTTTGAGCTCAAAGACTCTTAAAGACTGTTTAATAAAACTTGGAATTTATTGGAAAGACCTCTGCATCTGAGTCCAGCCTCATTCCTACCGGCGTGTCAGTACACACTGGCCTACGCCTTGATCCGCCGTTGCCGTCGTATCTGGGCAGCCGCCAGACAGGCACTCATCCGTCAAGGAGACCGCATGAAGCGAGCCGCGGACCGCAGAAGACGACCTGCACCCGCTTACCAGCCGGGACAAAGGGTATGGCTGTCAGCGAAAGATCTACGCCTCAAGGTCCCGTCCAAGAAGCTGGCGCCGCGGTTCGTGGGCCCATTCCCCATCACAAAGATCATCGGTCCCTCAGCGGTTCGTCTTCGGTTGCCCCGATCCCTTCGAGTCCACCCGACATTTCATGTGAGCCAGGTAAAACCAGTGAAGGACAGTCCGTTGGTTCCAGCTGTCGCACCTCCACCACCGCCTGAACTGGTAGACGGGGGTCTGGTCTACAAGGTAAAACGTTTGTTGGCGGTACGTAACCGCGGCAGGGGGAGACAATATCTGGTGGATTGGGAGGGCTATGGTCCCGAGGAGAGGCAGTGGGTCCCGTCAAGATTCATAGTTTGTCCACAACTCATAAAAGACTTTCACAGGGATCATTCTGATCAGCCTGGGCCGTCAGGTGCCGGCCCTTGAGGGGGGGGTTCTGTCACGTTGTGGTGTTTTTTGGGTCTTGTCTTGTGATTTCCGGTTTTATTTTGAAAGTCTAACTCTCCTCTCGTTTCAGGTCACTTGCCCTTCCTCTTGTGTCACCGGTCTGATTGTCTTCCTGATTCCTGATTGTTTCCACCTGTTCCCCATTACCCTCGTGTGTATATATAGTCTGCGTTTTCCCCTGTCCTGTGCCAGTGTGTCATGTTCGTTGTTCTTGTTATCCCTTGCTCCATGCTCATGTGCTACTTCGAAACCGCTAAGTATAATCTTTTTGTGATTTGTGAATTGATCTGTTTTTTCCTCTACGGAGCGATTTTTTGTTACTCTTTGTTTTGAGCTCAAAGACTCTTAAAGACTGTTTAATAAAACTTGGAATTTATTGGAAAGACCTCTGCATCTGAGTCCAGCCTCATTCCTACCGGCGTGTCAGGATAGACTGGACATCCCCGCCGAAATAAGGAGAAGGAGACGGAGAGGATGCCGAGCTGGAATTCTTGCATGTTATCGCGATAACTGCGTACATTCCCCCCTCCGCCAATGCTACAGTGGCCTGTGAGCTCCTCCACACCACAGTGTCTAGGCTGCAAACATCACACCCCCACTCTCTTCTTCTTATCTCCGGAGACTTCAATCATGTCTCTCTATCCCCCATTCTACCCACATTCACACAGTATGTGTCATGCCACACCAGGAACAATAGGACTCTGGACTTACTGTATGCAAACGCAAAGGATGCCTACAGCTCATCCCCCCTCCCCCCACTTGGTCGCTCTGATCACAACCTGGTCCACCTTATACCTGTCTACAAACCTGTAGTTAAACAACAACCCCCAACTACAAGGACTGTGAGGACATGGACAGAGGATGCCAGTGTGCAGCTGAGGGACTGCTTTGAATCCACTGACTGGGAGGTGCTGTGTGGAGCACATGACGTGGAGGACATAGACGGCCTGACCCACTGCATCACTGACTACATCAACTTCTGCGTGGAGAACACCGTGCCCACCTAGACAGTGAGGTGTTTCTGTAACAACAAACCCTGGGTGACCCCTGAGCTGAAAGCCCTACTCAACGAAAAGAAGAGGGTCTTCAGATCCGGAGACAAGGAGGAACTCAAGAGGATTCAGAGCGAACTCAAAAAGAAAATAAATGAAGGCAAGGACATCTACAGGAGGAAAGTGGAGGACCAACTGCAGAAGAAAAACACCAGGGAGGTCTGGAAAGGGCTGAAGACGATCTCAGGCTCAAACAGGGTTAGTGGGAACGGCTCAGAACCTGGAGACAGAGGGTGGGCAAACGAACTTAATCTGTTCTTCAACAGATTCGACTTTAAGCCGGCACAGGTGGCGTTCACTCGGCACTGGCATACGGCATGTGAACCGAAGTGGGCTAGATGCGGGAAAGGCGGCACTGTCTTGACTCCGGCAGACAGATGTGGGTCACTTGTGGGGTGCCGAATTCGGCCTACATATCAGCTTAGACCTCTGGGTCACATATGTGAGGCCGGACTCATGCCACCCTTAAAGTTACTTTTCGATATTTTTGAGTGAGTTGTTGTATAACATCACAGATTTAATAAAAATAAATAAATAAAATATTCTTATGATATATTATCGATGTCAATCAAAATCAACTATCAATTCAATTCAATTCAATTCAAAGTGGGCATGAAAGTTTCTTAACAAAACAATATTGCCAAAGCGAATCAAAATACAATACAATGCTATCACCCTTAACAATATCGTTCAGATGTCGGACTTCCGGTTGAAGATGGCGGAGTAGACGTGTAGGGTCTCGCTCCTGTAACTATTGCCAATTTAACGTTTTAAGTCCCCCGAAAGTCACAACAGCGCGGTGAAAATACGAGAGATATTGTCTATTTTGAGGGACACATCACCGAAATATGTCGACCTATCCGACCAGACAGAATGTAAAAGAGCATGGCGCTAAGGCTAGCGCTAGCTCCATTGGCGAAGCGAGGGGCGAGCTTAACATGTCGGCCATTGCTACCCTCCTGGAAGAACATCGCCAAGCCCTTTCAGCTGAGTTCAAGGCTACCTTTTCAACACTCGAGGCGGGGCTAGCCCGCGTCCACGCTACAGTGTCAGACCACGCTCAGAAGATAATCTCTCTTGAAGCCAATGCTAACCTACAAGACGAGCGTATGTTGATATTGGAGGCGTCCTATGCTACTTTAACGGAGAGCAATGCTAAGTTGCTAGCCAAAGTTAGCGACCTCGAATCCCGGAGTCGGCGAAATAACATTAGGGTGATTGGCATACCTGAGTCAGTGGAGGGACCGCGGCCCACAGTCTTTTTTGCGGAATTGCTTAAGGAAGTTTTGGGTGAGGATGTCCTCGATTCACCGCCAGAATGCGACAGAGCCCATCGTACGCTATCCGATAAACCGAAGCCGGGGCAGAGACCGCGGCCTGTCATTATCAGGCTGCACAGGTACCAGCTGAAGGAAAGAATCATGCGTGAGGCCCGGACCAGGAGAGGCAAACAGTACAGTACCGAGGTTCCCCTGTCTCCATCTACGAGGACTACGCTCCGGAGGTGGTGGAACAACGCCAAAAGTATCGGGATGTGATGTCGGAGCTTTATAAACTGGGCCTCAAACCGGCGTTGCTGTTCCCTGCCCGACTGGTCATTGTGACAAAGGATGGAGATAGGAAAAGACTCTCCTCGGTTTCGGAGGCCAAAGATTTCATAACATCCCAATTCACTGGAGAGGCCTAACGGGTGAGCTAATGTTATGCTAATCGGATAGCAGTGACCCACGGATACGCAGACCATCTCACTATTAGCGTTGCCTGCTGCTGCGGGACCGACTGGCTAATACGAGTGCTAATATTTTGTTTGTACTGATCTACTTGTTACCAGTGTTACCATCCAGATATTACACTGCAGTGAACATTTTGTTTATCCTTAGTCCACTTTGGGGTTCAATACAAAGGCTTGGACTACATATGGGCGGCAGCCATTGAGTGCTAGGTACTACTATTTTTACTTTTATTTCTTCGCCAAACTGCGGCATTGCTGTCTGACCTCGATTACTCAGTTAGTTTAAGCTCAGGCTTTCATCGTGGTTTGATATTGTTCATACATTGTTGTGTTATCAGTGTGTCGGTATAATATCAATACAACATTAATATAACTTAATCAGCTCTAGCGCACAACGGACACTGCTGTTGTATAAATGCATTATGTTCCCTATATGCTGCATTGGGCTACATTCTATAGCATGTTTACTTTGGGTGGGCTTTTCGTGCCATGAGCTTGCTTATAACCATAACTTGTCCCTCATTACTGTTCTTACCAGTGTTACTGTTTAACCAGTCTTAATTCATGAGGGATGACACTTTCTTATTCATATGTATGGTGTTTTGGGGATTTAGATCAGCTCAAAGAACTGTAGAGATGATTGTCGTAAGTTACTCACTTGCCTTTTGCTCCCCCCCTTTTCCTTTTCCTTTCTTTTTTTTTTTTTCTCTTCACTTCTTTGAGTTATTTATACACCTGGTTTACTCAGATATTTTGTTGTGTCTTACGGGGTCATATATTAATACAAGGAAAGAGACCCTGGAAGTTTGGAATTGCTGTTAGTTATGAGCTGGAGAGCCCTCAGGGTGGTCACGGTTATATGTTTCGTTGTTGTTGTTTGTTTGTTTTTGTTTTTTTGTGTTTTGTTTTGCCCCTCCCCTACCCCCTTTCTCTCTCCACTGCTGTACAGTATACATTGGGGAATGCAGTGTCGAGCTAATGCGTCATTATTGTCCCTATAGATGGCTAATACTGCGAACACAACAAATAGTGGACTGCGTTTGATTTCATGGAACACAAAGGGCATGAACAACACAGTTAAAATTGGTAAGGTGCTGACACGGTTACAACAGCTGAAAGGGGACATAATGTTTCTGCAAGAAACACATCTTAAAACATCCGACATCCTCCGTATCAAGAGAGCATGGATGGGCCACCTATTTCACTCCAAATTTACAGATAAAGTCAGAGGGGCAGCCGTCATCATTCATAGAAGGGTCCTGTTTGAGCCGACGGAAGTCATACTGGACACCAATGGCCGGTATGTTATGGTTTCGGGCACGCTGCAGAATACACCAGTGGTTTTAGTTTCGGTCTATGCACCTACCTGGGATGACGACCAATTCTTTATGAGGCTCTTTGCGAAAATTCCAAATGCCGATAGTCACCGCATTATCATAGGTGGGGACTTTAATTTAGTTCAGGATGTGACCCTCGATAGATCCTCCCCCACACAAACTACATTATCAAAATCAGCGCAGGTGGTAATGAGCTATGCCTCACAGTTGGGAATTTCGGACCCTTGGAGATTTAAAAACCCCCAAGGTCGGGCTTTTTCATTTTTCTCCCATGTACATCACACATTCTCGCGAATTGATTTCTTTTTACTCGACAAAAATCTCCTGGACTGTGTGAAAGCATGTGAATATCAGTCTATAACCATCTCTGACCATGCCCCTACCACAGTCGACATTAATTTTCCCTGCGATATAATTCCATCTGCACTATGGAAATTCAGTTCACACCTGCTGTCGGATGATAAGTTTAAAGACTTTGTCGCAACACAAATTCGCTTCTACATAGAGTTCAACGACACCCCTGATGTCAGTAGTGGCATTTTGTGGGATGCACTTAAAGCCACCATCCGGGGACAGGTGATATCTTATGTTTCCCAAGAGAGAAAGGTCGAACGAGCTAGGTTGGCGAGAATTACAGATGACCTCCTGAAACTTGATGGACTCTACTCCACCTCTCCAACTCCCACCCTTTATAAGAAACGGTTGCTATTGCACTCAGAACATGACTTGCTCATGACACGTGTAGTGGAGAGACAGCTGCGGCAAACAAGACAATGCTTTTTCGAACAGGGCGATAAGGCAGGGAGACTCTTGGCACAGCAGGCCCGTGCAGTTAGCGTCTCTAGACTGATTTCCCAAATTAAGCTGCCTGATGGCAGCCACACATCTGATCCGTGTGTAATCAATAAGACTTTTTCTGATTTTTACACCACACTGTACACCGCCAAATGTGCTTCAATTACTGCATTATCCCCAAACCCATTAGACTTATTAACATACCCTCAAATTGATGAAAATTTATCCAGAGATCTGGGCAGACCCATCTCCTTGTCAGAGGTACATGACGCAATTAAAGCTATGCAGAATAAGAAGTCGCCTGGCCCAGACGGCTTTACAATCGAATTTTATAAGGCATACTCTACACTATTGACACCCATTCTAGTGAAGAAGGTTTAATGATTCCTTTACCAAAGGTCTGCTACCAGCGACCTTATATGATGCATCCATATCACTGCTTCTGAAGAAGGATAGGGATCCTACCTCTTGTGGTAGCTATAGACCGATTTCGGTTTTGAACGTGGACTGTAAGATCCTGGCTAAGGTACTCTCGTTTCGTCTCCAAAGTGTGATGTCATCCATAATTTCACCGGACCAGACAGGTTTCACATTAGGGAGAAACCCATTTTTTAACACCAGACGGCTACTAAATATTATATTTTCAACCGCGTCCAACACTCCTGAAGTCATAGTGGCCCTTGATGCAGAGAAAGCTTTCGATAGAGTGGATTGGGGCTTCTTATTTTTTGTTTTAGAGAAATTTGGTTTCAGTTGTAATTTTATTTCTTGGGTTAAGCTTTTATATGCTGCTCCATCTGCTTCTGTAAATACTAATGGCATCCATTCACCATACTTCCCCCTCCAGCGTGGGACCCGGCAGGGCTGTCCGCTTTCACCCCTGCTGTTTAACATAGCCATCGAGCCACTAGCTATCTGGCTCAGGAGTCACGATGAGTTTGAAGGCATCACCCGTTTTGGTCTGATCCACAAGCTTTCCTTATACGCTGATGACCTTCTGTTGTTTATCTCCAACCCTGCATCCTCTCTCCCCCCAGTTTTAGAGATTTTAGGTCAGTTTGGGCGCATGTCAGGTTATAAACTGAATATTCAGAAAAGTGAACTATTTTGTGTAAACGATTTGGCGAGATCACTTCCACAAACCATATTCCCTTTTAGAATAGTTGAGGATGGATTTAGATATCTGGGGGTGTTTATTACTGGCACCTTCAGAGACCTCTATCTGAAGAATTTCCAGCCGTTGAAGGATAGATGTAAGTCTGACTTGTCTAGATGGGCAGCCCTCCCCCTATCCCTTGCAGGCCGAGTCAATCTTATTAAGATGGTTATCCTTCTGAAATTTTTGTATCTTTTTCAACATGTTCCAATTTGCCTTAATAAATCATTTTTCGTTGATCTCGACCGTCAATTCAATATGTTCATTTGGCAGAGCAAACCGGCCCGTATTAAGAAGCCATTTCTTCAGCTTTCTAAATCGAATGGGGGGCTAGCATTGCCGAATTTTCGTCACTACTTTTGGGCCTGCAACGTCAATAAGCTTTTATATTGGCTTCACTGTGAAGGTACAGACAATTGTCCACCCTGGACTCATATTGAAATATCATCCTCTTCCCGTTCTTTACAGTCTGTGACTTGTTCACAGCTGCCCATAAGTGCCCATGGAATCTCATCTAATCCAATAGTCATCCATACAATTAAAATTTGGATCCAATTCAGAAAGCAGCACGGCCTATACAGGGCTTCGATTCTTGCTCCTGTTTGTAACAATCATGCGTTCATCCCGTCATGCTCTGACCCTACTTTTCAGGTATGGTCTGATAAGGGCCTCAGAACACTTAACGATTTGTATGACGGAGGTGTTTTTTCATCCTTTGCATCTCTGTCAGTGAAATATGGCTTTCCTAATAGCTATTTTTTTCGTTACCTCCAAATGAGACACTTTATTCAGAAGCAGTTCCCACATTTTCCAAATCGCCCCCCTGAAGCCGAGGTGGACCAATTTCTCTCTCTCAATGTGCAACAAAAACGTTTGACATCTATCCTTTATGATAAGATTGCACTCCTTAGTCCAGTCTCCACTGCATCACTTAAAAACACATGGGAACAGGAGCTTGGGTTGGACATCACTGACAGTCAGTGGGGAGACATCTTAGATTTAATTTTTTCTTCGTCTATATGTGCAAGACACGGTATACTGCAGTGGAAGGTGCTCCATAGAGCCCACCTCACTAACGCTAAACTTGCTAAGATATTTCCCAATCACAGTGACGCTTGTAACCGCTGTAAACAGTCTCCAGCCGACCACTCGCATGTGTTCTGGGCATGCCCGAGACTGACCAATTTTTGGACAGATGTATTCCAAACGCTCAAGCAGGTTCTAAATACAGACTTAGAACCGAATCCCCTGACTGCTCTTTTTGGTCTCCCTGTGATTGAAAATATACCCATTACTACACAACGCGTCGTTGCTTTCACAACTCTGCTGGCCAGACGTGCCATCCTCTTAAAATGGAAACATGTTTCCCCTCCAACTCATAACAGCTGGATACGCGAAATTTTACGATGTCTACAGTTAGAGAAATTACGGTTCTCGCAGAAGGGATCTCTGTCATCATCACTGTTATTCCTGATGACACCTCTTAAGAACAATTAGACACTGGAGAAAGAGAGAGAGAGAGAGAGAGAGAGAGAGACCCCCCCCCCCCCCCCCATTATTATTATTATTATTTTTTTCTCCTCTTTATTTAATTTAATTTAATTTATTTACTTACTGGTTAGTATCATTATTTTTTTTTATTTTTTTTTTTTGATGATTATTATTTGACAGTTTTTGCTGTGTTCTTACTATTTAGTTGTTGAAGTGACCAAACTGATTTGGGTTGTTGGGAGGGATAGTGGGATTTAGGTTGTGGATATACATATCCTTTAATGCAGGCATATGAACACGATGTGATGTTGGCATTCTAATGTATTTTGTATGGTCTGCTGAAAGTGAATAAAGAAATTTGGAAAAAAACAAAAAAAAACAATATCGTTCTTGTCGAAACAGGACAGATATCACAGTTGATCTGAAATTTTAAAGTTAAATCTTGCAACAGCGGACTTTCAGCGGTCAGCCAGTGATCCACTTTTTAAAGTCATCAGCCAATCAACGGAAGAAACGTAACCGTCCAGGTGACTGACGCGACCGACGTCACTGTGGCCAGAGCTGATGGCTGCTCATGCAGGTGAGACCGACAACAAAGACGTGGTGAGTGAAATGCGTCAGTTTTATGTTTACGATAACGTTTGTTTTTGAGACAATGTGTTAGCAGTTGGTATACAAAGACAATGTCTGTCTAGAGTCTAACCTGAAAGTTAACAAGGGGCGCTAACGTTTAGCTATGAGGCTAACGGCTAGCTATGTGGCTAACGCGTGGTTAGCGTTAGCTAACGATTACAGTTAGCCTAAAATGCGGCTCAGGAAAGGATGGACTGCACTGTTTTGCTGTTAAACTTCCTTATTCGTTTTGAATAAATGATATAGACGAACTTAACACAGCGGATATTTTGCCGAAGGGGTTGTTTTATTTTTTCACGTTTTTTCCGACTAGTTACACATTAGTGCTATATGTCTATGAGTGCTACTGCCATAGCTTCTGCTAGCTGACCGTTGGCGTGTTTTTTCTGCTGGCCTGGCAATTGCAGATATATCGTACTTCAATCCAAAAATAGCGTTTAAAAAGCCAACTGTGGACTCGTAGAGTTTTATTTATGTATGTGTTATGTGTTTTTATTTTATTTATTTGAGAAGACGCTTCACAACACATCCGAGTAGCTTCTTCAGTTCTAGCGGACTGGTGTGAAGTCTGAGGTTCAGGAACTTATACGGAAACTATTGTTTGTAAACAACCATAAAACGGGTCGGTTTGAATGTTGTGTTTACAAACCTACAGACTCTATTTTCAAGAATCTTAGAGTTATTTTTATTGATTACATACTGATACTGACTACTCAATTTGTGTAACACTAAGTCCTTGATTTGTACATTAGTTAAACCAAGCAGTTGTAGGAACATTTATCTGTCACCAGAATATTCTCATCAGGATCAGTTTTAATAGAATTATGTAGCCATATTACCTAATGATAAAAAATGTTAATTTCCAATAATTCGTGTGTATGTTTCAGCTGCTGTTGGTGTAACAGACTAACATCTGGGGCCACAGACCAGGAAATCGACTGGACCATCAAAATATGTTTCCATCTCTCTCCAGGTAGAGATGGTGGCAGACTGAAGAGGATGAAGAGAAAGCAGGAAATGGACAGCACCATATCTAAAACTCATGCTGAGAGTGGGGAGAATCCAGTTGCCTGTCTACTGCCATCAGGTCGGTGTTTCCGATGCCTGAGGATAAAGACTGAAAGGCTGAAGAACTCTGAGCCTTAACCAGACTTATACCACTGCACTTTACTCACATAGTTGCTCAATACAGTAAATGTGTGTGTGTATATATATATAAACTACCCCCTCTAAGTTTACACTTGAGTTTTACCATCTATATTTTAT